>PVJO010000512.1:192500-211819 GCA_004026905.1 Hystrix cristata | reverse complement strand
GGCAAGCTCACTACCACTTAAGCTAAACCCCCAACCCATGGCTCCATTATTTTTGGGCCTGTGGTGAGGCAGAAACATCATGCCAAAAAGGTGTGGTAGAGGAAAGTTGCTCACCTCATGGCAGCCAAGAAAGGGAGGGTCAGGGAGGGGCTGGGGACAAAATATACCCTTGTATTGTACACCCCCCAGTGACCTGCTTCCTCAACTAGGTTCCCCCCTCCTATGGGTTCTATTCAATTATGAACACATCAACTGTTTAATCCATTGATGAGATCAGAGTTCTCATGATCCAGTCACTTCCCATAAGCACCCCCACAACACTGATGCATTGGGGACCATACCTTCAATACATGAGACTTTGGGGGGAAACTTCTAGAATCAAACCATAACACCGGGCCTTGCATATCTGAGCTTCTTTACCAAGTAGACTTCATAACATATTACAAATTATATAAGGAACAGGAAGATTTCTTCATGTCATATATCTTTTTATTCTTAATTACAAGCATAGACAATGCATGTAAGTTGTGCACAATTTTATTCTTAGAAAAAGCACATTGCTATCCTGTCTACACTCATTACATACGTTTTTGGTAGGGAGTCCCGGCATGTGTGTTAGTGGATATGATGCTCTGCAGGCTCCCTGAATTCCTCCCAATGTTGGGACACTTTCCCTGGCTTCAGTGTTCTTGGGCCTCCAGAGGTCAGCACCTGTGATGTCCAGAGGTCAGCTCTGCACAGCTGGATCCACTTTGCCACAAGCAGTAAGCTCTGGAAATGCCTGGGAAGTTTTGTCTCCCAGGTCAGCCCTTTAGCCAGAGATTATTGGGTCAGGAAGCTGAAAGCTCAGCTCCCTTGCCTAATGCTGGATAACATATACCCCAAGCTTCCCAAGGGATCATGCCAAAGCCAACCGTATCAGCTATTTAGGCCATAGTAATGCTAACAACTCACCCCACACAGCAGGGGATAGGTAACTTTTTAATTTGGGCTGGGCTCACTCCCACTTTTGTAGCCAGTGGAAGGTGGGCTGGAAGGTTCTGCTGGCCTTGGCAGGCTCTCTCACGTGTTGTGCATCAGCTGGCTGCAGCTGGTCCAGGATGGCCTTGATGTGGACCCCAGGGCACTCTGCTCTGTGGTCCCTGTGTTCATTTCTCCACCCAAGGCAGTTCTTGTGGAGAGGACAGAGGCACAAAAGCAAAAGTGGCAATATTCAGTAGCTCTTGGAAGCCTCAACATTCCACACAAGAGCTAATATTCAGTGGCCAAAGCAAGTCACATTGCCCAAGTCAAAATCAAAGCTGAAGCTGTCTCTACGTTGTGATAATAGGGCCTACAAAGTCACAAAGAATTGAGGTTCCCTTCTGAGGCACTCCTGCCTTGAATCACCCCTTGAATCACATGCTTAGCCTCTATCCCCAAAATGTGTCCCCCCTACTCTTCCTGGCCACCCTGGGAAACTGCTTGGATGCCCACAGACCCTGGTGTTTTGGTCACAGTGTTTACTGTGCTGAATGTTGTACTCATACTAAAGAATTTCCTCTGTGAAGTACAGTGTACCTTAGGTGCCTCATATTCAAAAGAGTTGATGACTAAGACTTTTGATACATACAAGGATGAGAATGAAAATAGAGCACTACACTTAAAAAATGAAAAAGAGGGGTTGGGGATTTAGCTCAGTGGTGGAACGCTTGCCTAGCAAGTGCAAGGCCCTAAGTTTGATCTCCAGCATCTCCCCCCACCAAATAAGAAAGATACAAATATAATGAAGACAAACCTCAGCAATCCCAAGATGTTTCCTCACTTATAGGCATCTCATCTTTCTATCTTTAATTTTATGTTTGAGCCAAGGACACAGCCAATGCTTTCTGCTGTGGCTTACTGGAAGATAGGATTGACCACTGTATTCCTTTACATTAGCCAGTGGAGGCCTAGGCAGGACAGGGATGTCTCAGAAAGAGATGATGCTGATCATCCTCTTCCCACTTGGAAAGTTGTCTTCACAGTCCTTTGAAGTGCTTTGAGGAAACTTCTGGAACTCATCCTGTAACTCATCCCACAAGTTGGAGGAGTGGGTCTCATCCAGAAAACACTAGGCCAGGAATGACATTGGGAATCAGGATCCTGCCATCCCTGGCCTTGAGGTCAAATCTGGACACTGCTATCTGGAAGTCCATGCTTTCTACTCCCTGCTCATGGTTCTCCCAGAGTAGCTATTCTCCTGGCTGTAGGTTATCTTTGTGGACAATGGGTCTCTTTTTATTTATTTTTTTGTGACTGACCCAGGTTGCATCCTTTGGGAGTGAGCAGTAAAGAAATTACAAGGCACAAGGTGAATTTTACCCAATTAACTGCCAGTTTAATGAAAGTAATTCATTTTCTTGCAAGACAGGAAGAGATGTGGAAAGACAACAAAAGGTCCTAGCAGGAGAGCAGTTTCCTTCTGTCCCAGTTGGGGGACACCACCCTTTCTGTTGAGCTTCGTCCAGAACCTCCAGTTGTAGGGGAGCAGATTCTTCCAGGAGGGGCACACCCTAGTCCAAATCTTCTGCCCAGGCCTCTTCAGCTACCCACTTAACCCCAGAACTTGAATTTGGAGCAGTCTTCCCTGGTTCACCATGGTGTGCCAGAGGAAGTCAGGAACCCTGTACTGGTGCAGGGATCCTGTTTCTGCTGGGCTACAAAGCAGGAAGGAACACTAGTCCTTGAACAGTTGCCCTCTTCTATCTTATGTTGTCTCTGGTCCTGTTGCGAGGCAGCTTCTGTCCCTCCCTGTGTCCAGTTCACAGGAAAATGCCTGGAACAAGTATAAAAGAGAACGTCCAAAATCACTTGCCATAAACCTCTTGGTCAGGTTCAACGATGGCCCAGATACATCCTGAGGAACACTGTGCTTCCACCAGTGGGCCTGGCTTACTCTTTCCTAGGACATTTTCCTATAATAGGTAGGGTAACCACAGACCCTCAAGGTGGGGATATGGGACATTTGGTAGGGAAAGAATGAGTCACATGGATTCATAAATGTAGAACAGGGAGTGAGGTGCTCAGAAGGTTACCTGTTTCCTTCTTTCTTTCCCTCTTTTCTTTTTCTCCCTCTTTACTTTCTGCCTTCTCTGCGCTCCTTCTTTTTTGGTGTGGGGGAAGGGTGCTGGGGATCAAACTCAGGGCCTTGCACTTGCTAGGCAAGCACTCTACCACTAAGCTAAATCTGCAACTCCTTTTTTCTTATTTTTAAATTAAGAAAAATAACTTCATTTTCTTTTTCCTTGATTACAAAAGAAATCCATGCTTACTGTGTAAATTCAAATAATGCCCTAAGAAAAGAAAAAAAAAAATGGTAACTGCATTTACATTCTTCATTCTCCAAGCAGAGTACCAAAACTAGTATTTTTCCAGCACTCATATTTATGGCTGTTCTTTTTCCACAAAAATGTCTTTATAACCTTCTGTTTACTCAGAGCAGAGGGACCTTTCCCGGAGCTGTGTAGAACTCAGCATCATCAAATGAAGCAGACCTGGGTTGAGAGGGGCCGTGCTCTGGGATCATTTAGGCACCCCCCACCAAAGGCTTGCTTCAAATTTCTCACCATGGACAAGTCCTCCAACAGTCAAGTCTGGATTTCTACTTCCCTGGAAACTATGACCTTGGTCAGTCGCCTTTGGAAAGCTTGGGTTTGGGGAGCGTGACCAAGGCCTCTTGTTCTCCTCTCTGGTTTCATTTCTTGGGGACTTAATCCATGAAACACATCCCTGATGCTGCTAAGAAAGCATAGAGGGAACTTGCTGTCCTCTATGCAGAGTGGGTGTGAAATGTGTGTGGATGGATTGCTACCCAGGGAGAGGTGGTGGCAGGTGACCAGCTGTGGAGGTGCCAGGAAAAAGGAATTGCTTTTAACCTTGAGGTACACAGGGGGTTGGAGTAGCCCTGGAAGAGCTGGAAGGCTCTGTAAGGTCAAGTTGGACAGGGATTTCCCTGGACAAAGGACCCAAGTGAGATTCTCCAGAAGCCAAAGAAAGCTGCTTTCCAGCTGACATCTTCCTCGACTGATGTGGATTGTGCCAGATGAGGTGGAAAGGTGAGTTTGGGGATGACTATTGGATTCAAGAAATGTACTTTTCATCTATAGCTCTGTATACTACAAATATAAAAATACATGTTCTAAGAATACAAATGGTGAGGGAGTATGGAAGCAAGATGCAAACTATTGAGAACTACTGAGGGCAGTGACTGGTACAAGGAGGTTTGCTATGCCATTCTATCAACTTTTGTGTGTGTTTGTAGTTTTCCGTAATACAGTACCTTGTAAAAACTGAATCACGTGTTTATTAACTCAACAAATATTTGCTTAGCCCCAAATCACACCTGACTGTGTTGAGACCCAAAGAAGACAAATAAGGGAATAGTGGTCATTGGGAACCCAAAGGGAGCACACACAGTGAGTCCTTAACACCAGAGAGGCACCCAGCACCCTGAATACCACAATTGATTTCTGAAAGCATTGTCCTCTGAGAGAACCTCTGATGATGTTTCAAATTCTGGATTAGGTGGCAATGTTTTACCTCTGCATCCCCATGGTGCTGTTGGCCTAGTGTGTGCTATTGCTGTGCGCTAACTTGCCACCTTGTCTCATACTTCACATATCTGCTGGTTAGTGGTGACCATGAGGCACACTACTTCTTATGGATAAAGAGATAAAAGTAAATATTGGAACAGGTTTGAATATCGATGTTTGCGAGTGTACATTCCTAGGTACAGTGGCCAGTGACAAAGCATACATGCAAGGACAATGGTAGATGAAAAAGACATTGATTTTTGTGTGCCTGAGAGAATTGGGCTTAACCTGCCAGATCCCTCTAAGCCCTCCCAATGTAAACGTCACAAAAGCTGCTTCTTTTGATTCTTGTGTCTGGCAGTGAGGATGAGGACTCCTTATACTAAGTGGTAAGATTCATGAGGCCAGGACCTTGCTTGCTCAGGACTCACAGGGTCTAACAGCCTAAGTGAATATTCATGGGGAGAAACAATCACTGTATCCATTTTACTGAAGAAGTGAGGCACAGAGAGTGATTATTTCTAATTAAATTAGACAGCCCTATGCTGTTGCTTGTAAATAAATGTAGGTTCATGGTCTCCTGTCAATAGGCCCATGGTTTTCCCTCATGTACCTGTAGGACCAAGATTCCAGGCCACTGAGACAGAAATCATTATCTTCACAGCCAATTGTTCACCACCCATTTCTCCTTCCTGCATAAAGTATTCCTTGAGGACCCACGACAGGTAAGGCTGGGGCTCCTGTTCTAGGAGTGGCTCAGAAAGAGAGATGGAGGGCAAACCAGGGGACTGGGACAAGTCTGGAGGAAAAGGACTCAGATGGCTGCAGCCTTAGAGGGAGGAGAGCAGGAAAGACTTAGCAGAGGAATGGTTTGGGGACATGCTGGGTAAAGCAGCAATGAGAAGGGGTGGAGAATGAAGGTGTACCCAACTCAGAAGAGGAACTGAGCCTTACCCATGCCATTCTATACCAACTGGTCAGATGCACCGAGCACAGGTCATTTATGCATGCAAAGTGATTTCAAGGCCCTGAAATTGTTTCTCTCCCCTTCCTTTGGCTTCTGAAGCCACATGCTATGGGACAGCATGATCGTCAACATACCATCGAGCTGGAGTCCTAGCTACTTAGGAGTGTGGCTAGATCACATTAACTTCTGAGCTTGTGTCTGTCTCAAGCACCTGGCACAAAACATTTAATACATGTTAGCTGCTATTAAAACATGGGTAATTTTATGTCTTAAAATATTGTGTATTGCCTAGATGGTTTCATGCTGGCTCACATTAAAAATAATTCCCAAGTGAAGATGACAAAGGGGAAATATTAGTTATTTAGTTCTCTTCTTACATTAAGCTATCATAATAAAGTACATTTCTGGGTTGTGTTCTCTAGAGTGCTTTTTACTAAATAAATGGCCAAAAATATCTTCTCCCTTCCAGTAAGATTTCATGATTCAGCACATTCAACTTTCACTATAAAAGGTTGAAATAAAGAGTGCAAAACAAATCTAGGAGCATGAAGCAGTCAAGGAAAAGCAATGGATGAACGAGCTTGAGCTCTTGTTCCAACGCATAAGTGGGTTCTGTTTTCAGAGACAAACTTTTGCGGTGGGAAAGCTTTATTTATTTCGGTATCTATATTGTACTCAGGTTTGGAAAGAGCAGATGTATAAGAATCAGTAAGTCTCAGATTCTCTGCAAAAGAACATACTAAAGAGAAAAATGGTAGCAGCCAAGAGGTAGGGGCCAAGACCATGAGCCTGGCGTCTCAGCTTCCAATCCAAGGGGAGCCAGAGATCCTCCTATATGCTGCCCCCGCCTTTTCTTGCCGATAGCAGCAGCCCAGATGTTTAAGGGCTAAGAATCACCTCTGTCCTTTGCTGGGTGACACCAAAGGCTGGGAGTGGAAGGGACGTCACCTAATGTCTTTGAGCAGGCCAGGTATTTTTCTTTCGCTATGGCTTTATCAGCCCCCCTCTTTTTTGTGGGCCACCTCTTGCCTCTCCCCTTCTCATCTAACCGCCACAGGGCCTACCAGAGTGCTTTTAATTAGTAGTAGTGTCCAAGAAATGGTCTTATCATCTACATTACCTAAAAGAGTCAGAGGACCCAGGAGTCACCCCCAGCTCCAGGGAGCATGCTGGCGTAACACAGCGGGCTTCGACGCGCCAGGGTCCTGTGATCCTTTTACAGTTGCTGTGCACGTGGCGTCCACACTGGACCTGACGCGCTCTCTGGGCCAAGAAGGGTCAACTCTCCGGGTCTTTCTTGGAAGGAGGGGGCACCAGGCCTTTGCAAAGGAGCCTCCCCTGGGAGGGGTCCCTGGCCTGGCCCGGGAGTGGGACCTCCGAGTGCTCAGCAAGGCGGGGAGCGCGCTGGGCACAGCTGCGGCCCTGGGGCACTGCGGTGAGAAGGGGGCTACTGCAGGGCCGCCTGCAGGCACCTTCTCGAGCCCGGCTCGGCCCCCGCCCGCCTCGCCACCGCCGCCCGCGGTGAAAGGCAGCGCGGCGCGTGCGCACTGGCGCGCTCACGGCCGGGCCCGTGGGCTCTCGGGGGAGGGCGGGAGGTGGGAACGTGGGAAGGCGCCGGGCCACACACCCTCCTGGCCCGCCACCCTCGCCCGGACACCTCGCGCCCGGCGCGCCCCGCGATGCCCGTTGAATGAAGGGCACAGGTAAGCGCACGGGGCTGATCGCGATCCCGTCGGGGGCTCCGCGCCCCAATCCGCAGCCCCTCGGTGGCCGCAGCGCCGGCAAAGTTGAACTTCGCGCGTCGTCGGCCGGCGCTGAGCGCAGGGCCCGGCTGCCTGGCGATCCAGAGCCCGAGAGCGCTTTTCTTTCCCCTCAGGGCTGAGGCGGGGCGCAGGGGAGGGGACCCCGGGGGGCGCGTTCCAAGCCAGGCCTCGCAGTGAACTTTTCCCGCAGCGGGCAGTGCGGCGAACACGGCCCCGGCGGCCTGTCGGGCCCGGGTGGCCTCTCCCGGTGACCTTCGTGGCCGGACTGCGTGGAGGTGAGGCAGTATCCTCATCGCGGGGAGGCGCGTTCAGGCGCGGGCGGAGATCTGGAGTTCCGGGGATTTAGCTGAAGAACCGGGTATTTCGATCCCCGCCCTCCCTCCAGTGCAAAAGTGAGACCCTTGGAGGAAGGGAAGGAGAGGTCGAAGCGCTGAGGTGCCTGGACGAGAACGCAGGAAGCAATTAAAACTCCTCCTTTCGGATTAACAACCAAAAATTGATCGATGTGTCAGGAATACCATTGATTTATGAAAGGTGCTTATTTCTCTGGTATGGAGAATTTTATGTTCTCCAGGTGAAACCGAGTTCATCCAGCTCCAGCGTAGATTGATGTTTTAATAAAAATAAATAAAGGAGGAAAGCTGTCTTGGTCTTTGGGGACATCAAATCTCAAATCGCAGAGTTAGACTAACAAATCAAATTGCATTATCTTTACATTTCGTATCTTTTAATCTTACGCCTAAATATTGCAGGCAGGAGAGCACCTTCATTGGGAAAGTTTTAATATAGTGCCTAAAAGTTCGCATAACTAGCAATCAATGTTTCGTAAGCAAAAAGGCACGGGGCGCGTCGGGTAATTGTGATAAGTAGCGGGCCTCGCGGTGCGGGCGCGGGTGCGGCGGCGGCAGCAGCGGCAACAGCAGCGGCAGCAGCAGCAGCAGCAGCAGCAGGAGGCGGAGCGGGCTCTGCTGCGAGGGCGGCGGCGGCCCGAGCCACGCAGCGCCCGTAGATGGCGCCCTGGCCCCACGCTAGGCTCGGGAGCCGCGGCTCCGCCGGGCGGCGCGCGGGCGGGGCGGCTGGAGGCGCGCGGGGCGCCGGCTCCACACTTGAGGTTCGTTCCGACCTGGGCAGCACCGCTAAGCAGAAAAAAAATTACGCTTGTCATTTTTAGTGGAAGGCCTGGGCAGCCGTTAGGCGCTGGTGGGGTCTGTGAGTCCGGGGGTCAGTGGAAGGATTCCCCCCGGAGAATTCCCCGGACAGCGGCCTTGGTGGGGGGGCTTGGTGTAGCCCCAGTCCACGCTCTCCGGGCGTGAGGCCCGAGTGGGGCACTGGTGTGCGGATACGAGTAGGTGTGGGTGAGGGTTGCCGGATTGGCGAAGAGGACACCAAGTTCAAAGCTGCTGGTAGATCGCCCCCGAGGGGGTACCGGACTGCCGGAGGCCGCCTCCGCCCCCGCGCGGGGGTGCACCACTCGGGCCGCGCAGGCCCGGCAGCCGCGGCTGCCGGCGCGCTTCGCTTTGCAATGTAAATTTCAGCGGGACAAATTGCTTATTAATAGTCTAGAAGAGAAGCCGGTTTCTTTCTTTCTTCTTTTCTTTATCTGTTTTTATTTCTGCATGGCCCCTAGCTATGCCCTGGGCAGCCTCGCCTCCCAGCAGTTTTCTCTTCATTTCAATATCCTAAAGAAAATGCAAATTTCCACAGTGTGGCCTTTTAAAAAAGTTAAATTAGCAACAGCTTTAAGTGACTCCATTAGTATGGAAAACATACACACGTTTAATGTGGGAATAGCTTTCTTTTGACCGGACTTATCCTGTTCTATAAATTTAGCAAACCCTCTGAGTTGATACAGAATCTGTCGCGACCGAACGGGTTGCCAAAGGCTACCCCCCTACACGCCTGTCCTGCTGCTGTGCGCCGCCGCTCGACTGGTCCCCGGGCTCAAATCCCAGAGAAACCCCGTGACAGTGAGAGAAAGGGTTTATGCAGGCAGGAGGGGAGGGGGACGTGACATATTTCTGTTCTGGGGCGATGGCCCGTCGGTCCCTTCTATCCTGGCCTCGTCGTCGTCGCAGTCCTGACAACTGAGGGAGTTACCTGGCGGACCGATTTGGCCCGACCCCGGGCACCAAACCCCCCACTTCTGCGCAGCGGGTTGGTTGTTACACACTCTTAAGCTGCGGCGGAGGAGCGGGAGAAGGTAGCGGAGGACATCAGTGCCCTGGTGGCCTGGCTACTCTTCCCTGTTTACCTACACCCTGAGGCTACACCCCAACTCCTCCTCGATCCGTGTTGGCAAACTGATGTTTCAAACTGGAATTTTATTGGCAAACTTTTGCAGATTTTTGACTTCCAAGTGAGAACATCAATCCTGAAACCTGGTTGCTCCTCTCCTTTCCCTTCACACCAGTGGCATGGCACTCCATTCCTGTCCACGAAAGAGTTAAGATTTATGGTATGCTAGAAAGGTCTTGTTAGGATGTAATCTGCATTTTTAAACTACTGCGTAATAAAAAGTGAGAAGTTTTGAGACACCTTTCTTGATTATACCTTTGGCGATACTTTAGGTTTTACATTTAATTTGCATTTTGTTCTTAGTGAATATTGAAGTCTTGAGTGGAGGATTGAATTTTATTAGGACATCTGGACTGACAATATCAAATCAGACACCGGTGTCCCAAAGCATGCTAAAATTTCAGAGTTAATTAGAACGCAGTGTGTTTAATTAAAGCCAATTATAATATTTGAAATTATCTGATCGATCCGTGTTTGTACAGTTTGGGTCTGTTTAAGTGTTGATTGGCGCACTTTGCGCGCCATTCGATCTAGAAACTTCTCTGGGGAAAGTTTGCTTTGTAAACTGGTGGGGGCGGGCGGTGCAGAATCGGCGTCCCAAACGCGGTTCTTGCGTGTCCTGCCGATCGCCTTCGGGGCGCCTCTGAACGCATTTTGGGAAATCCAATCTCGTTGCTAAAGCGCAGTGCTTTTGCGGGTCCGAGGGACCTCATCACGCACCAGCTGTCTTTTCCCAGCTTGGCTGCTCCTCCCGAACATTTTTGCGGGGAAGCGACCTTTTAGGTTGTAAGGTGCGTGGAGAGAAGCCCAAGCTCGCAAGTGTTTGATCTGGGATTCTTGCAATGGCTTGAGAAGCCCCCAGGGCTGACTCAGAAGAGTGGGGTCAGCCAAAGTGACCAAAGGAGCCAGAGAAAAGTAAGGACAAGGAGACAATTAACCGTTTCCCTTCTAATTTCTCACGCTACAGGAGCTGAGGTGCGCCAGGCTTTTTCACCCTCATTTGAAGAGCCCTGAGTTTTGCAGGGAACCGTTTGAGCGAGTTCTCGGTCAGGTCCGCTGCCCCCCTGCGGGGCCACTCCCTTGAAGCGTACTTTTTTCTCTTGCCTAGGGCTTGCGCATAGCTGTCACCTCCCGGGCCTGGTGCCGGGTGCCCGGCGCGATTCAACACTTGCAAACACGCACGTGGGCGACAATTAGGACTAGGTGGCGCATGGCAGTTTCTACATGCCCCTGGGGTTCTAGGTTCCTCGAGGCCTAGATGCGCTGGGCGCGCAGGAACCGGGACTCAGGTCCTGGGGTCCGGCAAGAGACCGGAGCGGCGGCCACCTGCCCCGAGAGGGTGGGAGACCCGTTACGGTTCACGGCTGCGCAGCGGCACTCCACTCTCCCCACCCCAGGAGGCGCTGTTTGTCAAACTTGGCCGCCTTGGCAGGCGGCGTCTGCATGTTCTCTTCTGGAGAATTGAGCTTTCTTCGGTACTCGGGGGTCGGGCTTCAAGAACCTTAGCTGTACAGAATAAATATCGGGGTGGGGGGTGGTGGTGCAGAGAACAGGAGTCTGAGACCCTTCGGTTTTCCCTTTTTACCCATGAACCCTCGGTGGACTTCCAGCCTTTTAGAACCGGGGTGAGGCGCTGGTTGGTGTGCGCCCAGTGCCAGGGGCGAAGTGCCCAGTTATTTGCTTTCAAGGGCAGGCGCGCGCACGGCCTGGCTTGGGCTCTATCATCAGATGCCTCCTGAGGGCCCCACAGCTTCCCTTTCCTCACCGAAAAAGCGAGGTCGCGCTCTTTGAGCTCGGACAACTCACCGGAACCTGTGCCGGTTTCCCTTTGCGCTCATTTCAAGTCTGGGGTGGTCTGTGCACGGAGCCCTTACATCCTCCTCTTCTCTAGCCGACAGGCGAGCGTGACCCCGTGGCACAAAATAGGGACTGGGGCGGAGACAGGGCTTACCAGTGTGTGGCGATTCCTCCTCCCTATTCCACAGCTCTGGGATTTTTCTAGGCCCTTGTCTCCCAACCTCTTCGACCTCCCCGGGACTCAGGGTCAGTCCGACTTTAGCTTTTCTTGTTCTTTCCCCAACCCCTGTCTGTGTTCCCGGCCTGGCCGGTAGGCTAGAACAAGATTGGAGGCTCGGCGGCCGCTCCGTCTGAGCGTGACCCCGGGCACGGAGGACGTGGGGGCGGGCCGCTCCTGCAACTCAGCACTGGCGGCCGGGACACAAACCGCGGACCTTTGGAGCACTGGCTCTCACCCTTTCCTGAAGGCTCCGTGTGCCATGTCCAGGCAGACTAGGCCCATGGCCAGGGGCCCTCTGAGGACGCCATACCTGGCGAAACCCGCCATCCGGTAGTACTCTAGGGGTCTCTACTTCCAGGAAACTCCCGGCTGGAGCTTCTGGACTCCGGAAATGAATTTTATTTCTTTTTGGAAGGATGGTAGGGAGGTTATCCGGCACCCTGGGCTCTGCGGGAGCAAGAAGAAGCATTCTCAGTGTGCCCTGGACCCCGGGCCGGGGCCGGGGCCGGTGCCGGGGAGGTCGCCGGCTCTGCGGCTGGCCTTGCTTCCCGGGGCCCCAACTTGACTGAAGTTTCTGGTAGGGGGCTCTAAGGCCGACACCAGCCCAGCTTCCTGTATCCAGGTCTAGCATCACACAGGATTGGAGGGCCTGGGTTTGGAGAGGTGTGTCTTTTGGGGGGTGCCCTCATAGCAGGCGCTGGACAGCCCTCCTTCGGCCAGTGGTTAAGGGCTGAGAGCCCAGGCACGCGCGACTGCCGGGACACGGTGCCCCGGGTGGCTGGGCATGGTGGGCCTGGGTGCGGCCCCTGGGAGGTTGGACCGTTACACTAGGCTTCGGGTGGTGCCGCGCGTCAGCGGTGCAAGCGTTGCCTCAGCAATGCGCCCTGCTCTGCGCACACCACTCCCGGAGTCAGGCGCCGGGGGCGGCAGGCGCTGTCTCTTTAAGGTCACTGCATGCTCCGGCACGACGTGGGGAGGACAGCTGGGCACTGGCCATCTGACTGACTCCGGCTTGACATCTGGGAGCCCACTGGTGTGTGGCACGCGAAGCGCTTGATGCCGCTATTTAAATGCAAATGTGAGGGGGCTCATTGAAGCCTCTCCCCGTAAATCCGCACAAAAGGAATACTTCCCACCCTCCTAGGAGGCGGCGGCGGCGGCAGTGCGAGGGCCACCCGTGCAAATCGCGTTGGGTGCGGGGCCTGAAGCGTTCGCTGTCGCCGTCGCGGCCCGCAGGGTCCACAGCAAAGGTCAAGCTCCCGCCGGCCTGGCCCCTGGACGCCCGTCTGGCCCCTGGGAGCGCTCTGGTAGCGGAGGTTAGATCGCCAGCCGCCGCGGGTCCGAGCAACTTCCAAAGTACCAGCCCGTTCCTCCTCCGCTCCCCCCTCCAGGGTTCCAGGCGCCCAGAGTTCCTTAGAAAGGGCGAGGGGTGGGATAGGGCTCCCCGGGGAGTCGGCGGCCGCCGGGACCTGCTCCCAGCATCTTTAAGGGCACTAAGGAATTGACCAGCAGCCCCCTCCCCCATCTCCGGTCTGGGTGCTCTGTACCTAGTTTCCTATCAAACTGAAAATCTGGGAGTGGCGTGGGGGTTGGGGGCTGCCTTCTAGGCCCCTCCACAGCAGGCCAGAATGGAAACCCTGCCTGGCCGGAGAGTCCTTGTGCCCACAGATCAGAGCCAGCAGTGGAGTGACAAAAAAGATAAAGTTGGTGAATGATAAAGACCGTATTTTCCACGCTTTGGGTGCGGGACCAGATGATCTAGAAAATGAGCTGAAATGGATTCAGCCTCCGAGCCTGTTGTGAGAGCAGCTGATTCCCCCATTTCGGGCCAGATGGCTGCTGAACACAGATTTGCATTCATTTTCGCTTAATATCGTCCAAAATAGTGGGGCAGCTGCATTTGTTGTCAAAAAGGTTTAAAACCCCTTTTCTTTCTGGGGCAGGATCGTTACCTTATGTGATGGGCTTATAGAACTTTTTTTCCCTCTTTAGTCAACAGTATCAGATTTAGAAGGATTTGTTTTTAAACCTTCTAATTTGGTAATCAGATTTAAATCGCTTTGGCGCGTGTAATCTGAATTAAAGATACTGTAAATGATTTTAAGCAAGATACTTTCCTTAGCCCAAGGAAGGGGCACCTCCAGCCCAGGCTGGACATTTTAGGAAGTGTGCTACAAAAGAAGCTTTGTTTCCTATTTCCAACTTCATCTTTTCCTAAAAGGCACTTTGCATATTCTCGACAATAACACTCGCGGGCCGCTGGCCCTGCGTGAGCCCCGAAGCTTCTAAACATGCAGAGACAAAGCATTTCTCAACCCCACCCTCCATTGATGGCCAACTTTATTCTGCGTTGTTTCTCCAGGAAGAAAGTGTTCCCTCCTACACACGGTTACGGTGTGAGTGGAAAGCCTGGGCTTATTAGGAATACAGAAATTTTCTTTTAATTTATCGTGAATAGTTTCCATACACTTTGATTTAAGGTTATTAACATTCTATAGACAGTGGCATCTTTAATATGTGGCGATCGCTTCTAAAGACTAATCTCATTACCCTCAAATAGTCATAAAATATGATTTTATTATACTTACGTATTTAATTAGACGGCCGGCCCCGTAATGGATTTTGAGATGGGACTGGCGCAACAGCTTTGATAATTCACTTATCTTTGGCAATAGTCATTAACCCCCAACACCAGCAAAATAGATTGCTTTCCAGCACATCTTTTCTCTCACCCTTTCCAAAAGGCTTGTGGGGGTCCCCAGATAAAGTAAATCGGACTTCGATTTTCCTGATTAATTAAAATATTAACGTACACACGCTGCCAATTCACGAAAAAGGGGAGAGCTTCCCCAGGCCCGGCGGGAAGAGTCTGCCCTGCGACACTTGCATCCTGAAACCTTTTTTTTTTTTTCTTTTTAATCAGAAGGACCTGATTTCTCTTGGCAGGAAAGTGCACGGGACAGCTAGCTCCTGCTTGTCCCTTGGGTCTCTGCTCCGCGTCGCGCAGACGTCCTTTGGGCTGGCTGCGCGCCTGGGCGCCTGAGTCCCAGCCGCAGGATCTGGGCCGCGGAGCCCACGCGTTGTCCGCACCCGGCTACCCCACCGATTCCTCGAAACCAGGTCGGGAAGCCGCGCGTCGCGAGCTCTCTCGGGGCCCGGCGGCTCTGAGGGCAGAGCACCGGCGCCGGCGGCGTCCGCTCCGCTTTTAAAGCGGTTGGCGCCAGGGCGCATAGCTTGGCCACCTCTCAGGGCGCGTGGCCGAACACTAGGTCTGGGTCGCCGGGGTGGCCGGGCGGTCTTCCCGTCGGCCCAGAGGCCCGAGCCTTCCTTGTCACCCGCCGCGCCTAAGTAGAGCCCCGAGATCCGGGATTACCGCGGCCACCAGGCAAGAGCGAGCATCTGGCGGAACCTGCCTCCGACGGGGATCCCCGGCCCAGCCCTCGGCGGCCTCCGCCAGGGTAGGAAGCATAGGACGCCCGGCGGGGCTCAGACGGGGCCAAACCGGCCCCGCAGCAGCCTTAAGTCTGCTTAGAAATCAGGCTGAGTTGCGCACCTCGCCTTGGCGGGGGAGCCCCGAACACCTTCTGCCCACTCCCACCCACCCCCTGTTCGTCCCTCTCCCCTCCCCTTCGGCCGCCGACCAGATTCTTCCCACTTTTCCCTTTGGCACGCCCCAGAGTGAGTTGCAGTCCTTTGCATTTATGGCATGCATTTGGGCAACTCAGGGCGCCTCTTAACACACCCCCTTTGGGCCCGGTGTGTTTTGACTGTGCAGCAGGTTTTGCGGGTAGGTAAAAGGGGTTCAAGCTGCAATTGTGCACTGGCCGCGTTTGTTTCTTTTCAAGATTTATTTGGGCGAGTAGTAACTTCCTTGGCTGAGGCTGGGATCGAGGAGCCGGGGCGCGTGGCTGGGGGAGGCGGAGGCGGCGGCGGCGCTTGGCGGTGGCGGGGTTCGCGGGGCTCGCGGGGCTCGGGCCGGCTCGCGACGCCGTCAGGCAGTCAGTCAGCGAGCGCGGCGGCGGCGGCGAGGGGCGCGGCGAGGGGCGGCCGCTCCCATATATGGCGCAGGCGCCGCCCCCCGACGTCACCCTCTGACAGCGCCGCTCCCGGGGGCTTCGAGTTTTGGCTCCCGGGAAAGGGTCCATTCCTCGGGGAGAGAGGGCTGAGTTTTGTGCGCCTCCGTCCGCTGCGCGCGCCGCTCCAGGCCCCGCCGCGCCCCGCCTGCGCCCGGGACTGCGCCGCGGCACTCACTGCCCCGTTTATTTGTCTTTGGAGCAGGCGGGCCGCGCCAGAAGCGGGCGATCCCGCAGTGTCCTGCAGCCGCGGACGCCGCCTGGCTAGGATGACACCACGTTAAGCGCGACTGCAAACAACAACAACAACAACGCCACCGCGGCCACCGGTCCTGCTCCGCCGAAGCGCCGCGCCGCCGCAGCCGGTGTCGCCACCTCCGCGCCCCCGGCTGTCCGGAGCGCCCTGCCGCTGGTGTATGTCGCGCTTGCCCGGGACGGGCTGAAGCCGGCGGCGGGCCGGACCGCAGGCTCCGAGCAAGGCGAGGAAGCGCTTTCGGCCGGGAGCTGCGGCCGCCGCCAGCAGTTTTCATGTTTGGGATCCAGGAGAATATTCCGCGCGGGGGGACGACCATGAAGGAGGAGCCGCTGGGCAGCGGCATGAACCCGGTGCGCTCGTGGATGCACACGGCGGGCGTGGTGGACGCCAACACGGCAGCCCAGAGGTACGTACCGGCCGTCCCCGCGCGCCCTGGCCCCGACCCGGCCCGGCCCCCGCGGCCAGCCGGCGCCACGCTCCTCACCGGGCCGCTATCTCTTTCCTCCCGCAGCGGCGTGGGGCTGGCGCGGGCGCACTTCGAGAAGCAGCCGCCTTCCAACCTCCGGAAATCCAATTTCTTCCACTTCGTGCTGGCGCTCTACGATAGGCAGGGGCAGCCGGTGGAGATTGAAAGGACCGCTTTTGTGGACTTTGTGGAGAAAGAGAAAGTAAGTGCACACACAATCACACCCTCCCTCTCTCTTAGAAGTGAGAGGCAGGCGGAGCCCGCGCAGGGCCTAGAGTGCCCCCTCGGCGGCGGGACTCTCCGCCAGGCGACCCCTCTGCCAACGCCACGTGCGGCCGCCCGGGCCCCGCCGAGGGCCGGGGAACTTCTCTGCGCCCTCGGACTCACTCGGGGCGAGGAGAACGCTAGGCTTCCAGCAGGAAAGTGACATCACCGCACTGCTCCGAGCAAGGAATCCTGCCCGCCATGTGTGAGGCCGAGGGGCCTCGGTCGTGGAGGGGGACTGAGCGCGGTGGCCACGCCTGACACCACCACACTAAATGCAATTATTTATCGTTGCTTTCAGGAGCCAAACAACGAGAAAACCAACAACGGCATCCACTATAAGCTCCAGCTACTGTACAGTAACGGTGAGTACCCGCTGCCTGCTTCCTGCCCTCTCAGTCCCTGCGCACTGGCGCTCCCTTCCCCCGAAGCCTACAGAACATAAAGATTTTGAGATTAAAATGACATGGATGTAAACACGAAATCTTCTCATGGCATAGAAGGAAAACAAAACATAGACGATCGATAAGTCGATGGCACTTCACATGATTAACCGGTGGGGCTTGAAGTAGAAAGTAAAAAGGGGATCGATATGGGCTCCAGTAGAACATCACTTTTAAGTGACTTTTTTCAATTTTGCAAATTAATGTTAATTATTGGGATAGGGTAGCTCTGTAGACCGAGCATAACTTACTTCCTGCGCACGGTTTTAAAAAAAATTCTCCAGAGGTATTGGAAAGAGTTCAAACTCTCACTCAGTTTCCATTGGGTGCTTTTTCTTTTCTAAAAATAAGTGACCACCTTGGTCCACCAGCCCAGCAAGCAGGCCTGCTCTCCGCCAGGCAAATTTCTTGCATTCTCAGATGCAAACCCTAAGAGTCCTAAGGCTCTTAAGAAAATAAATAAATAAATAAATAAATAAATAAATAAAGTGAGAAGCGATTGGGGTTCTCTTTCTCCCTCTTGAAGGGATAGCCCAAGTTTATTGTATCACAGAGGCAGCAGTCCCTTGGCACCGATTTCCTGTGGCCTCGGTGTTCTTCCTCAGTTGCAGTGCTGAAATCCTGTTGAGAATTTGTCTCTGTTTTTTGCAGGAGTCAGGACAGAGCAGGATCTGTATGTTCGCCTCATAGATTCAATGACCAAACAGGTGAGAAAGTTTACGCCTCTGCACTCGTTTTTGCTGCTGCGCTGGGGTCCTTCTGGGGTTGGGAGAGAGGAGACTGACAAGTGGATCTCCTGTATTTGTTTTTCATTTAGCTTCCTTGACATGCTAATGAGAATTTCATATTTATTGGAACAAATGAAGCGATTGGTAAAATAGTTTGTTGTCATTAGAACAGAACATATATGCTCTATTAAATGGCTTGTGATTGGAATCAAATTCTGTCTTAATTAATTATGGTAATTAATATTTGACAGAAAATTTTCAAGATCCCTCCTTGTTTATTTTTAAATGTTTCTCTTTCTGCTTGGAATCACTTCATTGATTTTTTTTTTCCCCTCTAACAAAGGCAACTAACTCCTTTCCCAAAGCCCATCGAGTTGGGCTTGATTAGTTCATTTTTTCTCCTTTCCAGTGTGATGGTCTAGTAATATGAGACGTTTATTTAGATTTAAAAGTTAAATGTGTTGGGGTGAAAAGTCACCTTGTTCTCCTCTAGCCCATCTTCACCTCTCAGCCCCCCATCTCCATAATTCAAACTCTGAGCTCCAGGGGTCACTCAAACCCGTCCACTGCTGTGCTCCCTCTCCCACCCTCTGTCATTCCTTGTAAATAACATAATTACAAGCAGTTCCTTATTAAATTATTTAACCTGTCTTGGTCAACTTTTCCGATGATAACTATTGGCTATCAGTAATGTGATTAAGTGCAGAAAAGCGCTCCATTGCTTTTTGACATTGTGCAGTGTCTAGCTGCTAGTTTGGTACTGGGTGGTGTGTCGTTGGTTTTGTTGTCTTTAAAGGCATTTTTCCTTTTTCTTAGAATGTTGTCGGGGTGGAGGGACAGGTACAATTTGTAAATTAAATTCACTTGGCAAAGATTGGTTTTAAGTCTGCTTGCAAGCTGGACTTCATGCTTACAAATGAAAGTAGCTGCTTTATTTTTGATGCTAACTTTAAGAATTGTGACCCAAGTAGAAAAGAGACCCGTGGTGCTTCCTAGAACCTAACACACATGCTTCCCACCCTCTTGATGCAATTAGTTTGTGCATTTCATTTCCCTTGAAAAAAGTTTGTCCTTACCTAGGCAGCCAGGGTGTTAGATATTAATGTCTGCAGCGGTAAAACAGTGTGGTTTTCTCTTAGAGTAAAGCAGATCTGACAGGTAAAACCCGATCTTTCTGACAAAGACTTGGCGGTGCCCTTCAGTGATTATTTTACTTGATTCAGAGAAGCCTCTGGAACTCAACTGCTGTTCCTCAGGCTGCTTTTATTTCTTTTGTATATAGGGTGGAATGTTTTCGGAAATCTCTGTAGTCTAATTAGGAGGTTTATGCAGGCAGTGCTGAGTTTCTCTGCTGTGCGTTGAGGAGGAGAGGCTTCTTTTTAAGAACACTTTTATTGTTCATTTAGCCTTGTACCTTTGCAGTATACACAGTGCAGAAAATAAAGGCATTTAATCTCCCTCACTGACAGAGATGGGAAAAAAAAGAAAGAAATA
>PVJO010000512.1:180000-187500 GCA_004026905.1 Hystrix cristata | reverse complement strand
AAGGTTATTTGTACCTCTATAACCTAAGAGAAGTATGGGATCATTTGATATTCTAGAAGCATGAGAGGAGGGGAAAAATGTAAAAACATTTGGTTAATGGGTTTACCATGTTTATTTGAATAAGGAGGATTGAAGCTCCATTTACACTTGGCATAAATGCTTTGGCAGTCTTAATTATTGATGAAAAATCTGCTGTGCTTCTAAATTCAAAGATACGACAATTTTATAGGAATTTTAATCACCTTCCATGTTAAGAGATTTTAAGGTAAGGATAGCTTTATGTAATGATAAATACAATGTGAGTTTTTAGCATTCTTAAGAGAGCTGTCACTTAAAATGACAAAATACTATTAGTATTTTGTTTCTTGCTGTAAATCCCTGTGAAATGATTGTGGTATTGGCACTATCTCCAGCTTAAGGCATATTTCTGGGAGAAAAAAATGAAATTAGTGTTCAGTAGGGCAAGTTTTGTTAATCAGAGAAAGAAAAACACGTATAGGAGGGGACTCTCTTTGGAGTGATACAGTCTTTTGCAACTGAGATGCACTTCAATTTCATAATGATAGTCATTTCTGTGGGGCGTGTGTTACCTCTCAAAATTAGTTGCTTATGTTGAGTTTCTAGCCCATGTTTTCTCTAGAGTATTATAGAATAAAATGTCCCATCAGATTGGTGAGTCAGTTTACAGGTCTTCACCAGCCGTGTCGTCACTTGGTTAGTTGGCTTAAAAAAGAATTATATACAATGCTCTTTGCCAGCTCCATATGGCCTTTGGATACATTTAACAGGTTCTGACCAGATAAGACAGATTTGTCCTGAGGATATAAACCAATAATTCCAACCTGAATTGAGATCAATGGGCCCGCATTTGTTCCAGCCCACACTGAGCCTCTTCCGCAAGTCGAGACTGCTTTTCTGTGTTATGAGAACAGAGAAGTGAGCTCCCCACTCTGGCAGGGTAATCGCATTCTATAGACCCTCATGCCTTAGATCAATTAATTACACAATTTAGTTATCTTTCAGAAGCATTAAATACTTATGAGTGGCATGAAAGACCCTTCAGTGTACAAAAGGTTGGGGGGACAGTGAGGTTGTTTCCCATTACAAAACCCTTTTCATTTATTGTGAGGGTTTTGCTTATGTTAACTGTTTTCTTCCTTGTAAAAACATTGCTATAGAAATGGCTTTTTATAGCTCCATGACTATAATTATACTACAGTATATTTAAAATAATACAACAACTTTGGAATAAAGTAGAAGCATAACACTGAAAGAAAAGGTATGGTCTGTGAAGAGATGACCCAGAAATAAGTATCTGTATAAATTGTATTGACCTGCAGAGAGCCAAATGCAAGGAAGGCTAGGGTGCATGCCTGCCCACACATATACATGTTTGAGTATATGTGTGAGTATGTAAATTACACATGTAGACACGCATGAATTTTTATAATATTGCTGCAAAGGATGGGGGTATCATTTTCCTTGTGGAATAATGTTTTCTGGGAAAACACAAAAGCAGATGGTCTTCATTAGGAACACCCATTGTCCACATATCCCAACTATGAGCAGATAAATCTCTCCTGTTTCACCCATACATTCCAAGGGCTGCAAATGATTACAGGATGTCGGCGTAGCTGCTAAACCAAAACCACACTTGGGCTCACATCACTCGCCCGTGCCATCCTGGTGTGTTTCCTCAGGAGCTCTGCAAATGTCTGGGAAGACACATCCTCTTTACCCTGTCGTTCCTCATTGGCCTGGGTGGGAGGCAAAGGGCAGAGTCCGACTGTTGCAGCCTGGGCAGGCTAGCCGTGGAGGGCACAGGATCAGGGTGATGTGGCTGCCTACGGGGGCTGGCCTGCACACAGTGGGCAGCTTGCAGCCCCGGGAGCAGGCTCAGCGGGCGGTTCCAGATGGCACCGTCTCTGGCGTCCTGCTCCTTGGCATCTCTGTGGCAGGCAGTACCCCCTCCCCAATAAATCTGGCATTAGTCTATAGAGTTTGGGAGACTTATCATTCCAAGTCTGTCCTACTTTCCTGTCTGGAAGCCAGACATCTGTTTATCCCATTTTCTTTCATACAGAGTTTGGAATAGCTTTAGTTTTTCATGGGGGGGGGCATGTGAAATTTTGTCATATTTAACAGCTGTTACAGAATTTCAACTTTGTGAGCTCTGAACATACTTTTCAGCTGACCTCAGATTTTTATACATAATTGACATTGGGTTATAGAAAAATATTATTTGCTTAACCTTTCATTGTCTGCAATTTCACATTGTCTTTAGTTCGAGTACCTAAACTACCAGCAGTTTTTAACTTTGTGCTCCTCTCACCCTTCAGCTCTCCAAAGCCTTACTTTGATTCATTTGTGCATTTTAAGTTTACACCTTTAAAGTGATTGCAGAACGGTAGCCCAAGACCGATTGGAGACTTTCTTTTTCTTTCTTTTCTTTTCTTTTCTTTTTTTTTTTTTAGTCAACAGTGTTTCCTTTCACTTCCTGTCACAAAGGTCAAAAAGAGCCGACCTTTGCTGGCAGTCCTGCTTGCTGAATTATTCATGGGATTGACTTTTTGTCAGCACACACAGTTGTGCTCTGGGACATTTTATTCATTTACCTCATTTAAAGCGCCTTTCTGCACCTGTTCAAGTATTAATATCATGTAATTTGGGCCTAATGCCGATTTTGCTGAACACTCATTATATTTTTTATTAGCTATATTTCCAAACGATTATGTATGATTATTACCAAGCCTTACAAACAGCACTGGGTTATTCCCTAGCCCTTTACATCTTCTTGTCAGGTTGTTTTCAGAAGCAGGGAGGATAAACATTTGACCAGTCCCAATGTTTTTATTCCTACTCCATCTCCAAGCAGAGAACTTAAAGCTTCCTCCCTCATGGCTTTGCACGAGCGTGATTAAATCCAACTCCGCCGAAGCTGTACAAATGCCAGCATTTATAAGGTCAACGCTTTTGTTAAAAATGCTATGTAAATGAGGATCTGCAAAAAGGGACATTAAATAAAATTAAATTCATTGTCTTCTTTAATGTCATTTACATTTTGGCTAAGCCTCGGCCTGTCAAGGAGGATTTTAAAAATAATTTTAATTACACATCATTTAGGGATCCAAGGTTTTCTATTCAGTAGTATTTGGATAACCTGCAAAATGGAGACTGTTTATTAACTTCTTAAATGACAACTTGTCATTTCATCTGCATAATGCAATGAAAACAGTATAGTTTGGTGTTAATTTTTCCTTCTTGGTTTTCTTAAAGATGTGAATGTAATTATTATCGAATGGGGCTCTGGGTCCCAGAGTTATCCTCTTGGCCTTAGCTGTGCATTTGAGACACTCTTTGGTTCTGGGTCTGTTTTAATACATGGGGACTTCAGAGAAGGGAAAAATATTGGCTAGAAATTTGGCAATATTTAGGCGCACTTTGGATGAATGGACATGGCTACAAAGAATCCAATTCTGGCTGGCATCAGCCCCATTTGGCTCCATCAGGCTCAGGTGTGAATGGCTGTTTTATTTCCTGGCACACCAGAGGAGAGAGGCAAAAAGTTCACTGCATTCATTCATCTTTTAAATTTTTTTTATAAAGTTCAGAAAATAAACAGAAAAGGAAGAGCAACTTTATTAAGTCACAGTGACATGCTTTCATTTAAATAGGGAGCACCAGGAATAGTGCCCACTTTGTGTCTCTGCTTCTGCCCATAACCAGGAGATTAGTGTGCCTCATGCATGCCACATCTGTGTGCACACCGCCACCATGCGCTACAGCGAGCAAGGGGTCAGGGCCACCACCAGGCCCGGGGTCTGCATCCCTTGTGGAGGCTGAGGAAGCCTGTGGAGATTTATGGCTGCCTGGCTTGGGTAAGGACTGTGTGGCCAGGGCAGTCGAAGGCCAGGTTTGAAAGCAAGCCATGCACCCACAATGACTTCCGCAACACTCTTAACTAGCTCAGATTCTTGTTGGCTCATGCAAGGGCAAAAGCTCTGTGGTGCTGCCTGCACAGGGCCAGCAGCAGCAGGCAGAGCGTATGGAAATGTAGAGGGGAGGGAGGGGCTGGAAGCAGGGCTGTCAGAAGCTATACTCCAGGAGGGATGTTGACACAAACCATCCTGTGCCTCTGCGGCAGCCTTATCAGGTGAAGAGCAAAGATATAGCCAGTGCCTGTAATTGTGTTAGGATGGCATGGATGAATTGGATTACCTTATGGAAAGCCGTCCAAACTCAGAGTTCTGTTACGCATGCTTACAGGAAGCAAATAATTACGCTCTGTGCACCAGAAGATAATTGGAGCTGGCCAGAGGCCTTCTTGTGACGCCGGAGAAAGCAAGAGAAGCTGCCCTCCTGGAGGCACTGGGAGACACTTTGGGAGAAGGGTGATGTTTGCTAGATATAGGTGGCTTAAGTTGATGCTGTAATTTTTGGTTACTTTTCAAAGATGGTGAATAATTTATCAGAATTCAAACTCACAGTGGCAACAGGAGGCACGTTGGAAGAGAAAAATTCCAGGCTGTAATGATGGAAATTGTCGTTGCAGACAGGAAGTGATTGACAAGTAGGGGTACAGGAAGTGAAAACTCAAGGAGCTTAACCTGTACTTGGCAAAGCTTCTGCTGCTTGCACTCTGAGAAAATGAAAACCATTCACTCCCGTCAGCTCGCCAGAACACAAGTCCTCTTGTTTGTTTATCTTAGTAGCAAATCTCCCCAAAATGTTTGTGGTTAAAATGCTTTATAATGAGACATTATTCTGCTATTATTAATATTTTAAAATAAAAATATGGTTATTGTTTAGAAAAAATAAGTGGAGAAATTTTGTGGGCGAGGGGTTTTCTTGGGTTTTATCAGCTTCTTACAACTTTGGGGTAATGCATTCGTTAAATTTTAGAAACTTGAGAAACTGTTTTTAAAACATTTTATTCAGAAAACAGTCACATCTGTCAAAATAGTAAATGTAAATTTACCAACCATTTGTTGCAGAGCACTGCATATGTAGGAGGCAGAGGGAAACTCTGATTTTAGCCATTTTTGAATCACTCATTTCTCCTGACCTTTTAAAAAAAAAATAAACAAAAAGGGTCCCTCTCCAATCCCTTCAGTGGAAGTTGTTCTTCTAGCAAATACTCAAAATTCATGGGGGCCATGGTGCCCTATGGATGGAGCATCCTCTGAAAACAGCAGAGGGGCCGTGCTTTGTGCCTTCCCGGTAATTCACTAGGAAATGAGTTTGCCATGTGTGGAAAGGAAGGGGCTCGGGCGGTGTTTTTGCAGGACACGGAGCGCAGGCCTGCTAACGGAAGGAGTCGGCTCCAGCGTGTCTCTGCTGGAAGGCCAGAGAGCTGCTGCACATCTGGGAGGAGGCTGCCTTGCCCAGACAGGCAGCTCCAGCCGCCCCCACCCTGTAGCCCCCCATCCCCCTCTTTTGGCAGAAAGTTACTGGGGGCAGGGTGCCATGTTAAGACAACACAACCAAACAAAACTTCGGCAGCGTGTAAGGCCCTCAGAACATTTGCCCTTGTGATGGCAAATTTGCAAAGGGGGCGACCACTCTTGACCTTGGAGGCCTGTACTCAAAGTAGAAGCTTGCAGGAAGGTTTGCACACAAAGCTACACAATGCCGCACAGTGTCTCTGAGTGGAAAGTCATGCAGAGATGGCCAATGGGAAGTTAAAGAGTTGCAGAAAACCAGGTCTGGTGCCTGTATCTGGCTGGTGCCCTCAGGGGCACCTGAGGATGACACGTGCAGCACAAGCCTGGGATTTGATTACGGGCATGGGTAGGCAGTATGCCTTCCTATAGGCATGCATGCAGGTCAGGGAAGGGGGTTATTCCAGATCTGGGCAGGGGCAGGGTCTCCTCAAATTCTATCATTGGGGTAGAGTTATTACAAGGAGGGTGTCCCCTTTGATTTTAAATAACAGCAAAGTCAGCATGGTCTTTCAGGTGTTGGAGAGCAGGATATGTTCAGAACCACACATGCAGCTCAGTAGAATGACATCCCACCCATTGCTAGCAGGAAAGACTGGGGGGGGATGCAAGACGTGTCTGGAAAAGTTCTGACCATGAAGTGGGGATGATGGATCTGTACTAGTGACAAACTCTCCTTAACTTGATGTCATCTTCTACATCTGATAATAGCTCTGGTAACACTTTATGAACCAATTAATAGGCTTTATTTTTTAGAGGAGTTTTAGGTCTATAGGAAAAGGATCAGAAAATAAAGTTCTCTTATTCTGTCTGCCTTCTCACTCACAGTCCCTCTAGTATGATTATCTTGCATTGGTGTGGGATATTGAGTTACAATTGAACCAATATTAATACATTACTGTTAAAGTCTATGGTTTAGATGAGGGTTCACTCTGGTTGTCATAATATCTAATGACATGTATTCACCATCATAGTAACATACACACAGAATAGTTTCTCTATTCTAAATTCCCCGGTGCCCTTCGCACTCATCTCTCTACCCCTTTTTAAACCCCAATCTTACTATAGAGCTTTGCTTTTCCAGAATAATTATAGTTGGGCTCATACTTTATGTTGCCTTTTCTGACTGGCTTCTTTCGCCAAGTTGCATGAATGTTAAGTTTCCAATATATCTTTTTGTAGCTTCATAGCTCACTGACGATACTTTTTTGAATTTTAACATTTTACTTTCTAAAAGTTCCTGGGTAATATCTTTCCCTTCTCTTAATGTCTTGGTGTTTTTGTAGTAAACTTCACTCCTGGGCTGATGGGCGGTATATCATGTTTGGATGTGTAGAGGTTCTCTTGGCTTTTGGAAATTCAGTGTGCACCGCTCCCCCCCCCCCCCGCCTTTATACTATGAATTTACTTTAGTGTTACAACTTTATTTCACTCATTTTCAGGGGCTTATTTCCTAAATAATACTATTTTGGAGTATTTAAACAGTATTGGTCATCAAAGGAGAATGTTTAAATTACCGGGAAGGCAAATACACTGCACCATGACAAAAACAGGATGAATTTGGCATTCAGTGTAGTTGTTGGCTTTTTTGGTTTAATACATTAAACTACAAATTTTCCTAATTGCCAAACAAAATGTTAGGCCAGCTCTAGCCATTGCTGACAGTAAAACACAACATAAAACCTGCTGAGAGTTATATGTGGTATTTAATACGAGACAGAGTAATGCAAGGGTTTTTATGGTTAAGTATGAATTCACACCCACAGCATTTGTTTCACATTAGGAAAGGTTTGTAAATCAGATCAGTGTGCTGGGATGGGGTGGCCTGGTGGCCTTTCTTCCTTGATATTTGGTTATTGGACATGCTGCCAAAGGGAGCTCCCCCAGCCACTTCCACGTTCTCAATGAAGCGATAAGTCCTCTGACACAAGGAAGATTGGGTCAGGAAACAAGTGGGGGATTGGATAGGATGAGCTGCTCATCCCCACTGTCCGAGGTCACCAGCCTGATACAGCCGCTGGGCAGCAGCCATCAGTTATAGGATGGGGACTGCTGTGGG
>PVJO010000512.1:137500-175000 GCA_004026905.1 Hystrix cristata | reverse complement strand
TACTGCTTGGTGGACCTGGATGGGGTCCCACCTGTACCACCCTGTGATGACCCAGCCAGTGAGTGCTCTCTGCCTGTAGTAGCAGTGACTTCCCCAGAGCCCGACTGGTACCTCTACCTGGGGCTCACCCCCTTTCAACACAGCTGTTGCAAGAATACCTAGGCCTTCTTCCAGAAGGGAAGCCTGGCCCTGTCCTCTGGGACATACTCCACTTCCCTCTGATGTTCAGGTCCTCAGATGGAGTGCTACTCCTCTTTCTTGCCTCATTTTTCACTTTTCTCCACCTGCTCTCATGGCCGTCACCATCAGAATTACCTGGAAGGCCCTTCCCTGTCTCATTCCCTGCACTCTGGGTATTCCAGGGCCTCGGGGATGTGGACCTAAAGGTCTCTCCTCTGGCATCTCTCCTCCATGTCCCATCTTGTTGATGATCCTGGGTGGTGGGTTTCCTGGTAGCAGGAGCCTGGCCCGTGGCCCACTGAAGGCCCTCAGGTGGAGGAGCTGGGCCATCTTCTCTGGGGAGTCAGCATCTGCATCCCCTTGTTGATGACTGAGGTAGAGTAGAAGTGAGAGTTGTCTTTGTCACAAATTCTTATGCTTTGATGCCTTGTGCCTCTGAATGAGGGCCCAGAGTAGTCACTGTCCTGCTCTGACCTCTCAATGCATTGCGAGGTGATATTCCAGCCAAGTCTCACTAAGTTCCTCATGGGTTTCTTTTTCACTTGAACTTGGTGCCTGCAGCAGGCTGAGTTTAGTGGTGATTTATTTCAGCCTACCTGTTGAGGATGAATGTTTTGTTTTCCCAGTTTAAAATATAATAGTTTTCCATGTTACTGAGTTTCTATGAGGGACTTGGTGGCAGGCAGGCTCCTTCCTTGACTTGATCTGGAAACCTGGGAAGGCATAAGAGGGAGGTCTCACTTACCTTGTGTGGTAGAACCTGCTGCTCCTTGCTTGGGGTATTCTAAGACCCTGGGGCCCACTTGGTTACAACTTCCAGGGAGGAATAAGTGTTGGACCCTTGAGGCAGCCCTGGCAATGAGTTACCAGGGTGAGTAGCACCCTCCTTCTCTGCATGCCTAGCTTTCCTGCTGCTCTCCAGCCCACTTGTCTACCCTTTGAAGGGTAGGTAGCCTTCGATGGGTAAATTTCTGGGGTGCTAGGCTGAGGGATGAGGCCATCCCTCTTATTTCTCTGTCCCCCGCCTCCCAGCGGGTGTAAGAGGAGGTATAGGTTACTAGCCAGGTGGCAGCAGCCCCTTCATAATACATAACAGCACCCACAGTTAAAGGTAATGCAGTTCACGCTTATTAAATGCTTACTAAGCTCAGAGCTCTTGACAAGAGATGCCTACAGTAGTCTCATTTCTACAGTTACTATAATTTCCTCAAGTCTGGGGATGTAAGAAGTTTCTGAGATCTCTTAGCTGGGAAGGGGTGCAGCTGGGATTTGAATTCAGGACACTGGGGCTCTGAGTTTATTTGTCTTTCCATGCCAGGGCCTGTGGTGGGTGCCAAGCACCTCAATCTGAAGGAGCTCCAGGAACCCACAGAGCTCATATTCATGTGGCCTGGGGCTCCAAGTTTGGGGTCTTGGTGAGGTCTGGGCAAGCCCCTTCTCCTTTGGCTTCCTTAACATGCCAAGAGGTGTTTAGTGTTGTTATCTTGCAGGGCAGGCTGAAGGCCGGTTGGGACATGCCCCTTTCACAGAATAGTAGGGTGTGGGCAATTTGTGCAAGTACGGCCACAGACAGGTGTGCACCTGGAGTAGCTTTGTGGTTGGCAAATGAATGTGCTGGAGCAGTTGTATCCTTGTGATGGGCCAGAGGGTCTTTGGAGCCGTGAGTTTAGAACAGACACAGAATATCTTTATCAAAGAAGAAACCACCCAAAATGCTACTATTTGAAAGGGATTTAGGTCAGAGGGGCACAGAGGCCCCCATAGGTAGGGCTTGTCGTAATTTCTCAAGTCCTCAAATTATAGTATTTAGAAATACTGCTCACAAGTGCGGTTACAGGCTGGGCATGGTAGTGCGTGCCTGTAATCCTAGCACTCAGGAGGCTGAGACAGAATGATTGCTGTGAGTTCGAGGCCAGCCTGGGCTACATACTGAGTTCTAGAACAGCCTGAACTGACATAGTGAGAGACTGTCTTAAAAAAAAAAAAAGTACAAAACCCCAAAAAACAGAAAACAAGTGCAGTTATGAATTTGGCATCATTTTCTTGGTCTGTGAAGTAATTCAGACATAGTCTAGTTTCAGCTAGTGTGTGACAGAAGTCTGCCATTGACTCTAGGATCTCCAGTTCCATGTGGGAATTCTAATTCCATTTATCAATGAGAAGTGCTGAAAGGGTTTCAATCTGATTAAGCTCTATGACGGGAAAATCCAGAGGGGCAAAATCATAATACCACGGATGCTTCAGCAGAAAACGCAAATACTGCCATGGAGCAGGCCGGCGTTCATCTGGATCTCCCTCAAACTGTTTACTCACCAAGTCTGGCTAAACAAACAAGCAAGAGCAAAACAAAGCGAAAACACATGTCCTTAAACAAAACCTGCACAGTGAAACTGAGCGCTTAGAATTGGTTACACACATTGACTGATGAAAACTTTTAATGTTATGGTGAAGTTCAGAGTTGCCTATGTAGGCTTGCATCATATGCTGTTTTCAGATTTTACCTGTTGTTAGCATGTTGTCACTTGGGAAGAGGAAGGGGGCTTTTGATTAAGGGAGGGGAGAAGGGAAGGCAGGAAGGCAACAAATGAGGGCTGCAACTGTTAGCGTTGGCGTCTTTACCCAGGTGAAGCTTGAAAATAGCACTGCTGCTTCTCCTTTGTTTGTACAGCAGGCCCTAGAGACTGAGGCTGGCAGTGCCCTTGCTCAGGCACACCTTCTGTTTGGCTGGGATTACTCGCTTCAGAGGTGTCGTGGCCTTGAGCTTCTGGAGTGACTTTGTAGAGTGGAGTGGCTTTGGTGTTGTCTGTGAAGAGTGAAAATACAGAAAGACTCTTGTGTTCGGGACAGGTCAGAGGTCCGAGGATCCTTGGAAAGGATGTGATGACTGAACTAGCAGGTGCCACCCAGCACTTCTGTGAGACCACATCCTCATCTTCTGATGCTCTTGGGGTTCAGGAGGTTGGATAGTTGGTTCTCCTGGGTTCTGACCCCAAGTTCTCTTCTTCTGGTTCCCTACCTTGATTTTATGGGCCATGAAAGCATTAAATAACCTCGACCATATTGACTCCCTGGTCTGCATTGCTTGGAGCACCAGCCAGACCCCAGGTTATGCAAGACCCCTCCAGGTGCATTTGTGTCTTCCTTTGGACAGCAATAGAAGAAGACGATGAAGACAGTCCTGCTGTTCCTGCCCTGCTGCTATTTGTACAACACCGAACTGTTTCCCTCTTTTTCATGGGAACTTTCAGAATTGCTGGTTTTCACCCTAGGACAGAACACATTCTGTTTTCTAGAGGGGATCACCGGTAAAGCCCACGTGGGAGACCACTGTATTTTACAGACAAGTACCTATGTTCCTACTCAAAACAGTTGAGCTTGTTTCTGCATCCTCTCCTTGGTTCCACTGATCCTCATTTCTGTTTTTGTGCCAGTACCATACTGTTTTTATCACAGTAGCTTTGTTATATAACTGCATGTCTGGGATTGTGATGTCTCCTGCTTTGCTTTTGTTATCCAGGATTGCTTTTGCTATTCTAGGTCTCTTCTGGTTCCATATGAACTTTAGGATTACTTTTCTCCAGTTCTAAGAAGAGTGCTGTTGGTATTTTAATTGGGATTGTGTTAAATCCGTGTATCAGTTTTGGAAGTATTGCCATTTTGACTATATTGGTTTTGCCTATCCAGGAAAAAGAGGGTGGTCTCTCATTGTGCTTCTCCTGTTAGTGGGTGGTGGTGGTGCAGTGTTCGAAGATGGCGGAATGAAATGTTTGTCTTGAGACTTCCTCAGGAATTACCACGTTTGGCGATGTCCTGGTGAAAGTTGGGTCGGGGAGGGAGTCTGTACTCCTTAGACAAGCTCCTTGGCCATAGAGTGACAGCCCCAGGATGAGCTGGCCTGTAGGTGGGCAAGAGAGGGAGGGTGGGAGGAGGTCACAGCATTCCAGCTGTGACTCAGGGGCCCCAGTGGTATCCCTGACTGCTGAGGGTCATGGTTATTCTCCTTCCAAGGACCCCAGTGGGAGACTAGGCCAGACCTGTGGGAAGTCCCTTTGATCCAGGTGTAGCTGCCTGAATGAGAATGTGTGGATGGACAGATGGACACACATATCCCAGCAGGTGGTTGAGGAACAGGCTTGCAGTGGGGCTGAAGGGGCATTGGGGTTGGAAGAAATGGGACAGAAGTCTCACTTTGCTTTTCTTACCATTGCCCATTAGCCTCCTACCCCAAGGGTCTCAGGACCCTCTCTGTTCTCAAGGATGCCCTCCTTAGAGTCCCTAGGGAGAAGGCTTGTCTGGATCTTTGTGGAGCCCGGCCTGCTGTCCTTCAACTGGGCACTGCCCTCTAAGCCACCCTACCCTTTGCACCCTGGGAATCCCAGATCCCATCTTGTGTGGGGTGCACCCCCTGCTGTCCACAGAGGGCACCAGTTGCAGTGAAGATGTAGGATACCTATACTTAGGAGGTAGTGCTATGCATGTGAGGTGGGCTGCCCTCACAGCAGCCTTTCCAGTTGGGTGTGATCAAGTTTTATTTTTATGAATTGAGCTGTAGGTAGTCTGGTGCTTAAAGGAAATCAAGGGCAAAACCTTCCATGATATTAAGAGGTCCTTCTGCCAATCTGTCATCCTCCTAGGGGATTTACATATTTCTTTGCCTGTGGTCTCTGCACAGGCCAACGCTGTTCCCATCAGGCTTCTCCTGCTCCCACTGAAGCCAGCTCCTGCCTGGATCCTGAGTAGCCCCTGCTATTCTCTGTACTCTTGGCTGTTGATGTGGTCACCAGAAAGAGATGCCACCTAGCCTTCCATGCCCCTTGGGATGGCATCTGAGCTGTGCAGGGACAGGAAGGGTGATGGGTTGAGCTGGGGTCACAACCTAGCCCCATCTGGAGGAAATGGGAGATCTTGGGCTGGTTCTTCCCATCCCTAGACCTATGCTGTACAGCTCTGGGACACCGGGGATAAAGGGAAGGGACTTTAAAACTGTCAGGGGGTGTGAGTCAGTCTGTGATGTTTTCTATAATTCCACAAATAGAATTCTATATAATTCCATAATTTAATAACTCTAGTAATTGTAATTGATGTTGCTGTGCTGCACAGTACCCTGTAACTCTCTGCACCTGCCGCCTTGTCTAGCCAGCCATGGGCACCAGCTGCGTGGTTGGGGGGAGTAACTTCCTGGAGCCCCTCCTAGTAGGGTAGAGGAGGAGGGGTCCCTAGTATTCCAGGGTTGCTGTGGGCTCCACCTGCTGTGTAGGTCCTGTGTGTAGTTGCCTGTGGCTGATCATGGTGTGGTCCCTCTTGCTGTCCCAGCCTTTCCCATCATCTGCCCACATTCTGTGCCCTTTGCTCTGTAGAGGTCATCTGCTGCCAGCCCACAGTGTGGCAGGGTGCCAGGTTCTTAGCTAGACAGATCTCAGTTTGTGTCCCTGTGGGCCAGTGACCCATGTACGGGTTGGGGTGGCCTCTGAACTTGTCTGCACTAACTACTTGAGTGCCACCCTTCTAGGCTGGGATTAGAAAGGGTGTCCTTGAATTGTCTATATCCCTGGGTTCTGGATGAATGGCCTTCTCATGAGGCATCACCACCTGTTGTCCACCACCTCTACTTATGCAGGTGGTGCTCAGTGCTCATTGGTACTGAGTTGGGAGGCCAGTTCTCAGGAGATCTGGGTCACATGAGTACTGGTAGCTGTTGTGTCCTAGAGGAAATCTCTATTGGCAGGAGTTTGCAGGACAGTTTATATCTGTTAAATTATGTTTAATGTTGTAGGATAAATGTGTAATATTTGGTTGTCTTTGCTTGTCTCGTTAGATCACTATCAGGCACATAGAAGGACCTACTGAAGGTAAGTTTGGGATGATCCAGATCTCCAGGTTCCAGAATACACCCAAAAGTTCTAGAAAGTTCTAGAGGCCTAGCTTTACATGGAGACCGAATTCAGTCTTATTTGAGGGCTGACAGTGCCTGCATGTCCTGGTGACCTCAGATCTGGTTGGGGGAGGAATGCTGAGATCTGAATGTGGAAACTGTGACTTAGTCACGTGGTTCCTATTTGGCACTCATGGAGTGTTCCTCTTTGTTTACAGTCTCCAGGATTCCCTTCTTCCAACTAGAGCAGACAGAGAGTGCGATGCAAGGGAAAGGAGGGGGAAGTGAATTTAGAAACTTCCAGCCCCGCCACTAACCCTGCCACTTAATAGTATGCAGGTAAGCTAATAGTCAAACAATTACTCAGAGCTACTCATTTGTATTGGCCTTGAGATAAGATAGCAGAAAGAGGTAGAGGGAAACCTCATCCAGGTGGGAGCATCCAGAGATTCCTGTATGTTGTGAGAGGCCCCATTTAGAGCAGCTGTTACTTAATGAGCACGTACTATAGATTAGGGACAGAATCAGTTCATGACAACTGTTCCCAAGGAGATAGGGAAGAGGGGCTGGACCTCCTTGGCACCCACTGGACCCACAGCAAGTGCCAGAGGTGGTGCTTCTCCTGGCCCCTTGGCCAGCCCAGAGGCAAGTGACTTCTCTGCCTCTGGATACAGAGTGTGTGTGGAGAGGACAAAATTCTGCTTTCAGGAACAGCAGGATCAAAGATGGAGAGGTTGGAAAGAACTAAACCTCAAGAGGCTATGTTTAATTGGGGATAAGGTTGCCTGACAAGGTACAGGATGTTCAGTTAAATTCGAATCTCAGATAAACAATGGCTAACACTTTGAGATAAGTACAGTCCATTCAATATTTAGGACATAGTTAAAATATTAGGCATAATTTACCTGAAATTCAGATTGAACTGCATGGTCCTCTATTTTTACTTGCCAAATCTGGCAGCTCCTGTCTAGGCAGGGCACAGGAGCAGAGGGCCTTGGTATCTGTCCCTGGAGGGCTCAGTCTGGAACATGAAATCACTTCAGAGGAAGTGAGAGAGAGCGGAGCTGAGGGGGTGAGATGGGATAGGAGAGGCAGGTGCTGGGCCTAGGCAGGGGGTACCTGAGGGCATGTATGCCCAGGTTGAGGCCCAGAGGTTGGCACTGTGAAGAGAAGGTTCCTGGGAGCAGGCAGGATGGGAATACACCTGACCACCCCTTCTCTGGCCAGGTTCTAACCAAAACATCGGACAAAGCAGAGCCCCTTTGGGATGTGGTCGATTAAGTGGACCAAGGCAATGGAGGGAGCAGCATTGGGACCATTAGGGAAATATTTAGATGTGCCCCAGACTATACTAGCATCCCCCTGCAGAGATTGTTGGGGCTGGAGTAGGATTCCCACCCAGCTTGAGTCCTCTTGAGGCCTAGCAGCTTCCAGAGGCTTCAAGGTTCTTTTTCCTCTTTTTGTGTTTGAAGGAATCACTTTTCTCAAAGAATGTCATCCACAGCGCTGTACAGGCTGATTCCAGCCCTTGAGTTATTTCTAAGCACTGCCAGTGTGGGCATTCCATGAGCTTTCCTGTTTGGAACTGTCTCCTCCCCACGGTTAGCCACCGCATCCCAGCTCACTTGGTGCCAAATTAGCTCCACATACCCATTCTCAGCAGCTGCTATTCAGAGCCTTTCTTAGGACTCTGAATTGCCATGATTCTGTCTGTGGATCTCCTGGGTGCCCGTATGTGTACATGTGTGTGCATGCATGTGCACATGTGTGTGCACTCAGAAGTGGCTGCTGAGAGGAGGATAATGATCACCATGGTGGAATCGGGGCTCACCTCCCACGCATCCATGAATCAGGCTGATTCCAAGTGAATGAGATTTTAATCACCTGTCACTGCTGCCCGCACTTTCTCTATATTTATGATAATTTTTTTGGTCTTTTTATTGAAATCAGTGTTGACTGAATCAAGTAATCCTGATTAGCAATCTCACTGTACCCAGTCAAGAGTGAAATACAGCCCAGCCCCATTGGTACGCTGAGCATTCTGAAATTGAAAAAAAAAAGGGAAAAGGAAAAGAAAGAAATAGACAAAGTTTGTCTTGGTTATAGGCAAAGGCTGGGGTAGTTGAGGATGGCGGCTATTTTTAATCGGTCCCTGGCTCAGCCTGCTCCTGGCGTAGTAACATCTTGGCTTGATTATGCACTTATAGATTCTTTTAACTTCATGGAATTGGACAGCTAACAGCTGACCTAATTTTAGTTCATTTTTGTGGCTCAAAATGTGAAATTTACAAAAAAAATTGTTCAGGAAGAGGTGTTTTTCTCAGGAAGGTGTCACAGCAATGCCGAGATGCACTATTTATTCACAGCCCTGTTCAACATACTGCCCTCGAAAATGGTGACGTATTGATCTTTTAGGCAATGGGAATAAACTGTGAAGGTGACAAATAAACATAAGCTTTGAAAGCAGTCCTTGCATTTCTCCAAGAGGAGCCATTGATCCTAGAGTGGCACTATCAGATCAGTGGCAGGTCTGGCACATGAAGGGGCATCCCTCCTCTCCATGACAAGCAAATGACTCTCATGGCCTTGTTCAGGGCGAGGCAGGGCTCTGGGCCAGGAAATGAGGGCCAGCTGCTTGAGGATTGCCTTCTAAGCCAGGGGGCTTTTTCCCTTGCAGTTGCTATTCCATCTTTTTAGCAGCAGATGCCCCAAAGTAAAAAGTGGTTTATCCACTAAGGCCTTTGTCTTAGTGTCTATTCATTTTAGTTATGAAAGCCACAATAATGCTGCCTTCCAAGAGATTGCTTGGAAAGTCAAATGACTTTGCAGGTGCTGGTGGAGTGCTCCTACACTGATTCCATACCACCTCACTTCTGCCCCTCATGGTCTTGACAAAGACCAGTCTTGCATTCCTCTGGCACTAGCAGAGTATGACAAAGCCCTCTCTTCTCCTCTGCCAGGTCCAGCTGCCCCAGAGTGCCTGGACACAGCCTGTCGGCTGCAGAGGGCCATGGGGGTCACAGCTTGGTCACTCCTGAAGACGGTGGCACATCCTGAGTGTATAGAGGGACATCTGAGTGCCGGGGTCCTGGTGCCCTCCAAAGACCCTTCTGGGCCTGCTGGGGTGTGCAGGGGTGCAGCTCAGGAGAGGAGCGTCAGGAGCTGTCCTCCTTCCTTCATCTGGCAAGTCAGGAAGAATAGGGCACAGAGCCATTCAGGAGCTGTGGTCAGCAGGCCTGGCTTTGTGAAAGTGACAGAGTATGTTCAATTTCCTTTGAGTCAGAGGGTCTGAACTGGATCCTTCATGAAAGAGAGTGGGAAAGCAGGAATGAGAAGACTTCATTTTTAGTAGTTCAGAGTCCCCCTGGTGGTCTGGCTTGTGGTTGGGTATTTGTATAGACAGCAGAAGCAAGGTAGGATCAGACTGTGGTCCTCCCCACAGGGAGTTCACAGTCTTAGCCCTGACAAGCAAGTTAAAGTTGGGGCTGTTTGGTATATTCATTAGGAGCCCAGATCACAAAGAGGATATCTGAGTAGAGTCACCACTTGCAGGACACATGGTTGCATGGTCCTCAGGTCCGCTGTACCCATGAGGATCTGTGGTATACATGGCAGTCACACAGTCACACTCAGGGCCTTGCCTCCATCTTAGGGGTTCAGTACCAAAATGCACTTGGATCCAGAAGAATATTAGGGGCTTATGTTGTCTCCAGACTAACATTGTATTAAAAATATTCCCAAGATGTTAGGGTTCTCACTGCTTTTCCACTTCTTTTAAAACGTCCTTCTATCCAGGGCAAAGAGAACACACACCCATAGTTCTGTGGGTTCTAATTTTTATGGTATTTTAGTAATTCTCTGAGTTGAATAATGCCTCTTTGGAATAAAATTACTCTGGATGTGTGTTTTAAGGAGGCCACATTGAACATAACTGTGTTTTGTGACCTTCACTTGTGGGACAAAATATGGCACTCTTATCTGGCTTGGCAGCCTTCGTGGAATAGTCTAGGGTCCACTACCCAGGTACGTTACTGATTTGAATGTCTCTGCTTCAAATTCAATTCCCATCTTGCCCCTATTAGCAACTCATCAGCAAGCCTCGATGATGCATTATTAAGGCAGCTGCTTGCCAGCAAATGTTTACATAGTGTTGAACATGTCCTTATTAGCCCCCTCTGTCCTGGTAAGAGTTCATACTGAATAGAATCCTTTCAAGGAACAAACCTTGTCTTTCTGACTTGCTGGCTTTATTAGGGGTGGCCGGGGCATGTACAGAAGCTGCCAGGGATGGATGGTGGTCTGTGAGGGCTTCTCGCACTCCACACCTTTTGGGTCCTTTAGTAGTAGTTACCACAAATTTGACAAAATGTAATTGTTAATGGATTAAAAAATGAGCAACATACATATAAAAATCCATGAAAGCACCCAGAATGCCTAAATCAAACAGCATTCATCTGGTAGTGAACCAAAGAATTACCATTTTAAACAATAAATATCATTGTGCAGATCTAAATGGTAAATGTTAAACTGATGCTTGGGGCCAGAAGGATGCTATGAACCAGCTGTCTCTATGCTGTGGGGAAGAGAAGAGGGTCCCATGGCTCAGTGTTCCTACAAGGACTCCACATTCTCTAAGAATCTCTTCTAAGGACAGAGAAGTGTAGATGAAGACTGATAAATGAGAAGTTCATTGTATACTTATCATAATAAAAAACAGGAAATGTTTCATTCCCAAACAGAGAGTGATGAAATAAATTAGGGAAGGTCCATATCATGGAGTGTTAGAAAAGACAGATTGGTCAATATGTTAGAAACATTCTTACTACATAAAATTAAATGAAAAAAAGGTATAAAATGTATGTACTGTGTAATCTAAATTTTTTTAAAATGCACAAAAATGACTATAAGAAAATAATCAGCAGAATAATTGTGACTAGGTTTGGGTGATTAATTTTTGTTTATCAGTAATTTCGTCCCCCTAGCCTTTATATACTCTTGGGTATTTTCAAAAATTCCTACAATGAGCGTTGATTATTCTTGTGAACATGTAAACTTTTTCTTACAATCTGCTGCTATACGCTGATTCAGGTTGTCCCCTATGAGGATTCTAAATTATTTGCATCTCAATTTGACCCCAGTCATTTTGCCCTATGGTGGATATTGAGTGTTTTCAAACTAGGTGTTTTTCTGACTGGGACTCATTTCTGTTAGGACTCATTCCCCCTGCCCCCCACATTGCTTTCTCCATTTCTGGTCACAGAGGGAGTCGGGCGCTGGGGAATCTGGCCTAAGGCAGTCCTAGGCTGCAAATCTCAAGCTTTTCAAAAAGTACTTGCCAACACACAAATCACGGAGCAGAAATAGAGTTCAGAGTGCAAAATTGTGACTGCCCCATTTCTGCTTCCTTCTTGAGCAGCAGCCCATGGAATGGAAGACACAGATGCAGGACAGGCAGCTACATAATCCCCCTAGTGGCTCACAAGGGGAGCTCTGTGGCAGACAGGGTATGTGACTGTCCTCAGGGGCCAGAGGAAACATCTTGGGGCAGGTAGACATGAAGTGCAGAAAGATAGAAGATACAGAAAGAGAAATGCCAAATCCCCAAATTCCAGAGGTGCTGGCTCATGGTGAGGGCCACCAGCATAGATAATATGGCTGCCTCAGAGGCATGAAACCCTGTCATTGCTGTAGTGTATTTGTGAGCTGGGCAGATACCTGGAGGTGCATGGTAGCAAGGTAGAATGGCTTCAGTTTGGCACAGCAGGGCTGACCTCATAACCTTGGCCTTCTGCACTTCTTGTCAAGGGAGACTATGGTTGATTAAAGTTGTGTGAAGAATGTTATGCACATTTTGTTCTCCTAATTCTCAGAGTATTATGTGAAAACGAAGAATTTTTATTCATTTCATCAAACTTACAAATATGTTGAATCCACTTTCCACTTAAAAATTTGTGAAGCCAGAATGGCCACCACATGGTCTGGACACGTGTTGAGGCCCTGTCTGGTGTTCTAGGAAATTTACTAATTTGTGCAGCTGGGAGCAGAGTCACGTGTGGGATGCAGGTGTTTTTATTCATCCTTACCACCCATGGAGCCAGCTTGGTTAGGATGCTTCTCAGGAAATGTGTATCTGAGTTCACTGTCCTTGGCCGTTCAGGCTTTAGGCTTTCTTAAGGACAAAATAAAACAAAAAAAGATTCCTCTTATCCCCAATGGCATCTCCCAAGAAGGCAGGAGTCCCAGGGGCTGTGGTCAGCCAAGAACTCCTGACTCTTCGGAGCTCCAAGAAATCCGGCAGGGTGGTGCCTTCTCCTGCCTGGCACTTCATTCTCCATGGAATTGGTTCTGGAGCTCTCTTTAAGGGAGCATTGCCCAATACCCTGTGACCTCCATGTGGTGGGGTTGGGCTGTGCTGGCTACAGCTCCTGCTCTGGGTCTCCACAACTTTCAAGACTGTGACCATGTTCTTTAATGAGGCTTCCTGTCTTCCAGCTGAGATGGCCTCACTTTTCCCTTAAGTATCCTACTTCCTATCCCCTCTCCATTATTTGCTCTTACAACCCCTGGGGTGAGGAATGTGTATTTTTTTGTTTTGTCAGTTCCATGACTCTTTTAGTTTTATGAATGCATCTATCTTCTCTGTCTTTGAAAGCCAGTGTCCCATTGTCCTCTCTGGCAAGCTTCCTCCTTGGCCACCTGGCTTTGGGCTCTCCATCCCTTCAGTCCTTGCGAGCTTCCCAGATGAGTATGGCTGGGACGTGTAGCCCTAGACTGCTGCTGCCCTGGACTGAGTGTGCACTCACATCCTGGAACCTAGCCCAGGGTTGGGGTGCTACCTGTCCATGAACATGTGTCCAAATCCCAGCTATCCAGCACCTCTTCAGTCCCCTGCACCCTTATGCCTCACCCACCGACATTCTGTACATTGTTTTCTAGACTGTCCCTCCCTCTGCAGTGTGTCTGGTTCCATGGGCCTCCTCTTCCCAAACAGAGTCCACATTCTTTTCAGACAGGTGGGAGAGTGTGTGTTCCCTTGTTCTCCTTATGCTTGGCATAGGACTTGACCTGTCAGGTGTCACGTGTTCACAATCTTCATTGAATGAATGAACAAATGAACAATTGCAGCATCAAGGCAGCAGAGAGGCATCTGCATGAGGACCTGAAATTCTTTCCAGCTGAAAGCACTTTCCTCCCCCCAGTTCTACCACTGTTCTTTGATTATCTCCCAGTGACTGGATATTAGCAATGTACTTCTGTGCCTTTCTTAGTCAAAATGTTGTACTTATTTATGTCTCCATGCTTGGGATGGAACCCAGGACCTTGCACATGCTAGGCAACTGCTGCCTCCAGCTCTCAAAATGTCCTAAATGCTCTCAACACTCAGATGCCAGCATCATTCTAAAGTATACTGGTGTTTGATGACAGGCACAGGCTGCTTTTCTTATACCTCCCTGGCTCTTGAAAGAGCTGGAGGTTGAAGGGGGATTTGTGCAGGATGTTCACCTCCTGGAAACATCTGTTCCAAGGGTAACTGGAACATGCTTTTTGTTTCTCTTTTTCCCCCCAACTATTTGTAAATGTATTGTGGTGATGTTAAATATATTGAGTACATTCATAATGTACCATCACTGCTGTGATCTTTAGAACTCTTTTCATCTTGTAAAAGTGGAACTCTGTTCCTACCAAACACTGATTCTCCCTTCCTTCCCCCAGCCCCTTTCAACCACCATTCTTTCTGTCTCTGAGTTCAACTCCTCTAGGACTGCATATGAATGGAATCGTACAGCATATGTTATCTTGTGACTGGCTTATTTCACTTAAGTTCCTCAAGTTTCATCTATGTTGTAGCATGTGTGAGAATTTTCTTACTTGTTAAGGCTGGATAACATTTGGCTGTATGGATGGATTTTACTTATTCACTGATCTATTGATGGACACTTGGGGTTGCTTCCACCTTTTGGCTATTGTGAACAATGCTGCAGTGAACACAGGTATACAAATAGCTCTTCAAAACTCTGCTTTTAATTTTTGGTGTATATGTAGTACCAAGAAGTTTGATTACTGGATCATAAGGAAGTTTTATTTCTAATGATTTGAGGAACCACTATACTGTTTTCCACAATGGTTGTACCATTTTATAGTTTCACCAGCAGTGCATAAGGATTCCAATTACTTTCATTGTATATATATTTTCTGTGTTTTGTTGTAATTTTGATTTGCATTTCCCTAATGATTAGTAATATTGAGCATCTTTTCATGTGCTTATTGAGTGTTTGTATATATCCTGAGGAGAAATATTCACTCAAGTCTCTTGTCCATTTTTAAATTTAGCTGTTTGTTTTGTTGTTGCTGTTGTTGAGATGTATGAGTTCTCTATATGTTCTGGTATTAATCCCTTATCAGATGTATGATTTGTAAACATTGCTTCCAGTCTGTGGGCTACCCTTTTTTTCTTTTGATAGGTGCTGTACTTCACATGAGTGTCCCTCAAAGGTTATGTGTTAAAGCTTTGGTCACCAGGGTGGTGTGGGGGGTGGTTCTTAGGTCATTGGGGAGGGTATGTCCTTGAAGGGGGATTGTGGGACCCCAGTCTCTCAGTCTCACTCTGCTTGCTGGCTCATGATACAAGTGTTTCCCTCTACCACGTGTTCCTGCCATGATGTGCTGCCCTCACCAGAATTCCAAAGAATGGAACCACCCAGTCTTGGAGTGGAACCTCCAGAACTGTGAGCCAAAATAAACCTTTTCTCTTTATAAGTTAATTACTTCAGGTATTTTGCCACAGTAACATGAAGCTAATAAAATGATGCCTTTTGACATAGAAAAGTTTTTAATTTTTGTGAAGTCCAGTTTTGTATATTTTCTCTTGCCACCTGTGCCTTTGATGTCATATCCAAGAAATCACTTTCAATTCCAATGTCATGAAGCTTTTACTCTATATTTTCGTTTAGGAGTGAATTTTACAGTTTTAGGCCTCACATGTAGATCTTTGGTCTGCTTTGAAGTAGTTTTTGTATATGCTGTTAAGGTTAGGGTGCTATTAGGTAAGGGTTCAACTTCATTCTTTAGCATGTGAATGTCCAGTTTTCCCAGGACCATTCACTGAAAAGGTTGTCCTTTCCCTATTAAGTGGTCTTAGCTTCAACCCTTGTTGAAATCATTTGACTGTATATTCACTGGTTTATTTCTGGGCTCTCCACTCTATCCCATCGATCTATATATCTATCTTTTTACCAGTGCCACACTGTTTTGATTTCTGTAGCAATGTAATAAATTTTAAAATTGGGAAGGGTGAGTCCTCCACCTTTGTTCTTTTTCAAGATGGTTTTGATGGTGAAATGTGTTTATGGAGCATCTGTGTTGCCCCCACACATGTACTAATTAGGTTGGAAGGAAGGAAGGTAGTTAGGCTTTCTCTATTGGGAAAAGTTCTGTTGTTGAGTGCTTTCCATCACCCATTGCTGCCATGCAGTCCCTTCAAGTGGTGACATAGTGGTGACTTCTGGGACATGGGCTGAGCTGTGTTCCTGCCCTAGAACCATTGCTCTGATCGGCTTGCATTAGAGCCCTAAAATGGGCCCATGTAGCCACAGGGTAGGGTGTTGCCCCTCCCAGGATCAGCTAATTTTGCCTGTGGGGTGACCGATTATCCTGGTCTGGTGGGCCTACCTGCATGGTTCCAGGAAAGGGTCCAGTGGCCCAGGACATAAATGCCGTGCTATTATTACCAGCTGTGTGATTTGGGGCAATTAAATGCCGAGTCTCTGAATTTTGTTCCCTGTAAAATGGAAATTGTGGCTTATTTACTCTTTGTGGAACTGGGTGGCACAGGGACCCCCTGCATAGAGCAGAAAATGGCTAGGGATGCGGCTGCTGCTGCCACCACACAAAATAATAATAATGACATGTTGCTCTTGCGCACTGATGATGACTGTTCTATCAACAGGATGTGCTTGGACCATTCACTCTAATCTGACCCTGCAGGTTTGAGCCAAGGATGGAGACATTCAGGTAAAACTTATCCAGTCTATTGCAGAGGCACTGAGACCAGAGAGGGCAGGGACACAGCTGCCTGCAGATCCCAGGAAGCCTCCCTCCCCTAGGCCTGCTGGCCAAACAACTCTGGTGGGTTCTGTGGTGGAGGTAGCCTCACATGAGACTACCAATGCCCCTCCTTCTATGTCCATAGTTTGCAGAGAGGAGCCCTTCACAGCCTTCCTTCCCACTGCCTGGGATGCCACGTGCACGGGTAGCTTACCTTCCGTCTACTTTCTCTGACTATGAGATGTGGGCAGTTCTTGGTAGCCCTGTCAGCCCTTGACCCCCAACTAAGCTCAACAACACACAGATGATACTCAGAATCTACAGGTGCTAGGGTTGGTCCTCTTGGTGGAGGGCCTCTGCCCTGGGCAGTTTGACTTCACTCTCCAGGGACTACCAATCACGAATGAGGACTAAGGTTTTTAGCCCCCAGCTGCTCCCTTTGCTCCACAGAGGTTAAATTTATGCACAGGTCGCAAATGCTGTGGATGCAGGGTGTAAGTGGGGCGTGACTTTAAGCATGTTGGCCCTGGTATTGTATGGCTGGACTTGGCTTCTGGCCCCATGGTCAGCTGACCAGTGATACTATCCTGGGCATACTATCTTGGCTTGAGGGTGAAGTCAATACTTTCTGCATCTTGTGAGCTACACTCCACCTTCGCACCAGGAGGCTGTGAGAGGGGACCAGGCTTATGCTAACCACTACATCAGATTCCTCTGCTTCTGGACTTAATTTAGGTTTAATTTCTCACCATTGGTATCAGAGCCCTCTCCCTCCCCCAGCTGTGATCCTCTATGATCTCCTTGCTTAACAGTGGTTGGCCAACTCTTGCCCTTAACTCAGCTATGCCCAGGAGGTGGGACATGTCCCCCACACATGCACACAAGCTGCACATAGTAGTGAGAATTGCACTGGACACCCACCAGTCTGATGAAGTACTTTACAGTTTGACTTGTTCTTTTCCTATCCAGCGGTGCATCTGATGCCACAAAAAGAGTTTGGGGTCACAACTTCAATGTGACACTCATCAGTCTGGGTGCTTTCAACAGTATGGAGGATTCTTCGGATTTTAATCATCTAGGCCCTGTTTTTTCCTCTTTGCCAGTCCTGTTTTCTTTCTCCATAAGTTCGGCCACATTCTAGGCAGGCCAGTTGAAATTCTGTCCTATCACTGGTATCCTCATTCAGCATCATTGGTGGGTCATAAGGAGTTTTTAACATTCTTCCCCTTAACCCGGGACGCCCCATCCCCCACCCAGGCATATGGGTGCCCTGTCCTGCCTGGGGCTGCTGAAGACAACCTCTTCCTGCAGATGTTTGCCCCTTAGTTTGCACAGATGGACAGGTTCTGTGATATGCTTGTGGGTTTTTCCTTTTGTTGTTCTTCCTCATCGATTAAGCAGTATTTATGGAGCATCCATACATGCCTGGCACTGTATAGGCTGTTGGGATTCAGTGGTGATTCTAAACAGGTCTTGGCTACTGTCACATACAGCTCTGGGGCCAAGAGGTCCTTGGGTAGTTTCTGAGTCTGCCCTAAACCAGCATGTGGATGCAGCATGGTGCTTCTGCACACAGAGCTTGGTGGAAGTGGTCTGCCCCTTAAGCACAAATGCCTGGGGTGCTAGAGTGTTCCTTGGGCTCCGAGGCTCTCATGGATGCAGTGATCTCCCTCTTCACCTGCCCCCATCTCCAAGGTCTCTCTCTACACACTAGCTTGCTGGGCTGGACAGCCCCCCAAACCCCAGCCTCTGCCTGTGCTTTTAGTTCAACATCCTTATCTGTTCTTCATAAACTGAAATCTTACTTTGAAGCTCAGCTCAAATGCCTTTTCTTCCATGATTTAGTTCCAACTTACAAAGACCCTGATGCCTATGGCAGTTTAATTGCCTTCTCAGATTTCGAAGCATCTCTTTCCCCCTAGAACTCATGGCTGGACCTATATCACATGCAGTCATTTGCATGTCTGCCCTCTCCACTATCCCTAAGCATCTTGAGGACATAGAAGGTCACAGTCATGGCTGGTCCCCTCCCCATGATGTGTAGGGCAGGTTGGGAGGGGTGGGAGCCTGGCATACCTATGCCCTTAGAAGGCATGATTTAGGGAGTCATTTCCCATCTTCCCCAGAGCATGGCCCAAGCATTTATTTGCTGCCTGCTGAATTCAAGGACTGTGTTAGTGCCAGGTTGCAGGTGTTAACTGATATATATATGTAGTGTACTGGGTTTAAGGGATAGAGGGAAGAGCAAGTCTCAGTGTGAGTGGACCAGGAACTTCCACCAAGAGCTTCTCCCACCACTGAACTGAGGAGGTCACTATGGCATCAGGTCTCAAATCCCAGCCAGGGACAGATAAGAGACTCGGGCCTGCATGTACATACATACATACACATGTGCAGACAAATGTGGTCTCCATGTTTGATGATGGTTCTGAGTCTTGGGTCTGTAGGTCAGGGGTGGGGTTGGAAGGGGCAAGGCCTTGATCACCCTTGAACAATCACTTGAGCCTGCAGGATTCTATCTGGTTTAACCCCAAGTTGATTATACAGAGAAGGGTGGGACTAACCATGCTAGTGGAAGCAGAATTGGCCATCTAGTCACTGTCTTAGCTCTTCCTCCCTATAGGTGTGGTCCACTTTGACTTCTCATCTTTATCTAGGTCTAATTTTCTTTTTTAGATTTCCTCCGTGTTATATTAGATACCAGTCCTTGTGAAAACTTCACTTTCCAGAAGTCTCAGAGGATGGTTGAGAAATTGAAAGAAGTAAATATAAAGTGATTAGCACAGTACCTGTTCCATGAGGGCCCCAGAGACTGGGTAGTTCATGATTGTTATTCGATTGAGATGATTCTTTTGCTAAGTACTAGTAGCTTACTCAGAGGGAAAACCCAGCCTACTACAGGAGAGGCTCACAGAATCAAGTTATATTTAGAACCCTGTTTGTAATTCACATCATCTCAGTTTGGTTTGATTTTGAGTTTTCATTGTATTGTAAAGTTATTTTTTTTATCCTAGCTGAGTTTTCTTGAAGTGAAACTATCTTGTAGTAATTAAATGCCTATGTGAAGTATACACATGATATGTACCTCACTTTGAATAGAAAGAAGGAAAGGGACTGAGTTTTTCATTCGTGGATTGGTCTTCACAAATCAATTGTACATACTTACTGTTAATGGGCTCTCTTTTTCCTCTGAGACTTCTGGATTTTCTTCCTCTTGACATCCTGAAAGCTTGGGGTTGGATGCAGCCCTGAGGGTCCACTAGGCCCTAATTCCTGCCTGATAGTAATGCCGTTCTCAGCTATGGTAACAACTCCTCCCCACCCCGTGGCTCCAGTTCTCCTTGTCTCTGAGAGGGCTCCTGTAGGCTCTGCTGGTCTCTGTCCAGATGTGGACATGAGGCCCTAGAGTTCAGGGCAGAATCTAGGCTAGTCAACTACTCATTGAAGGCCCCAGTGGCCCTGAGGTTTGCCTGAAATTTGGAGTAGCACCCTTTGCATCCGGCCACCCTGGCCTGTGGCCGGCTCTGCTGGCCCCTGAGCCATAGGAGACCCTGGGCACTGCTCCTCTGAGCCACCTCCTGGAGTGTCTTTATCCCTACTGATCTCTCGTGCCTCTTTGATATTTACACTTGACCTCCAAAGCAATGCAGGGTAATCTGCTCTGGCACTGATTCTGGATGTTAGGGTGAAGCACATCTCAGTTTTGATTCCTACAACTGTGGGAGACTGGATTCACATGCACAGGGAAGATTACAGGGTTGGTAATGCATTTCCTATGTATTCTCTTATTTTAATCCTCCTGATAAGCCAGGTAGAATGTCAGCCTCTTTTCAGAGATAAGGAGACTGAGGATAATGAAGGAAAGGGGCTTGTCCTGGACCACAGAACTGAGGGAAGGTGTCATGGGCTCAGTCTCCTTCCCAGTCCAGGCTTTTGCCTGTGTTTACCCATTTCTTGCATTTCCTTTTGCGTGGTGTCTTAGTTACTTTTCTTGTTGCTGAGACAATACCTGACACCCATAGTTAAAGGAGGAAAGGTTTATTTCAGCTCTCTGTTTGTAGAGGTTTCAGTCCATAGTCGGCTATCCGAAGGCAGCGTGGTGGCAGAGGAAGCATTGCAAAGGGGAAATAGTTCATAGTTGACTGGCTCCAAAGCAGGAAGGTAGAAAAGCAGCAAAGTAGTGAAGAAGCAAGGAGCAAGCAACAGGTCTCCTCTTGTCTCTTATATCCTATCCAAGCTACCCTTTGGATGGGTAGCATGCACACCTCGGGTGGGCCAGCCGTAATCCTAGCATCACACCATGCATCAAGACTGGCATCACATCCTTGATCTCAGCATCACATACTCTAGATCCAGGCACCTTTGAAAAGCCCCACCTATGACTGCATGAAGCTTTTGGGGACATCTGTGTATAAGCGATAACACCTGGGATTTAAAAAGTATGGAAGTGGGTTTTCATATTTAATCAACAGTGAGGGCTACCTTGGGTTTCCTGTCTGTGCTGGCTCCAAGGGCATCTCTCAGGCCCTTTCTTTTATCCTTTAAACCCCTGTAGGTCCCCGTTACATTCTCTGAATCTTGCTTGCTGTGTATGAAAAATGGGGATAATGATTTTTACTTATTCTGTAGAGGTAATCGTGATTCCTCAATTCAAAGATAGTGTGGGTGTAGGAAGCAGCCCCTCTTCTTCCCTGCCTCCATGGTGGTCACCTGCCTCTGCTCATCCCCAGAAGGTGCCAGTCCCCAGAGGGCTGAAGCTGCTTCCCTTACTGGTCTTTTGTCATCTTTATTCATCCAAGAATTTAATACAGCACATGTTTCTTGGCAAAATGGAAAAAGCACAAGCCTCCATCAGGTACTTTCAGGTGGCTGTGTGTTTGGTATTGTGTGATCATGTGTTTGTATTTGGATATTTAGATAAAATATTGTGCTTTCCTCCAAATGCTTGGCCATCTGTAGGCACAGCTTTTCCGCTGTCTTGGCTGCTGTGCTTTCCCAGCATGGATGTTTGGGCTCTTGCTCATTAGAACGAACTTCACGGAACATCACACTTGGACAAATGGGCTCTTCCAACTGACTTCTCAGTTCCACTCAACTCTTCTCAGTTGTGTGTGTTTGTGCATGCACATGGTGTGTGTGTGTGTGTGGGCGCGTGCGTGCACCTATGTGTGTTTTAAATCACGACTGTTCTGGAGAAGGTATTTTTGTACTTACTTTTGAGTAATAGTAGCTTTGGGAGTTGGAATTTCTCACTGTTAGAATTTCTCTCTTCTCCAGCCTGTCATTTGGTGGTCCCTCCTCTCCTCCTGTGTCCTGGGACCCTGTTAGAATGAGGCCACATGTCACAAAGCTTCTGGCATAGCTCCTGTCTCACAGCAGCCACTGATAACTGTGTTGGGTAGATGAATGAATGTCTGGTTTTCTCTCCCTCGCCCCCACTCCTGCCCTAGTGCTGTTGATGAGGCTGATATCCTGGGGTGGGCACTCTTGATCTCTGCAAGCACCTGAAGACCAGCCAACAGCAACGAAAGAATAGGCTTATAGCTTACCGGGTGCATTTTGTATCCATTTTATCAGGGACTGTGTCTAACAATCCTGCCCCTGCTCTTGCCCATTTCACAGATGGTAGATAGAGCCCCCCACCCCCAGTTTCTAACTTCTAACAAGCCAACTGGACCATGTTGGCCTTCTCTTTGTCCAGTCATTAGGACACAATCATGCAAGTTGCCCTCCAGAAGGCTGCTGGGTGTGCCCTCACGCAGTGTCCTCCCTCTGCCAAGGGAGAATTTCAGGTGTTCTCTGTCCAAAGTGTGTGAGGCTGTGTCTGTTTCAGCCTCCCTCATCCCCTCTGCCTCCAGGGTCTCCTTGGACCACTGGCCCCAACCTGACCCCATGCCCTTCCAGGGCTTCCACCCTAGATTTTCATATGGGGCCCTCTGGACTTCCAACTTCAGGAGATTTGTGAGGCAAGACGTGAGTTCTGGAAGCCACCAGGCCTAGCTCTTCCATCCATGTGTCGCAGGAAAACCTGTAGTTGTCAATCCAGGGTTTTCTGCTGGAATTTCCATAGAGACTAGAAGTGAGACGAAGGAGTAAGGGACTTGGCTGGAAGCACTCAGGCTTGATTTTAGGGGAAGAAAGTCTAGGATGTAGTAACCCAATGGATGGCACTGGCTTTGCTGAGTCTGCTGTGTGCATGGTGAGCCCAGGGCTCCTACATGCTCTGAAAGGTGGCCACTGCCGTTCCCTTGCACAGATGAGGAAGCTGAGGCTGAGAGCAGCAGCTGCTCATCATCCCTGGGCCACCTGTCCTGTGCCAACCTCATTCCTGGCACTACCCCCACCCATACTCCGGATTTCCTGCTCCCTTGCAGGTGGTGACCAGCATTTGCAATATGCCCTGATTTTCTCTGGCTTGCATGGTGCTATTTATTTTTACAAGGAATACATTGCAGGGGACCCCAGCTCTGGGAGTGGAGGGGGTTGCTGCTTTGGGACCCTTAGGATGGGCTTGGAGGCAGTGGCTCTGCTGGCCGTTCCCTGGGAAATGCAGGCCATTCATCATATTGGTTAGGACCACATATGTTTGCAACAATAAACTATACATGTTTATTCATCCAAGAAAAGAAGATTCTGTTGCTGGAGGTGCATGCTGCCACCAGTCCATCAGTGCTGTTAGCGCAGAAAGTCCCTCATTTAGGAGCCTCTGGGGCTGGTGCTGGGCCTTGCCCAGTGCATGCAACTGTGTGTGAGTTGCCAGGAGAAATGTGTGCAAGTGTTAAAAGGCACACAGAGTCACCGGAGATGGTAATGACAATGTTTTGTTATCTTTATGCTGTTTTCTTTGCATGCTTGTTAAAACGTGGAGTCACAGTGTCTGAGACGGACCCTAACAAGGCCCTTCTAATCAGGCCCGGAATGTTTCTGTCAGGCAAAAGAAAAATGCTTAGCTCGAACAAAGCTGCATTTTCCCCTCAAGAAACACATTTGTTTAAAGATTGGCCTGTCAATTTGTGAATCCACATTTCGGCTTTTTGCTCAGACACCATGCTTGTGCCGATCTTCGCCCAAGAAAGGGGAATCATACAAAGCTGCTATTTGTTGTTGGAAGGAAGTAAACTTCATCAGGTCGACTCAGATGTGTGCTTCAAATGTCACTCAGTACTGCTTTCTTGTAATGAAACGCTGCATACAGATTTCTTCCTGAGGCTCAGGGGGATTAGACCCAGTAAAAGAAGAATTCAGTCTTCCTTGCTGTGGCGCATCAGAGTGAGAAGTTTAAAATCCACAATTTATTCAAATATTGATATTTCTACTTGTCAGAAGAGAGGGGCCTTGAAATTTCCACTGAGCACTGTTGTCAGAAGAATTGCAAGAAATGTGTCAGATAATTCATAAATGGAGTTCACTACTGTGAAATCAGTTGGGAACAGGGAAAAAATATATTCTTGTCGATGTAGAATAGGGGCAATATAACAGAAAATAGCACTCACTTTTCCATCATGTCAAGCAAATGCTCAATTTGGGCCAGGTATTTTTTTTTTTTTTTAAACAGCCTGCTACTTCTCGAGAAGCCTAGCATGCATGAAAAATGTTTTGAGTTCTGCTTTGTAGACAAGAGGTCTGTTTGTTGTTTTTTCCCCTCTGAGACCTCGATTTCCCATCCTGTAGGAGCCAATCAGAAGGCAGCTGCTGGCGCCTCGGTGAGGAGGCAGCTCTGCATATGGTTTGCATTAAGGCCTTAAAAAGCTGTGAAGAGCCTGGTAATGATGTAAAGGGCTAGTGTAAATTCCAAACTGTTGATAGCAGGGAGAGGAGCTTCAGAGACTTCCTTAGGGATCCAGCTTCCCTTCCCATCTCTGGGCCCATCTTTTCCTACTCTTGGGAGCCAGGGGCAGGGTGGCAATATACCCTGCCTGGAAAAAAGCATAGTTGCGATCCTTGGTGCACAAGGACATGCCCTCATTTGTACTTTGTGGTGGGCTTTCTGAACAGTGGGCCAGCCCACCCCATGGGACCTGATAGGAACCTCTGGGCACTGAGTTTGTGTGTACAGTCTGACTACCATGCTGGGCCAGAGTTGCTTGGGAAGAACTATGCACCCATTTTCTCCATAAGGCCTTATTGAAATGCCTGTGCCAACTTCAGCCATTCCTTTGTTTGCAAAGCTCTCTTTAGACCACCAGCGCTGTCCACCAGTGCATGGGAGAATATTCGAAAATCACCTGGGTTTGGGTTTCCAGGGTGTGCATTCTAACATAGTAGCCAGTGGTCACCATTTCCCCCAGATCAATCTTGGGATCCTCATTCTATTTTCATGGCAAACTCTGGTGGGAAGGGTCTGACAACAGGCTTACAAGCTGTCTGTCCCTGTTCTTACTGTGATCCCAGCCGCCACCCCACTCCACCCCTCTGTACTCTTCTTTCTATTACCACCATGGATGTTGGTGCCTTCTTGTTAACTTGCTGACTCTACTCTCAGCTTAGGGAGCCTGAGTGGACACAGAGGTTTCTGAAATGGGATGTTAGTGGGTAGAAAAATGGATTGGAAAATCAATAATGGGAAAGTGGATGGGGCTGGTAAGTTCCCATACCAAGCCAGTGGGTTTGATGGCATGTCAATCTGGACTAGAGCATCCTGAAGTTCTGTACCTTGAATAATTTCATAACTTTAATTTCTAATTTAATCATATAACTATGGCTGAGGGGGAGGAACAGGTAAAGGTTGGGGGCAGCTACTTGTTATCTAACAAGAGCAGAGGGAAGCCAGGCAAAAATAGAGAAGGATTCAGGACATATTCTAGAGATAAAGGGTCAGCAGGGTAAAGTAAGGACAGTCCTCTAAGCTAATGTTTAGGATGGGACTCTGACAACAGAGACTCTCCAGGTCCCCTCCAGTCAGCTGCAGATGTGGAAAGGCCCAGGATACTCTGCCTGTCAGTCCACTAAAATTGTCCCTCTGACCTCATGCAGTGCTTTGGAGTAATGGCTGGAGGCCCCTCATGGCCATAGGGCTGTGGTCACTGCCACATTTGAGATAAAGGACAGAGGCCTGCTTTGCTGTGCCATCTAGAACTGACCTTGCTCTCTGTGGGCCCTGCAGAATGACCTAGAAGGTAGGGAGTGTAGAGGGAGCAGTGGAAGATTATGTCCATGACAATGCATTAGTAGCTGGCACTGGGCCCTGAGTCTCCAGACGAGCTCTGTGTGGGCAAATCCATTCTATTAGCAGCCTTGGCTACAGCTCTGCTGGCACCTGTGCCCCAGGAGTAGATATGCAGAACTGCAGCTGGGAGCAAAAGATCAAAAACCCTCCCCTTCAACCACTTGAGTGGGCAGGGGATAGCTTGTGGACAGGATGGCTGCAGAGCAGGAAGGTGAGGGTTCAGGAAGGATTTTAGGTGGTTTGTCAGTCTGGACTAGAGCATGCTGAACTCTGTATCACTATGGCTGATGGGGAGGAACAGGTGAAGGTCGGGGGCAGCTACTGGGTGTCTACCAAGAGCAAGGACGAACAGTTAAGCAAACTCGGTGGGCTGACAAGGAAAAATGGCCTAGACCTGATGCATAAAGATGTTTTCGTTGAGATTTGGCCAAACTGGTGATGGGGGAGATTTTCCAGACCCTTCCAGTCTGGATTTTAGGATTGTCAGTGCAGCTATTTCTGGTTTGTAAATATATGTGTGTGTATTTGTGTATATTTATATATGAATATTTGTATATATTTTAATATTTTTTCTTGCACTAAGTATTGTGATGGATGGAGTAAGGGGAGAAGCAGTGTCTTTTTGTTAAAGATAATGGATGCTACTTACTCTTCTCCCAGGCCCTGTCCCAGCTTAGGGGGCTTGAGTATTAAGACAGTCTGTGCTTAAGGAAACTGTGTTACGTAGTTGAAGCTCAGATTCCCTGGACAGAGGGGACCCAGGCCTCATTTGGGCAGAGCGCTGGGGTGTCTGCCCTGACGGCCCTTGGCCCTGCGGCCCACGTGGCCCCAGCCCCCGGCGGCTCGTTAGCGGGCTGCTGCTGGCCTCCACGCCTGCCTGCCGCGCCAGCTCCTCCACGCGTTGCTTACTGTCTGCTGGTGTCTGCGGATCTGTCATCGGTGCTGAGCAGAGCTGGAGCCCTGACAGTGAGGAGGTAAACGCTCCCTGCCTGAATCCCCCATTAACTTTGTGAGGAGTATTGATTTCTTGTAAAAATAATGATATTGACAGGCCTTCCAGGAGTAATTGTTTCCAGAGCGCAGAGGTCAGTGCGATGAGGGAAGGGCTGGAAGCCAGGCTCTGGGAGGCTGTGAGCCCAGGGGTGGGCGCTGCTGGCCCAGTGGGACCTGGGTCCCTAGTAGCTGATGGCATGCCATGGAGGGTCCCTGCCCAGCATGGGGCTCACCGGCCTGGATTAGCGGTGAGTAGGTGCCCAGTTCCATCAGCTGCCAGTCTCCCTGTGCTTTCTAGGTGTAGCTCAGAGTCTGTCCTGGTTGTTCTTGGGCTGCTTCAGTTGCGCTACCCAAGCCAGGTGAATGAGAGCCTGGAGCCTCCTGCTGAGAGTAAGGATGACCATTGATGGGTCCTGTCCAGTGGCTTTTATTTCTAGCCAGTGTCCTTTCCCAGGCCAAAAGGTTGGTGGCAGAGTAGGGGGACCGTGGGGAGGAAGGGCCTACAGGAAGCTCCCTGAGAGGTAATTACAGTTGTTTTTGGTGGTCAGTGGTGTCTGCATATCAGGGTGACCAGGATGATCTACCGGTGTAAAGTGCCCGCAGTTGGGTGGGAGGCTGAGATCCCCTTGCTCATGGTCATCAGGTTTGCTTCCTTGCTGGAGAGACTGATGCAGAGGGTTTGTCCCCTGATAGCAGGCCTCGTCCATCCAGGACAGCTGTGTGAAGGTACACGGGTTCCGGGCAGTGGCATTTTTCCAGTCCTGGGAAAGATAAGGGATGAAGAGCCACCCTCTAGAAAAAGAAGACTCAGTCCATTCACTTTCAAGTTCTGAATGTCAAAAAGGGGCAGGGCGACTTTTCCTTTAGAAAGAAAATCTTAACCATCTGTGTTTAGAATCAGGATGAGCAGATAATATGCATAATTTGAACTCTGACCACCTTGTACACATTAAAAATATACTTATAGTTTAGCTTGAAGAAGCAAAAGTTACTTGAAAGAGGCAATTGCATTGTTTTTGGAATCTGTCAAGTTGACTCTTGGGTCACACAGGCTGGCTGCAAACTGATGCACTCCCATCCAACCAGGACGGTGGCCTCATGCATCTCGGCACTTGTCTCAGGTCAGGCAGCATGGGAAGGAGGTGGAACGGAACTCAGACAGGCAGCCATATGTTCTCATAGCTGGCCTATATCCACACTATCTCCTGTGTGTTTCTTCCCAAATGAGGAAAATCTGATCAGCACCACTAACGAACTGCAGCAGTGGGTTATCAGTTAGCCAGGCTAGCGGCACTGGTCCTCCTGCTACTGGCTTTGTCTGTGTTTTCATGGTGAAGTTGGTTGGTGTCACTCACAGAAGCTGCCTGTTCAGGTATATCCCCTCTCCTCCTGGTTGAGTCCCCTTCCAGCGCTATTTAGAAGGAGATTTGTGTTTGCCCTAATCCAATAACCATTGCCCAGGACGGCCCATGTGTCTCTGCTGGGAAATGGTGTCCAGGCTTGTAGCAACATCTAATGGGTATTTAGGTGCAAACTAGCTGTGAAGTGTTAAATATTTACATGTGGAATGCCAATAGTAATTGTCCACTTTATCTGAGCTAGCCTAGGGAAATGTCTTATTTGTTTCCATGTTACTTCAATAAACAGAAAGCTGGAAAATCCTCCCGCTATTTCTTGGGGGCTTAGAATTAATAAAGCCAGGCGGTATAAAATATGTGCTTTGGGTTTTTGAATGATCACTTCTGCACCAGGTCATATAATATGGCTTTAACTCCATGTGGCCTGTCTATTAAGCAAGACAGGATGAGCCTCACAAATAATAAAAAATATTTATGCTTTTCTTAGTGATACTAACAAGGTAACATATCAGAGGAGAAATGGCAGGAGAAGAATAAGGTAACTGTGTCTTATGAATTCACGGCTCAGTGGGGTCCCGGCCGGCTCCCATAAACACCCTAGGATTCTCTGTTCAGCGCTGCTATTATTCCACAAATTGTGTTTTTTGCTTTTTGTTTGTGAAATCTGAAGTGTCATAAATGCCTCCGTCTCATCTATATTTGATAGTTAATATTAGTCTCAACCAGGAAAGTGCACTTTACATGCGACAACGTACGATTACCTGAGAGTGTTATTGCAAAGGAAAAAATCAATACCAATTTATAATTCACGATCGCAGTCTATCAGTTTTTATGGCTCTCTATCCAGTCTCATTAATTTTTTATTATGATTGACTGGAACTGAAAGATTTTTAACATGTTTCGCTGTTATTTATTCAACCTTAATAATTAAATAAACCTTAATTGGCTGTATTTCGAGGCATCTTGGCGTTGCGGCCAGAAAGGGTTGGGGTGACCATCCATTATTAATGCAAGAGTACCTCACATTTTCTTATGAGGCAGCTCAGGGAGGGGGATCCACTGTGTGTCATCATCAGAGCGAGAGAAATAGATTTTGTCGTCACCTAATCAAATTGTTTAAGAGGAGACCATTTGTTTTCATTCAAAATATAAATTATCAGTAGCACCTAGAGAAACATAATAAAATATCCCTGGGGCATTCTGGGTCAGTGCAGTGTACCTGTGCAAAACTTTGATCAGCAGCTAATATCTTGATTAACGAGGCCAAGGGGCCCTTTGCATGGAGCGCGGCAAATGGAGACGCCCTTGCTGAGGGTCTCCCGATTGGTGGTTAACGGGTCCCTTTGAAAGGTGATTGACAGATGGAAAATTGCACTTTCAAATTTCATCCGTATTCATTTCAGATGTTCTTCTACATGTCAACCGCTTCCCCTTCTCTGGCAGGCCAAGGCTGTATACATTAGCTATTTCCACAGCGAAAAAAGAAAGAAGACAATCCCGTATTTGAGCACGCTGAAGGAAAATCAATCATGTCATAAGTGAGAAGTATGGATAAGTTTGAACTGTGGCAACTTTCATCATTTCATTTCTGGCCACGCTGGTGGGTTTTTGAGAGTGTAGGGCGGCAAGAGGCAACCCCAGCTGGAGGGAAAGAATAAGAAGTATAATAGAGTTGGGCTAGAAAGGAAATATTTTTTCCCTGGTATTTGTCAAGGAAGTTTCTCGTAGTATTGCAGGGAAGGAACATCAAAGCCTGAGATTATAGACACTGGACATGTTGACAGAATTGAAAAAAGCTGCTGGTGACTATGACAAGGATACACCACCTTCCAACCCTTTTCAGTCAAACTGTCAAACCTGAACCTGACTTTTTCAAATTTTTGTTTTTACTCCACTATCAGAAACAACAGAAACTGTGTGCCGTGTCAGGCAGTGAGCCTATTGTTAAGGCCAAGTCAGGCTAACCAGGGCATCCTCCTATCCTGTATGTACCCTCCCTCAGGCTCAGATGTGGACATGACAGTTCCCAAGAGAGGATCTACCCACCTAAGTGCTCACACAGGGCTCAGAGGCATGAAGAGGGAGCCAGTGCAGGGAGGAAACTCCAACTTAGAGGAATCCGTAGCAGTTTAATCGGATCTATACATAGTACTGAGCAGGGGCATCATTTTATATTGGAAATGCTGTGAAAACTGTGGGAGACGAACATGTTGCAATTTCACAATCTTGTTCTTAATATTATTGAAAGAGAGCTCTTCTTGGCAGTAATAAATTTAACACAAAAATCAAATACAAAACAAATTTATTCTTCCAGAGCCGATGCCCCAGTCATTTCTTTCTTGTCTTGCATTAAGCTTTAAAATCAACTGTCACTCCCTATCGATTGCATCTGAATTGTTATCTATATTTCTCAAAAGCGCTCTTGACAGTTAATACAGTGTAAATTATAATCTAGGGAAATGCTGCTTGTGTTTGCCAGCAAATTGCCTAGATTCTGAATAAAGCTTCTTTATTCACCATTCTTTCCTTGTGGCCATCTATTCTAGTAAGGATCATTCAGGCCAAATTATTCTAAATTTATACTCGGCTAGTATGTAAATCATATTGCGGAAATCACTTTTGGAATCACTCTGGAATGTGAAGCAGTGTTAGAGTGTCTCAGCATTGCATTAATGAAACAAATATTGTCTCGGGGATCCAACCCACCAAGGCAGCTTGGGAAGGAGGTTGCCGTGTAAGGGTAGGAAGGCCAATTCTGGGTCTGCTGGTGCCTTCTCCCTTCCCTGACATCTTCCTGGGATGCCACACCCTCATTCTCACTGAGCTGTGTGTTCTCCTGGGAGACAGCAGGAAGGGTGACGCTACCATTCTGCAGACGTGTATGAGGGCCTGGGCTGATGTTCCATCCTCATTTCTTCATCTGCAGGTGTGAGGTCAAATCAAGAATTGTGCCATGAAGAAACTGATTGTTTTCCAGACCAATGCTGGCCAGTGAGCAGAGGGTATAAGCACAGATGTGAGCCAGAGACACCATTTTAAACTTTGTAGTAGCCACAGTAACAAAATAAAAAGAAACAAGTGGAATCAATTTTAGTAATAATTTTATTTAAATCCACATAGCCAAAGGATGATCACTTCAATATGCAATTAATATAAAAAATCTTTTGCAATATTATCAGTTTTTTTCAGTTTTAGTGTGCATCAGGTAATGCACACAGCACACATCCACCAGGACCAGCCACCTTTCATGGCTCAGGTGCCACCTGTGGCTTGTGGCTGGCATGTTGGTTTGAGTTCCACAGGGGTCCTCAGGTTGCCATCGAGGCCAAGATAGAGCCACACTCTTCCTCAGGTCTGCAACCCAAAATCAATAGAAGGGCAGGGTAGGGAAGAGCCAAGGGTGGAGCTTTGAGGTCTAGAGTCACCTTAACCCAAAGGACACATCGCTGCAAGGAATGAATTCACCCCTAGAAGGCAGAACATTGCTTTGTTTACCTCACATATGTGGTGGTAGAATCCTCATTTTATGGATGAGTTTGGCTTTTCTTCAGAAAATTTTCATTATTATTAACTTGTATTGGTTCCCTACTCTATGAAAATTTGCATTTGCAATATAAGGAGCTATTTAAAGAGGTACTTCTATTCCTTTAGGAAAAACTAATTTTATATTCATTCATTCACAAAATATTTATTGAAAATCTATTGGTTTGAGTTAAGGTGGTTAAAATAGTGTTCTTGTTCTAAAGAATGGATGGATTTATATCCTTGTCTGTATCTATGTATTAATATGATATAGATCTATGTATAGATATCTGCGTTTATAGGTCCACCCATCCATCTCCATTTCCTTAACCTTATGTCCCTTAGTGTCCTTGGCAGGTGGTTGAGAGGAACAAATGATTATAATATAGGAGAAGTGTGGGGACAGTGGCTCTGGGGTTGTCTGCAATAGCACAGGGACCCGAGGGGCTCAAAGATCCTGGACTGTAAAGATGAGAGGCTGTGCACTCTCAGAGATGGGTTAGGGAAGGGCATTCTAGGTGGAAGGACATTAATTGTGCAGTAGGAAAAAAGGAAACTGCCTGAATACCTTCCACAAACTGTGTTACCCCTTGTCATCTAAGAAAGATACAAATTGCAGCCTGGAGCCATGTGACTCTCTCCTCTGGAAGTGGCAGCCCTTAGGAATTATATGCAGGGTTTTGAAGGCATGAAGTACAGAGGTGAAGAAGTAGGGGCATTTAGTGGCTGGTCATCTTGCTGGTTCTGTCTCCATGTCTCACCCTGAGGACTGAACTCCATTTCGAAGTCCTTGCCCAGCAATAAGATACGTTTCTCCTGTGCTAGCTTGTGTACCAATTAAGGTTCCACTAAATTGTACTCCTGGAGGTCCTCCTGCTACTCACAAGTGCTTCTCAGAGCATCTTTGAGGATGGACTGTACTCATAAAAAATCACATTCTTTCCAATCAACATTTTAAAAACAATGCAGTGGAATTTCTATACTGTATTTCCTCATAGAGGAGGTTCAGAACTTGACAATATGATACTGTTTTTTGAGGTTCAGTCTGAACTTTGTAAAGTGGGGAGCCACATTTGTAGTCTCTTTATTCGCAGAATTTAGCACAGACCCCAAATGCTTATGGAATGCTAGAATGGATCCATGAGTGGAATGAGTTTATGGAATAAAATAATCACAGCTGCTAAGAATAGTGCTCTGTATCTTCACAGAAGAAGGGAATCTCAGTCCAAGCATCTCAATGCCCAGGGCCCTTCTAAACATTTATTGTATAGAAAATAATAATTACTTTGGAAATTGACCTCATGATCAGTTGCCATTGCCTTTGCATAAAATGCTAGGTCGAATCCTGTGAGACTGCCAAAACCTGATCGTTGTTGACCTACAAAACTAGCAGTTTCAAATGAGCACATCTAATACCTGTGAAATGGAACTTTAGATGGAAGCTGAGAACTCAGATGTCAAGAGAGGGATGAACTGCCTCATGGCTCCCACCAAAGCCATGGAACTGTTTCTTTTGCTGTTTATTGCCTTCTTCTGTAACTTGTGCACATCTTTCAGTCCAGATCCTGAAAGAAAGTGGTGGTGAGTTCATGGAGAATCACCTGTGAATCTTAAATTCTTCCAGAGTCCAGCAAGAGGCCCACCATCTGTTGGATGTGGATGTGGATTGGCATTCATTGAAGCTTGGTAGGCCTAAGCGCAGTGTGGAGAAGCCAATGCAGAGAGTCTCTATCTTATTCTGCCTGGGTACCCTACCACACAAGTTCTTGTTGTGCACAAATCCTCTGCGTCTTTTTTTGTTGTAACACCTTACTGACCCAAGGGCTCAGGTGATGGGAGTCCTCATTGTGTGGTTAGTTACACACTCATAAAGATCTCACAGAGATGCCACAACAGGCTACTAGTTGTTAACAACACTTAGTGTCATTGTCACCAGGTAAGACCTGACTGGCCGAGAGAGCAAAGATAGTGGTTGCAAAATAAAACACTGGGCCTGTGTGCTGTGCCCCATTCCAGGACTTCCCGCAGCTCTAGGTTCCATAAAAGACATCTTGTTGGCTGTTACAACTGCATTATAAATGATCCCTTACAGGTGTCCCTTCGTACTAAGTGTACAGTACTTCAGTAGCCCATGTGTCCACATGAGGGAACCCCATGGCTTTTCAAGACACCAGCCTCAGAGATGATGAGCTTGAAATACTAAAATGTTCTCATTTACCCATGAGTTTGCTTGCTTTAGAGCTCGGTTGACCCTTAACCACGAGGCTGGAGAATGTATATGAGGTGTTAGAAATCCCTGTGCTTCTCCAGCTAACTGATTGTAGCAGACAGCTAACTAGGTACATTGTTACTGAACACTGAGTACAACAGTAGGTTAAGTAAACTTACCTTAATTTTCTCTAGAACTCCCCCAGTTAAAGAACTTCACAGGTTGTTTTTTAACAGGCACAGAATACAGATTTGCTTCTCAATAACATATTAGGTATTAAAAGCATAATCTCTGCTAATATGAAATGGGGTCTATGTGTATTTATCATGGGCAAGGATGTTACAAGTAGGAGGCAAGACAACAATTTGGGAATGTTTGTTAACTGAAAAGTTGCAGATTCCACTGGATTGTGATTTTCCATCTGGCCACATGGTTGGGAAGCTGTGGTTGAGTGTGAGTTCTGCTGTCAGTTAGGGGGTCCCCAACTGTGAGCTGCAGCCCTCGCAATGAGGCCCACCCCAACTCATTAAACCAGAGCAAACTGTACCAAAGGCGCCGCTGTGCGATTTTAATATTTGGTGCATGTGACAGGATCATTTTAGTGATTTGCAGGATTTATCTCCTCTTAAAAGTACTGCCTAAGGCTACTCTAATTGGTAGGAAAGCAAATTCCCTCTTCTCCTCCTGTCAGTCTTTGTTTTATTTACTGAGAACTGCCGAAACCTATTTACACAATAATGAGGATAAATCACCGGGATGCTTTCAACACAAAGAGAAATGTGGCGGAGTTGAAAGCTGTACAATTAAAACAAAATTCCAGATATTCCTGAAGTGGTGTGTGCAGTTAGGGAGAGCAAAATAAAATTAAGACAAATGGTGAGATAGCACCCTGGACCAGCTCAGGAAGCTAATCAGGATCAGAATTCTAGAGATATTTTATGATGGGCAATTTCACTTGAAATGGCAATGAAGTAAATGCCTGTGAGTTACCATCAATATTTGTAATAAAAATAAACAATCATGCATTCCTCTAGCCTGCAAATAAACTGGGTAAGTTTAGGCGTCATAATTATGACATTGCCGGAGTGGTGGTAAGTCATGTGAAGATGTCAGGCATGTGTTTGCAGCCTCTGGCTTGTTCCCAGCTAAGAGGGCCACAGTCATTTGGATGAGACACTGCAGATGTTCTTGACTGTCTGACCTGAAGGGACCCACTTACTTAGATGTCAAGAGTATCCTACATTTGAGAATAGTTCTTATCAGAGGGTGTGCCACAAAGAGACTCACTGCCAAAAGGATTATGCATAGAACTGGCCCTTGTCTTAATTGTTGTTGGGTTGATGCCTGATCTCACTGGCTCCTGTGTACTTGAATTTGGTGTCGTGGGTGTTGGGTGATGTGTGCTTTCGGTGTCCCAAGTCCTCCGGGTTTACGCTGGGACTTGAGCAAGCTCTATCACCCTAAACTACAGTGGTCACAGGTGTGGCCTCAGTCCCACTCAACAATGACCCTTCCATAGAGGCCCAGCCAGTTTGCCAATTATGTGGATCAAAGAAGTTTGTAAGCCAACTCTCAGCAGCAGTCACCAGTAGGGCAACTTGGATCACCCCCACATAGTGTACCCCAGGAATGCTGATAAAGGAAAAGCCTGACCACAGTACAGTCATGTAGCTGGCTGTTTAGGAAATAGGATTTTCTAATGGGAGTGGTTTGAATTCAACTTCCTGAAAGTGTTAGAAACTAGAGGCCCTTTGGTACCCGGCAGTGGGTCCAGAAGGCCAGAGGTGGAGGTTCCAGGCTGGCTTTTGCCCCCTCTGTTCTGACTCTTGACAGGCCTTCACTTTCCCTGGGGGCTAGACCAGATGTCCCCAAGGTCTTTGCCAGTGCTAACCCTTAAAGAATCTGTGGCTTCTGTCTTTTCCTTCCCCTCCCCCTGCACCTCTTCCAACTGCCCCTCACAACTCCCCAAGGTCCATGCCCTACTCTTAGGTTATAAACCAACCTGCATTTCTCTTTGTGTCCTGACAGCTTAGGTGATGGCTGCTCAGTTATCCTAGAAAAAAATAATTCACATAAGCAGATTTTAGCACATTTACCAGGTCTTTTAACTTCATCTGACACTGTTTGGATGGAAGATGAGAGAAGTATATTTTTATATCCCAAGGGAGTTACTTTATGATGACTCTTTCAAGGTGAATATTGGCATTTATTTAGCCTGAGCAGAAAATAAAAAAGAACATATAGAAGCATGAACATAGAAACACTGGAGTCAGCAAACAGTATTTTATTTTGTTGCTTTGAATTGCTATCCCTCAAACACAGCTAAATCTAAGTTAATTTAAAGTTTCTCTTGAGGAATTCATATCAAATTAAAGTGTTCTTCTGCTGTGATGACAAGAGCTGGGAACACATCTGAATTTCCTCCAAATTATGGTCTATTTTTACAGTCTCACAAGATTTGCCTTTGTGGACCTTATTCCACTATCTTTGAGAGAAAATTAATTTAACTAATGACAGCACAGACTAAAACATCAATCAAAAGAAGAGAGAAATAACATGACAATCACTGAAAAGTAGAGAGGCAGAGGCTGGATTCCTACCTGAACTTAGCGCCCCGACTTTGTTGACATGGTTCTACATCCAGTGCTGTTGCCCTGTGATTTCCGGTCCTGCCGCAGTGGCCCAGAGTGTTCTCACCCAAGGAGCAGGATTTTTTTTTCCTTACCGGCTCTCTTGTACTCCTCAGGCTGTGGACTGGCTACCCAAACAGCAACTGGGAAATCCATGCTTTTCCTCCTGGCTTTCCCTTGCAGGCAGTCGCTGCCTTCACAGTGCATATGTGGAAAGTTTTATTTATTTATGTTTTAACCAAATGGTTGGTAGTTCTTTTGGCCTGTTTGAAATTACCCAAGCTGTTCCAGGGCGATGGCCTCTGCCTCCATGTCCTTTGGCATAATCAATCTCTAGGCAGGGACTTGAGGGGAACAACTTCCTTATGTTCTTAACCATCCAACACACATAATGGGGCTTTGTGGCACTCTGTTGGCATCAAGAAATGCCAGCGGATTGTTTGGAAAATTTAAGACCTTTCCATTGGCAGTTACCCACGCTGCTTTTGATTTCGTCAAGTGCCACCTTATTGATGTTGACTCCGATTTATGAATGATGAAGTGGAGGACATTTGCTATCAGAAGCTCACAATGTAGCTCTTAATAAAAGATTAAACAAGGAAGAGAAGGCAGAGCGGATTTCTGACACACTGCTGATAAGAAGCCTCAATTCAAGGCTGTGAGGAGGCAGGAGCGAGACAGTGACAGATGCTGAATGGGGGACGAGAAACACATGTTGCTCTTCGCACTGTGACGTGTAGCCATGTGGAAAATCTGTCTGAAGAACTTTCTACAGATCAGACACGGAAAATGTTTCCTCCTTACTCCAGGCTATACGTTATCCGAGGATGGAAAATTAATAGACATTCAAGAGTGATGCCGGCCGGCGGGCCGGGCAGCCTTGCTGCTGGAGAGGCGCTTGCGGTGCCTGGGCTTCAGGAGGAGGTGGCGGGCAGCAAGCTGTCAGTTTGAGAAATGAGGGGTGTAAGAGGCTGGGACCAGCTTGGCAGATGTGCAAGAGGAGCCGGGAGCATATTGATCAATTAAATATGCAAATACCTCAGCAAGTAAAGACAGAGATAAATAAACTGACAGAAACATCAAACTGCACATTAATGATTCCATGAAGTGCCCATCCCAACAGTTTAGTTTTAAATAAACGCTACTTTACCAAAGTCAGTTTATAATGTAGCTAATGACTTGAGTGGGGCAGGGAAGCAGTGAGCCTGGTCAGCCTCCTGGAGTGGGGGGCGGCCTCCTCTCTCTGAGCCCAGGACCAGAAGAGGAATTCAGGTTTCCTTATAACAATAGCCCATGAATCCTATTGTTCCTGACTTTTTCAGACCATTTCTGTATCATTTCCTTTCTCAGCCTCCCCAAAGAAAGCCTGATTGTTCTGGGCCAGACTTTGACTACAGTCTCCTGCCCACGGGTGCACCCCGTAAACCCGGGACCCTGGATTAGATTTCATTCCTGCTCTGCAGACCTGGCCTGGCAGAAATGGTACCTTTTGTCCATGACTTTTACTCTGTGAAAGGCACCTAATT
>PVJO010000512.1:127500-130000 GCA_004026905.1 Hystrix cristata | reverse complement strand
TGAGCATCTATGGGGCATCCCAGAGGTAAAGAAAAGAAACGTATCCTATCAAATGGTAAATAGTCTATTTCAAATGATAAAAATATTCTTTAGATACTTTCTGATGGAGTTAAACTAATTGGTTGAAGGTGGCTTAATGCCGTGCCCAAAATTAGGCTGTGGCTGCTTGTTGAGCCGGTCATGCCCCATGACATTATGCTCTCCTCAGTGGCACATCATCCTTGCTGAGTGGTCCTTGAATTCTGGAGTTGTTCTGGACCCGGGTCCTGACACAGTGAGATTCTGGGTGCAGGGCACAGAGCTGGCTCATTGCCCAGTATTGGGATGCTCAGGCCACGGTTGTGGAGCTCATGTACCATATAGCCGGAGGATGTTAAAGGTTCTGTTGTATATTAATTTAAGTTGCGCCGTCTGCACTACAAGATGACACCACCAGCATTTTGATTAAGGATTTTATACATGAAAAAATTTTCATTATCTGAGTTCCCAGAGCCCTCCCTGATTGGTTGGCTGCCTGACCCACAGCTGTGTCTTGGTGTCAGGGTGAGAACTTGGGCATGCTAGTAAGTGTGCCCTATGCTGTATTCTCTGTTACATGAGCAATTAATGGGGCTTTTGACTCTAGGGGAGGTCAAGACTCTTCATACAGAAAGAAAAAGGAGGGCACCTCAATGAATTTTGCTCTTTTTCCCTTTGATTTCAGGAGATCGCGGGAGGAGTCACTGAGCTATGGCCCAGAGAAAGTGGGCAGGGCTGCTCTCTACATTACTGAGCCTGTACAATTTGCATTTTTTTTTTCTAGCTGTGACATAGCCATGGAAGAAGTTAAAGAATATGGCTTACTTTTTTTCCCTCCAAGTATTCATCTTGGTCACTTTCCTTAACTCTCTTAACATTTGCCTAAATTATAGGGGAGGACATCTAGTCATTAAAAAGCAAACAAAAGATTAACCTGCATCTTCACTTTTCCAGTGTGTAAAGGGAAAATTTGAATGGTACTCAGTGGCGATGTATTGCTGGGAAAACAAGGCTGTGGAGGTCTTGGGAAGTGGTGGTGCACAGGACCCATGACACGGAACCTGGGCTTGGTAGTGGAGCCAGAGAGTAGCAGTGGGAGAGACCAGCTCTCAGGAGGGGATTGTCCCAGGTCTGCTGCAGGCTGAGCTATGTCCTGACCCACTGGTGCCCACTGTGGCATTTGCCTTCTCCTTGATAGAGAAGCCCTCTAGTGGGGAGGAGTGAGACCGCGCTTGTGCCTCCAAGTCCAGTCTTGCCCCTTTGGGCCCCAAGTTCACTGGCCCTCAGCCTAGCAGGAGGGCAGTGAAGTGGGGGAATGGGGCTTCCTTATGAGCTCCAAGCACAGCCATGTGAGCAGAGGAAACATCCCGGTGCTCAGGGGCCAGGGTTTTGACAGCAAGCAGAGGTGACTGTCCTGCTCTTTGCAGGACACCTTTCAGGGCCTTTCAGTGGTGAGAGCTGGTGGCCCTTCTGGACTTTCCTTTTGGGAAGTTGCACTTAAGAGGAACAAACCTCCACTCAGTGGGCTGCTAGGAGGAGGCAGGGGGACCTCGCCCGTCACCTCCTCTGCTGTCACTCCTCTTGCCCACACAGTACCATCTGTACAGACCTGCTGTACTCTCTGCTCACACTGGGGTTTTGATAATTCTCTACCTTTTTTTGTAATTGCAGAATCATAAAATATTTTAATTTCAAGGTTAGCAATTTTCTCTTGCATACTTAATTTATAATTAGCTGGTTTATAAACCTGTTCTGCGAATATAATTTTACTGTTGCCAAATGTTCTTCATGAATAATTAAGGGAAAATCCCTATTTATCAAATTATTAATATACCTAATAGCCTTGTTTTCATAAACAATGCATTGGAGTTGGATTTAAAGAAAACCTTCTCAGAGGGATCCCGTGTTGGGTTCCCACTGCGACGGGCTCCGCTCTGGTGTCTGCACAGAGGGGTGCTTGTGCTGTGTTGATGTCATGGCCCCGGCCTTCTTTCCCCCACAAAAGCGCAGGTATCAGTAGCTGGATGAACACAATGGCCATTCACCAGCAGGCCTGGGCCTCCAAGCCCTGGTGAACAATGTTGTTATTTGTTCTAGCAGTTCACCAGGAGCATTTTTGGAGGAAATGTAACAGATGAAACCATCCTTTCAGCCTTTAAAGATCTCTTTAACTCTATCCTCAACCATTTGAAGCACAGTTTTCAAAGTGAGGAAAATTTTATGTGTGGCTTTGACCATATGGGAGCAGGCCACAGTCTTGGCCTCAGTCAGAGGACCTTGGTCTCTCAATCAGGGGACCAGGACCAAGTAAGACCAGAACCCACCCCCAAGTAAGCAGGGGTTGCACATGCTGAGAGGAAGGTGAGAAGTCACACGAGAGTGTGAGACTCATGTACACTGCCCTTCCTAAGCTCTCAGAAATTTCATTTGGGACAGCAAAACTGTTCTCTTTCATTAGGGACAAAACCAGACTTCAAATCCT
>PVJO010000512.1:112500-120000 GCA_004026905.1 Hystrix cristata | reverse complement strand
AACATGTATTCGGGCATATGTGTGTCTGCTCCTGCTTCAGTCTACCCCACGGATACTCAGTATGCTTTTGGGGGCCAGCACCCAACTTTGTTCTGCTGATCTCTGAGATGACCACAGTCAAGGCCCCAGAATGCCAGTCCAGCTCCTTATGGTAATCCAGGGGCCATCACAAGGACAATTTAGGATATCTTCAAAACCTGTTCTGCTCTCCTGGAGGTAAAAGAAGGAACTACCTAAAAAGACATCAAGGAATTTAAAGCAGTCTCCTCTGAATGGGGGAAAAAATCTTTCATTTCACAAAAAAGCACCCGTCATTGGCTCCATGAAGGTACCTTTGCAGATGAGCAGTTTCTCGAGCCGGCGCCTGCTCAGAAGATTAGCCGGGTGGTAATGTGGGGCATAATTGCACCGTGTGGCTGTCCCCCAAGTGAAAACCTAATTGCCTGACAGGACGATAACTTTGTGGCGCCCTTACCTTGTTAGGCCCTTTCTGATGCAGTTCAAATGCAGTGTGGCCGCAGGTGCGCCTAATTTACCTCGCTGCAGAACGTGTGGAGTTTAATTGCACACTGGTTGTTAGGAAAAATTGGTGGGTGGAATATCAAGTGACTTGCTGTAGCTGATGGCAGATGGTGTTAAGAGGCATTGTGAGCTAAGTGTATAGGTGAGGTGAGTTAATAAAAGATGTAAATTCTGGCCTAAAATAGTGAGGCCTTGTGATATGTAAGAAAATTTAATTAAGTAGCCACCATCCTTTCTTCCATCAATTGGATTTTCTTCTGCTATGGTTGAGAATCTTCCCAGGTGTGTTGGCAGTGCAGTTAGAGAAACAAGTCTCCCTCTAGAGTCTTTTTATTTTTTGATACTGTAATGGCCAACAAGGAACCTTGAACATGAAAGACTGAATTCGAGGAAATCATGTGAAACTTCATAAAACATTCATCAGCATCAAGTAGGACAGATGGTGTTTTGGGAGAAACCAGTTTTGTGCATAAACTTGTTGGACTGGAAGTTTAGACGACCAAGGAGAATAGATGTTAGTGGAGAACACACTTTGGCTCACGATGGATGTGGCCTTTGCAAGTGGAGGCGGAGGTCGTATGGGGACAAGACCCCCTGTCTTCCCTGTGGGCAGTGTCACAGCCAGGATACCCGGTGTCAGTTCAGACTGTAAGCCAGTATGTCTGCAGTTGTCACTGAACACACAGGAACTGGGGGGAGAGCATGATGGCATTTTCATAACAGCATCTCAACACCCCGCCAGGACTCCTGAGTCTTTCTGTCACAGAACACAAGGGCAAGGCGGGAGATAGCACAAGCTCTTGAATTTGGTCTCACCACTCCCACTGGGGATGTGCCTGCTCCCAAGCCCTCACTGGGCAGGATTTTCATGACCACACCAAGAATTGTTAACTGTGAACACAGAGACCCTTCACAGAAATCATCATAGCTCTAAAATTCTCTTCCTAAAAGTTTATCTACTGTATCTTTAAAACCCCGTCTTTAAAAGTATGCAAAATGTAGCATATCTAGTGAAGTTTCAATTTCAGGTAAACAGTAATTATTTAGTGTAGACGTGCTTTGGGGCATATCCATACTAAGATTCAAATTTAGCCAGGCATCCTGCATTTTTATTGGCTGAAGTTGCTGTGGGGGGAGAATGTTTTCCTAGTGGTTAATAGTCAGTTGTGCAAAAATCCAGACACGGAGTGGCCAGTTCAAAGTCACAGTTGTTATTATACAGCTTGGGAATCTGTGGTGCATGACAAATGCAAGCACATTTAGAGATAGTTTCTGCCTGTAGTTGAATGGAGCCCCTGGCTGCCTACCTGTCTCACGCTCTCAGTATCGCCCCCTACAGGCCAGCCAGCCACAACTGTGCGGTAGTCTCCACTTTTCCCATGGTATCTTTCAAAAAGTTTGTATTGCTTATCTGATAACCCTAACTATCTGTTTGTGTTTTTGTAGATTCTTCCTAAAGTTCTTCCTCAAGTGCAATCAAAACTGTTTGAAGAATGCAGGCAACCCTCGGGATATGCGGAGGTTCCAGGTACGCACCTCAAACACACATGGAGCCATCCTGACTGCTCATACAGGATTTGAACTCCGATTTTACAGTTGTTTGGAAAACAGCCTGTGGCTCTCCAATGGCTAGTACCAAACCAGACTTGGCTCATTTGATAAAATATATTAAAAGGAATGCTTTTGAATTGAGCTGATATCCTCAGTATGCCAGATTCTTTGAGCCTCGTCATGGCCCACAGCAACCGAAAATCACCTGTGGAAATCTGACAAAAGATGTTTTTGGGATTGATGGGTGGACGATTGATTTGCAGTGCGGCCTTTCAAGTATACTCAAGGTGCTGGGTCTTCCTTACAGAGGTGTCTACATCTGCTCAGTATAGTCCTCTGCAAATTACAGAACACTTTTCTAGCTTCTCTTCCTCCTCCTGTGGTTCACTGTGTTCTGACTTCCTCAATTCCAAGTCTAGCTACAAATATGCTCCCTGAATACCTTGGAGGATTTTGTCTACAGAAGTAAGGGGAACTGGCTGGCTTCAGAGACCAGTTATAAAAGTATTCATATTTTTCTTGCCTTTTTGAATGATCAGGAGGCTACATTGGGGTAAAAGTACCCTGTACCCATGATGAATTATTATTGTGCTGAGTTTAATTATAAAAATATTCCAGGCTGGAAGACAAAATTGCTGCTGCTGCCCACCAACCTAGAACTGAACAGCTAATAGATATTAGATAGAATGAGTCACTGAGTGATTCTTAATTTGGGATATAAACTGTCTTTCCATAAAAAGCTTAAAGTATTTCGAGGAGTTTCATGTATGCTTCAGTCATTCAGGGAAGCACATGGTTCCTCTCTTCATGCCTGCCCAGCTGGTCAGGGAAGGCAGGCCTGGGGGATTACCCATAAGGGCCTTGGTAGCTGGCAACAATGTTTCTTGCCAACTATTGGGCCTACTTCCATTTTTCATGGAGGAGGCTCCATGGAGCACAGGTGATACTATCCATGTAAGTAGAAGAGGTCACCATGGGTTGAGTGGCTGTGTCCTCTTTGTCTTGCCAGTGACTGAGTGTAGTGTCAGTCACAGTGATCTCAGGTTGGCTGTGGGGTAGAAGGACTTTGGTCTCTTTAGCTAATCTCTCTGCCTCTCAGGAGGTTTAACTGGCTTTAGGACTGTGTTAGGGCTTACGTGATGTCTTTAACTGGGTTCACAACTTCAGCACCTTTCTGTAGGTGCACTCCAGGGTTGGCCCAAGTGGAAATGAAACAGTGTGCCTGCTTTCTCTGCTGAGCAACACTCTGTTCTCCTGGTGACTGACCTATATATAAATTACAGAGCAAAGTCAGTGTCCTTCTTTACTTTTATTTTTACCATTTCTTGTTTCTTTATCATGGTCTGGGAACTTAAGAAAGATCAAGTCTGTGATGAGTCAGGTGTCCGCCTCATGCCCAGGTGATGATCCTGGGGTTCTGCTGGGGCCTGCAGGTGGGCCCCAGGAGGGTGCCTGGGTGGACAGGAATAGCCCCTGACTCCCCCAGGCAGACACTGCTAAGCGTGAGTGGCACCATGGTGGCACTGGAGCCATCTCCTACCAGGGCTTTAAAGGGTGTGGCAGTCAGAAGAGGGTCCTGAGATGTGAAACTGGTGCCAGTTGCAGTAGCTACATAGCATTTTGAGGATCACACAACCTGGTGGTATCTAGAGGCTGCAATCTTGGCAGGCCTGCAGGGAGACCACAAGAGGGAACTTGGGGGATACAGTGGGTACTCAGCCCCCCACAACCATGATTTCCTTGTGGGTCTTGAGATTTTAAAAAAGTTAACTCCCATATGTATATGTTCATACATGACTGTGTAGCTTTGGTTTCTCTTTAAACTCTTAAATATTATTTATTTCTGTGACTTTAATCATTAGTTTAAAAAGGTTTTATTTATTTTAATAGACTTCCCCGTTTTCTTAGAGCAGTTTCAGATTAAAAAAAAAATTCTGCACCCAGGTGTGGTGGTGCACACCTGTAATCCCAGCTACTGAGGTGGCTGAGGCAGGAAGATTTCAAGTTTAAGGACAGCCTGGGCAAAGGCTAGGGTGTAGCTCAATGGTAGAGTGCTTGCCTGGTATGCATGAGGCCCTGGGTTCAATCCAGTATGACTGAAAAAAGTCTGCAGAAAGTTTGGAGAGCTCCCTGAAACCTCTGGGGAGCCCTCCCTACAGCTTCCCCTGTAACATCTTTGGTGTGGTGCATTCATTACATCTGGTGAGCCAGTACTAATAGGTATTATTTACTAAGGACTGCTGTAGCCTTGGCTTTTCACAGTCCTTTATACTTGGCGGTTCCCACTCACCACCTCCCACTATACAGTTCTCTAGGGTGGTGTGACCCTCTAGACCTGCCAGGCCTACCCCAACTGTGGCAGTGAGCCAGACTTCCTGCCAAATCCAGGCTCAAGTCCCAGGAATGCTGCTGCAAGCCCCAGGTTAAACCTGGGCTCAGGTTTTAGCTACTCTGGGAAAGTCTGTCAAACAAGAAAGTCAAGGCCAGGTTGTACTTTGCTGTTTGCTGGGTCCATTGAAGGGTACCATTTCTGGAATGCTTGTTACAAGTCCACCAGGGAAAATAGGTGTATATTGTACCAACAAGGCAATCGCTGTGCGGTGGGTTATTTTTCTTCCTCTCCCATGTGGCAGCTGAGAGTATAAAGAAGGCCCGATCTGTTGTCCATGTCCCCCCACCTGCCCTGAGTCTGGACTTATGACTAGGAGCAACTCACTCCCAACTGAAAGGACTTTGCTTTGACACACAGGGCCTTTGCCATCCTTCCCAATTGAACTGAGAAAGGATACTTTTCCCAATTGATTGAAAACACTTCCACTATTCAAATACAACTCCATCTTTTCAGATGCAAAAAAGTTCACTACCAGACATTAAATGTAATTGTAAAATTGACCCAGGAATCATTTGCTGATAAAATGTAGGTAGGAGGAATGGTCCTGATTTATGAAGCCTTTTTTGGGCAACTTTGAATTCTCACAACTCTTCAAGGGAGGCTACTCTCAAGTGAACTAATTTAAATTAGATAAACTATCTAATCAATATGTGAACAGATCAATCAAAACAGCAGCTTTAAAATGAGTGGCTAGAGGGGTGTTTCTGAAACTAATGGCTAGAAGAATATTTCTTTGAATTGAATTCACTTGTTAGCACAATAAGTGCTTAAACCTTAATTAGTGGAACAGGTTTTTTAAAAGAAGCAATCTTGAGTCAAAACAAAACAAAACAAACCACCCCCATTAGCCAAAAAATCTGCGAATGCACATCAATCAGCAGAGCACTTCCAGAACAGTGAGGTTTCCTTGTGCTCTGCAGCCCTTGAGCTGGCTTTTGGCTTTTATTCTGCCTAACAGGTTCTGTGCTTTTCTTTGCCAACTCCATTTTCACATCCACGTTATCTTCACAGGTTGTTGTATCGACAACAGTCAACGTGGACGGCCACGTGCTGGCTGTGTCCGACAACATGTTTGTGCACAACAATTCCAAACACGGGAGGCGGGCCCGCCGCCTAGACCCGTCAGAAGGTACGGCCCCTTCTTATCTGGAAAATGGTAGGCACATGTTACATGTATTTTTTTTATTTGCAATGCTTTTTTTTTTCTTTGCACCATCCTTTATGTTGATTCACATGGAGTTGTTCTCATCAGGCTGTACACTGTCAGAGCTCCCAGCAGGACCGGACGAGTGCTCTCCCCATGGCAGAGACAAGACAGCCTTGCTGGTGTCCTCGTCTCTCTTTTATTGGCTAGCTCGGCCTTCTCATTCACCTCATCTGCCATAACTTTCACATTATTGATTTGTTTCTAAGCTTTCTTTTGCTTACAGCTTTTATTGCAATTTTAATTTATTTGGTTTTATTTTGGCTTGTTGGAAGCTCCCATCCAGAAGCTCATCCCCAAAAACATTGTGCACGCTTCGGTGGGTGGTTACATCCTGATTCAGTCAGTTCAGCAGTGACTGCGAGGATCATTTCCTGTCCTCACACTTCCTCGATGGAGTGTGTACACGTGTGCGTGCACATATTTGTGTATATGTGATGGGGGCAGGGCGGAGGGAGTGAGAAAAAACAGCATAATTTTTTTTCTTAATCAAATGATTTCAAGTAATAGACTTCTTGCTTTACTTGTTAAAAGAGAAGAATTTGTGCTCACTTGGGCAACACATATACTAAAAAAAAGACCAAAATTTCCATAAGCATAGTGGGTAGGGAGAGGCTTGGACGTTGAGTCAGAATCCAGAAACGTTCAGGCATGGTGGGCCTTATACCAAGCCCCTCAGTCACATCTTGTACCTGCAACTTAATGTCCTGGTAAAATCAGATCCATTTCCCCTTTCAAGCATTTCATAGTAATTATGAGATTCTGACCAATATGAATCATTGAGGAAGCAATGTTTTAAAAAACTGAATTGCAAACAAAACAGCATGATTAAATTCTTTAGTCAAAGAGCCGATAAAACAAAAATCTTAAGACAAATCCTCCATCCTGAGGTGGCACATTCAAGAGCCACACATGAGGCAGACAGATGCAAATGCAGGGAGATGAATGAAGCCAGTGCAGATTATCAGAATGAAATACGATTCAGACACAAAAACTGGAGGACAATTTATGAATCTGCTGTGGTCCACAAAAATAAACTAATTTGTTTTTCTACATTAATGACTAAGGTATAAGAGAACAAAAATATAATAATTAAAGGTCGCCATGAGCACCAGAGTCATTAGAGTCTGTGACGTATTGTTTATCTCCTTCCTGTGCACTGAAGGTAGGTGTGTGTTTTGCTTAGCAACCATCACTAATGAGGCTCACAATTAAGAAGGTTGAATCCCGGTCCTCAGTTGCTCGCTTCCCCAGAGAGCCAGTGCTCGAAACATGATAGGTTCGAGGAAGCCTCCTCAGCCCTCTGGTGTTAGGTTGTAGTCTGGGTCCAAAATCAGCCTCCTCTAATGAGCTATTATGATCTGAGCAAAGTACAAGTATTTATTTTTGTAAGTAGCGTGAAAAAGCATTTGACTGTAAGCAGAAAATGTAACATTTAGAAAAATAAAGGCCACTAGTGGGTACCTTGGAGATAAAACCCAACTAATCAAAAACTATTTGTGGAAGCAATCTTGCTCAGGATTTTTTTTTAGTGTTTGTTTGTTTTTCAACATTTTATCAACACTTAAACCAAGTCAATTTCTGGTCAGTGATTGCAACACCATGTCCCATCCTAGAGAGCAACTAATATTTTAAAATGCAAGTAGGTAACTCAGAGAGCTAGCATACATAGGTCTTCAGGAAAAAGGTGTTTGTCATAAATAGTAGGATTATTTTATTTTATTGAAATTAATGGCTAGTTCTCGAGTGCCCTACCAAAAAATGACAGGATTCTTTCTCTTGCTTCTGTCATTTCCTGAGAGAGTTGACACTTAGGAAGTTCATTTTAAGA
>PVJO010000512.1:95000-107500 GCA_004026905.1 Hystrix cristata | reverse complement strand
GGAGGCTGTGCAGTTCCTCCTGCTCATTATCTTAAAGTTGTTTCATACAATGCTTTGTCCATAGAAGTGCTTAGTTAACATGATTTGTTTGAAATTACTGTTGAAAAGTCTCATTAAGTTCACTGTGAGGCATGCTTGTATTTGAGTGTCTAATCCTAGCTCTACAATGTTTGAGGAATGTTTCTGACATTGGATAACACCTGCTGAAATCCATGTGGAAGGGCTGAGTACTTCTTGGACATTTGTGGCCTTGAGGTGCCTGTGCAGTGGGCAGGTGACCATGTCCAGTGTCCTGGGCCAGCCGTGGAGTCCGTGTCAGGAGCCCAGGCTGGTGGCATTGAGCTCGACCCCGGCTCTGTCACCACCTGAAAGTGCCCTGGAAAGGAGGCTGTCCCCTGGGGTGCCATCTTCTCCTCTGCCCAACAAGCAGGTGACACAGGGGATGCTAAGGCCCCTTCTCCTTTCAGGTTCAGGGAGGTTATGGAGGTTAATCAGCCACAAGGTCACTCAGTGCATAAAAGGTAAAATGTAAACTTCCCTGTGCCCTGCTCCCCCGGCTGTGCCTGTCTTGGGTCCTCAGAGGCACCTAGTCCCCTGACAGCTTAGCACCCGCACACAGTCAGGGCGAGAGAGAGGTACTGTGCCAGGTTAGGGGCCACCGTCCTGTGCGATCAGCCCACAGAGCACCAGGAGCCCAGAACTGCTGAGGGACCCCGAGGCAAGCAGATGTCACAGGAAGCTGATGGGTTCACATACCTGGTCTACTTTTGGCTTTACTATGGTGTGAAAGTGTACTTATATCACCATTCTGTTTTTCATTTTCAGTATATAATTCAATAAATTATATGGGCTATTCAGTGCTGTTATAAAATAGGCTTTGCATTAGATGTAAGTATTCTGAGCACATTTAAGGTAGGCTAGGTTAAGCTATGATGTTTGGTGGGTTTGTACTAAATTTATGTTTGACTTAAGATATTTGTAACTTCAGTGGATATAGTGGTGCATGCCTATAACCCCAGCACTCAAGAGGCTGAGGCAGGAGGATCACAAATTTGAGGTGAGACTCTATCTCAAAAATGAATGAATGAATGAGTAAATAAATAAAAAAAGATATTTTCAACTTCTAATGGATTTATCAAGATGTAACCCCATTGTAAGTTGAGGAGTATCTATTCTGCAACAAATGAGTCAAATGAGTGCTTTTGCTGTGCAGGAAAGGACAATTGTTATGGGTATTAAGCCCTGGGAGGGGTGATAAATCAGAATTTCACTTTGGGCTGGGTAGGGTCTTCTGGCACCTTTTCCAAGGGGCCATTTGCATGCATGAGCTGTGGTGACACCTGTGGGCACAGTCTGCCTGTTGTCCCACAGTTCCTCTTGGTGTGGGCACCATCTGAGTCTCTGGCTATGAACTCCAGGCTGTAGACACAGCAGGCACTATGCGAAGACACAGGTTTGTAGCCGGAGCAGCCCTGTGCTCCCGGGCCCATGGGATCTGGGCCTGTGTTTCCTAACTCCTCTGAGTCCCAATTTCTCCTCTGGTCTGCCTTGTGAGGTTGTGGGGGGGACCAGGCGCTGACACACTCTCACATTGTGAATAGTACCTCCTGCAGAAAGTTATTGACATTGAACTTCTGTTGGAGCTTTGGGAAACCTGCCCAAGTCACAAGTGCCTTAGATGTGGAGACTCTGATTACTCACTCCTGAGCCACATACTGTGCTACATCTGTCAGGGGATGGGTGTTGTGTGTGAGTTCCTGTGTCACCCAGATGACACAGAATGGCTGTTGGCATCACAGGGACAACATGTCCCCATGTGACTTGCCCTGTACAAGAGTGTACCATTTGCATACTGTGGATTGAACCCAGGGACTTTGCATTGAGCTACATATATCCCAACAATTTTTTTTTTTTTTTTAAATTCTGAGACAGGGTCTCACTGAGTTGCCCAAGACAGGGTTCCAACTTGCCTTCTTCCTGCCTTGGACTCCTAGAATGCTGGGATTACAGACCCTGCTGGATTCTTTAAGGGGTGCTCTCAGCAGGTCTTTTCCTGAGTTACCATATACCTCGGCTTTTTGGTGGGGAAGTCTGCACAGCTGTTTTAGGAATGGAGACTTTTTTTTAGAAGGAGAAATGTGATAGAGAGATGTGGGTCCCTTCCTTCCCTCCTTTGCCTGTCCTCTGCTGAGCTTTCTGTTCTGAGTCCTGTAGAGAAAGGCCCTGAGCCGAACACATGGAAACAGATGCAGGTATGCAGGGATGCAGGAGAAAAGGTGAGCCTGGTAGGAGCTGCTGCGTGTTACTGGCTGGCAGATGCCACATGGCTGCCGTCCCAATTTACAGCTTCCTTGGGCCAGTGGGTGGAGAAAGGCGGCTCTTTCTGCAGCCCCTTGTCCTCCAGCCAGAGGTGTCCTCTCCAGGTGTCTGGAGTGTCCGTCACCTCCCCCAAGGGAGCTATTCCTAGCCACACCAGCCAGCATGTCCGGAGGCCCACCTTCCATTTTTGCAGGGCCATCATGTCGTCGCTCAGGGAGATCGGGCTTCTTGGGCCACAAGTCCAGGTCCCAATGCACAGAGGTCAGAGGTTTCCTCTACTAACATTCTCTCGTGCATGGGCACTTTCAGTGCAGCTATGTAGCAGTTCAGCCTTTCCTAGCTGGAAGTTAATTTATCGGTCCCCCTACCCCCATCATTAGCAAGAATATACATTTCAGACATGTAAGGGATATGGGGCTCTACAATCTGAAGGAGCAGAGGAAAGGTGGGGTCATACCCTGTCTGACCTGGAAGCTTCTGTCTGATTTGCATTGCCCCGAAATTGATGGAGACAATGAGGTAATCACCGGGAATTGCACTCCCTGCTGAAAACTGAGCCAGCCCCAATGGATGTCACGACATGGGCGCCGTCCCCTGGGCATCTGGTTCCCATCAGCGTCCCCAGGCCCCGGAGGCTGCCAGGACACCCTCAAGTTTTACCTTCCCGGCGTGAGGCCTGCCATGGGGCAGCCGGCTGAAGGATAATGAACCTGTGCTCAGGGGAGGGGCTACCCAACAGCCTGCCAGAGCTGGGAGGGGTTCTGCAAAAGGCCTGAATGATTTGTTTACAGTGACCTGAGAAACACCAGGTTTTTCAGAACCAGACTCTATTAGTCAACCCAGAGCGGGCATACTCAGCCTCTCCCAGCAGGGAAGAGGAAGGCGGGCCAAGCCTTATCCATCCGGCCCCTTTGCTGGCTGCTCTCAACTACTCTCAAGTCACAATTACCTTGGGAGGCTGTGGCAGTTCAGTTGATTAGCACGGTGAATTAAAAGAAGGAGTCACAAATGACATGTCCAGCGCTTCCATACTAGTTCTCTGTATTCCCAGTGTGCCTCACCCCTGTTGTAAGAAGGTCAAAAATTAGAGAGAGAGAACAATTTTCAAGCGGCTAGCACTTAGGAGCAGAATTAACAATCACTGTGTATGTAATTGCCAGTTAATAGTAAATTGCCTTCTAGACTGTAAAATGCAATATAAACTGGTGGGCACCTAAAATTAAATTAATGAGATATTTGTTGCATTTAAAAGTGAATAGTGCAAATTAATAACTGAGTGCAATGCTTGTTTTAATATTTGTCTAATAGCATACCATTTGCTTGCTTAATAATAATTAAAATAGTCCTGTAATATCCTACCTGAGAAAGTCACAGTACAGGCAAATAGAGTGGTTTTGCCTTCATAATTTCACCAGTAGAAACACATCAAATTGTTAAGACTAATAAAAGAAATTATTTTTTAATTAGAATAGAAGCATTAAAGTGTTACTTGATTAAGACAGATTGGAATTTGTATGCGTCTAATTGAAATTATGTTATCGTGAAAACTACTTTTACAGACATGTTTTCAAGTGTGAAGCATTATGGTACAAATGAGTATGTTACTGTTTTCTTCAAATATCCATTTGGCAGAATGTTTTCCTAATAAACAAAAGGATGGAGGCCACTAGTGGTGGCTTAGCTTCATGGGACACCAGGGACACAGCTTGGGAAGGAGGCTTTTACTGTTAACCTCTTGCCCCAAATGTTTGATTGACTCACCCTCATGTTAGAGATTTCTTTTGCTCAATTAAAGAAATTATCACAAATTACTGAGAGTCATCGTGTTGCCCGTGACAGACTGAGCCTAGTTACTCAATGAGCGGTTGGCAGGCGGCCGTGAACACACTCAAAGTGGACACCAGGAGTGCTTGACAGCAGATACCTGGACTGGCCCCAGGTCTGCAATGCCTCACTAGATGGGAACGTAAACTGATTTTTTCCCACACAAAGATGTGCGTCGGATTTCAGGCTCACAAAATCATTCCTCAGAAACTAATTGCTAACAGGTTTTGTTCTTTCTGATACGATATTTATGTTTTGCTTTAACAAAAAGTCTGTGCCTTTAAACTGGCTGCATGTTGAGGGGCTGCCACTCTGTCTTAATGCTGTCCTGCACCCCTGCCTATTCTCCTGGGTGGTTTCCACGTTTAACCCCCCACCTCACCTCATGAGAAACCCTCATGGTTGTGGAGTTTGGAAAGACCTCGTATGTGTATATAGTTCTGCCAGCACGTGGAGTCAGCATTGCCTGTTAGCCACAGCCAGGCGCCTCAGACAAATCACTGTATTCAGCGACCAAATGATTCTTAATTGCCACCCGCAAATCATACCTTTTTTACTCTGTTAAGCCAAATGCTAATGCCTTTCTTAAATAAAAACCACCTGATTATTTCAGTTAGAAGTTTTCAGCCACAAAAGCGGACACAGTGAGAAACACATACTTCCTCCTTGGGTCCTAGAGTTGGGAGCAGTGTCAGCCCACAGCAGTCCGGGGCCCTGCTCATCCTGGCCAGAGAGGCCAGCAATGCCCAGCTGCATAGTCCTTTCCTGTCCTCAGAGAGAACCTCATGGCCATTCTGGTCACACTGCCATCCCACAAAGCATAGATACCTCCGGATACGCCGGCTTTTACAAGTCCCTCCCCCGCCCCCCGCCCCGCTCCCACTAACACCATGGGAGGAACCCAAGGCCTTCATCATGAGCTATATCCCCACCCCTTTTTATTTCTTATTTCGAAACAGGGTCCTTTAAGTCTCCAAATTGCCCAAGCTGGGCTTAAATTTGCAGTCCTCCTGCCTCAGTCTCTCAGAATGCTGGGATTACAGGTGTGTGCCACTATGCCTAGTTACAATAAGCTCTTTACCTTGGAGGATCCACTTGGGACTACATTGTCAGCTTAGGCCATCTCGAGGCCTGCCCAGAATTCAGATCGTTGTCCAGTTAACACATGACTCAAACAGCACACCTTTCCCCCTCAACTTGATTCCACTCAAGCTTCTTGTCATTTGTCTAAATATGGACAGTAGATGGTGGGTATTTTCACATCGACTGGGTGGCTGCATCCCTGCCTCAGCCCTGCCACCTGGAAATGGAGACTACTGTCCATGGCTGGGGTCCTCGGGTCTGCCTTTAGGCAGAACATCAAAGGCAGGAAAGGCGGGTACCCACCTGGTGCCCTACCCATCATGGTGGCACAGTGTCACACCATCGGTTTAGCTGCTGATGTGCTAAGTGGGTGCCAGGGGTGCAACTTGATAATGTGTCCCTTAATGCATCCCTTTAAAGAGGGTTGCATGAGGGCTCCTGGGCTCTCTGCTGTCCCTTCTCTTTCCTGTCTCGAAGGAGGCCAGGAGAATGAGATACACCGTTTGTGCTATTGCACAAGTAGACTATTTGTCCTAATCAGTGACACCCATTTACTAGAATTGCTTAAAATGAACTATACCTCATACAGAAATCGCACATTTAGAGAGTTCCATTCATCATGTGAACATTGAGGGCCAGTAAACTTTTCTGCCCCTCCAGTGGGATCATAGGCATGCATCAAAATGTTAAAAATGATTGGTGAGAGGGAGCTGTCACCCATTTATCAAGGAAAAGAACATTATTTGCTAATTTCCCAACCAGGCTGGTGACAGGGTGCTTCGTCTTTAGACCCATGGTGACCAGCATGGCCTTTTTGTTATTAGTACAAGTCAAGCGCTTTTGGGCTGTTGCTAACAAGACACATTTGTCTGTCATCAGAGGGGGCTTTGGTTGCTTTCCAAGTGGCTGTGACCAAGTCTGCTCCCTGCACCTCGACTGGCTGAGCTTGTTGGAGCCAGGCGAACCCAGGAGGGGAGATGGACTGATAAATCAGGAAGTTTCCACATCAAGGTGAAGGTATTGACTCCTCTGCATGACCTGACAAGACAGCTGAGAGGAGAGGCCATTTGTCTTCCCAGAGGACAAAAGGGTCATCCGGGGCTTTCACTCAGGATGGGCAGGATGTGGACGGTGGGGGCAGGCCTTGCCGTGGAGCCCCTGCGTAGGCGGGGTCCCTGGGTCTCCCTGGACACCCTCCCTGGTGGCAGCACTTTGGGAGCCTCAGGGAGGAGTCACTGGAGAGGAAAGGATCTCTGTGTTTCCATTCCTGTTGGGAAGGGCACAGGAGATGGCGGGGTAGGGGGTACATGCATAAACAGACATGTAAAAGCACAAGACAAGGAAGGTGACTAACTGATGGACAGAATGAAGCAAGGATGACAAGGTGTAAAGTAAAGATGACACGAATCACTTCCTCTTGTGGGTTAAGCTTCGAAGGCTGGGGAAGCCACGAAGTGAATGTGTTGGTAGCATAGCTTAAAAGAAGCATGCAGCTCTCTTTAACCTGAAAAGGAGGTGGGCAAAGAGCTTTGGGGCCTAAGAGAATAGAAGCAAGGACCCCCATACCACTCTTTCCTTTACTGGCTTCTGAGTTCTGGTATGAATGCCTCCTTTGGGTGATTCCTTCACTGGAAGTGTGCTATGAGGCACACACCAGAGCCCAAGGCTGGACACTGAGGGAGAGAGTGCTCTGCTCTGGCCTGGGTCATGCAGGTTGGGTCCTGGTGTGCTGGGGTGAGGCCTGCTTGTGCATACCTATGAAGCCTTTACTTGTGTGAGGTGTTTAGGCCTGTCTGTAGGCTCAGGCTTGGATCACAGAAGCATAGCTTGTGAAAAGTGCTTTAAAAAAATTGTCATCAGAAAAAAATTATCATTAGGAGTTGGGGGTAGTGGTGCATGCCTGTAATTCCAGCCTCTGGGAGGCTGAGGCAGGAGGATTTCAGGTTTAAGTCTCATCTGGGCAACTCAACAACTTAGTGAGACTGTGTCTCAAAAAGTGGGGAGGGATGTAGCTCGGTGCAGAGGCTATGGGTTCAATCCCCAGTACACCACTGCCAAAGAAAAAAATTTTTTGGAATCATTTGGGCTTTTTAAATTTGTTACAGAAAATACAAAATGAGTATGACCTAACATTCTTCTCTTTGCCTGGTTTATAAATAAAATAGAAAGCTCTCCATGGTGTGAACTGTTCGCTGCACTAAAACAAGGTAGCACATGGAATAACTTGAGTTTTACCATGACTTGAGATGCACGGAGTGGTACCTGTGTTCTGGAAGACTCTTTACAGAGCATGGGAAAATTTAGACCTTGAATTCTGTGGAGATGATGGACTGTTGCAGGTCCTGGTATAAACTCATGGCCCCCACCCCTCTAGCCCCCTCCTGCTCCCCCTCAGACATTTCTTGCATGTATTCAGCATGTGGGAACCCTGTTGCTGGCAGCAGAGGTCTGCAGGATCTTTGTGCCGCCTTTTTGCTCAGTCCCGTTCCCCTCCAGGCATCCACCAGCCACTGAGACACCCAAGCCAGGAGAGCCAGGTAGTTTAGGTTTGGGGGCTATCTCCGTCTCCTCCCCGCTTTTACCTTGGCTGGCCTCTGCCCTCTGGCCCTGAGACAGGAGGGGAACAGTGACAGACAAACCTTGCTATTTGCATGTATCCAAAGCTGGTGTTCAGCCAGAGGTGTGAGTGACAGCTGTCGCTTTTACCCTTCGCAAGGGAGAACAACTTAGTGTTTCTTTCTAACAAATATGGTCCCCACACAAGCCTTAGTCCTGTTAGCACTAAGCTTCCAGACGCACCCCTGCTGAGGGGCCTGGCTCCTCCAGGGTTTTCATGGCTGGAGGATCCTCATACCAGCAGGTGGCATGGGTGGCTGCCGTATCACCTCCTTGGCATCATCTGGCTGTGGCACATCCCAAGCCAGAGGCTGCGGATCTCCCCGTGCGCTTGCATGGGTGAAACAGCCAGTTTCCCAAGTTAGTTTGATACCACGAGGAGCTGGTGAGCCAGTGGCTGCCGGACACTGAGATGTCGCAGCTGTGGCTTCACAGGGCTACCCGTGCTCGGGAGCGCTGACACTGCGGACGGGGCCCGGCTCTGCTTGGTTTTTGTTGCAGTGCCATGCCAGGGCCTGCTTCCGCCGGTGGGTGGCACACCCCTCTTCCTTACCGCTCTCAGCCACGTGACCGCCTGCGTGCTCCCTACCCGTGTGCTTGAAAAAACCAGCTGATTGGAATGATCTTTAAGGCAAGTATAACGTTTCATCTTAAAGATGTGATGTTCAAGCTTGTATCAGTGTACTTAAGAATTTGTGGCTTTTAGGGTTCAGTGTTGGCCTGCTGCCCGCCTGGACTGCTCACCTGCTGCCCACCAGGCACTGCAGGGCATTCAGGGGGAGAAAACATCTGAGCTTGTAGCTGCTTGTGGGGTGACCTCCCCCGCACACTCCTTCACAGTGAGTTCCTTACCAAGGAAAGGGGCCATGTCATTAGCCTGTGCCTGGTAGCTGCACAGCCCTTGGCAAAAGTCTGATGTAGAAGCAGCGTTACAGTCATGCTGATTCAGTGTCTTGTGGGAACAAAGCAGGATATAGAAAAGAAGTTAATAAAATAGTCGTAATGAAAAAGGTGCTAAGTCCCATAAGAAAGGGACAGATGAGACACCGTGAGTCCTGTAGGAGGGAGAACCCTGGGTGGTGGTGTGGAGGTTGTACCTTGGATGTTTGGCAGGGTCTAGGACTTCCAGGCACAAGGAAGACTGGAGCCACATATGGGGCAGTCAGAGGGAGCAGGTGGGATGGATAGCAAATGAGGACACAGCCACCTCTGGTCACAAGACACTTTGGGATTGTTCAGCTTGTGTAGAAGCAGGGTCATTTTATATGAGACATATAACCAAGCATCCTGTGTCCGAGGACTGTGCTTTTGATGATTCTAGTACTTATGTTAATCTTGGTAGTGTCTTTAAATATTCCTTTCTTCTGTGTTCAGCCTGAAAAATCAGGAGTTAAAAATGCCTCTGTGGAAATTGAAAAGAGCAATACTGTTGGGAAACCAAGTTATCCCCCACTCCCTAGCAGGAGTATGTTCTTTTTGCCCTCTTTCTGCCCATCTCTTCACCCACAGCTACGATCTGTCTTATTCGACCCAGTGCAGGTTTCTGTTTTTATATAAATATCAGAAGCACCTTTCTGGCCAAATAACACACAGATCCAGGGGAAAGGTATATCCCCTAATGTATGTTCTCATTCAGGTTGGAAACGTTAATTTTGCTTCAACACTTTTGCAGATGTAATTCTCATACTGTGCAATCTACCCGAAGTGTAAATTTAAATGGTTTTTAGTATATTCACAAAACTATATAATCATCAGTATAATTCAAGCATATTTTCATTGTGCGAAAAGAAGCCTCTGCCCAAGAGCAGTCACTCCTGGTCTCCATCACCACCTCTTCTCCCTTCCTCTGCTCCTGGCAGCCGTCAGTCTACTCCAGTCTCAACTGATTTGCCTGGTCCATACATTGCATATAAATGGAGTCATATGATGCACAGCCCTTTGGCACTGGCTTCTTTCACTTAGCGTAACCTGTTTTCAGGTTTTACTCCTCCTGCGGCATGTATCTGGACTCCATTCCTTTGCGTGTCTGGCTAGTATTTCATTGTATGGATATACCACATTTGTTTATCTGTTCATCAGTCAGTGGACATTTAGATGTTAGGAAAAATGCTGCTACAGACATTTGCCAATGAGTTCTGTGTGGATATAAGAAACAATGTTTTCTTTGCGTCTTGAGACCAAGATGTTGTGACAGCGTTCCTGTTGGCCTGGTGTCTTCAAGAAGCCGGGCAGTTGTACCTCAGCTATTTTGAACTCCTGCTATGCATACTGCATTGAACAGGGCAGGCTCATGGAGAGGGTGACCTTGAGTGACCTTCCTTCCACCTTTCAGGAGCAGGGGACCCCTGAACAGGCAAGGAGGGTCCTTGGAAGGGGATCCCAGGGGAGTATGGCCAAGCTGGAGCACAAGAGAGACCTTCTTTTGTCCTCAGCTTGGCAGGGGCACCTACAGCCACGGGAGGGGTTGGACATCCACAGCTCATTGCAGTTTACCTCTGCACAGAGATTTTCTGCTGGTTTAAAGTGTGCAAATCCATTGCCCAGATGGCTCTCCACAGACTGCTGTTTCCCACTTGGGTTTTAGACCTCCCTCTTCCCTCCGTGAAGTCTCCAAGAGGGTTAGCAATACAGGGACACTTGCTTTTTCTTTTGTAAAGCAAAGGATAGTGTGAGGGGGAGTGTATGCTGTTTTCATTGTGTTGAGGGTGATTTTCACTTGATGGTGTCTCATTCTTTTGGTGACAGGTTCTTCTCTGCTTAGAGAGGGGTTAAAACATCAGGACAGTCTTGGTTAGGGCGGGTGGTGTGAGGATTCTGGGACAGCCAGAACAGTGTCTGACTTAAGATGTGCACTTCAGGGAGTGTCTGTGCTTGGCCATTGCCAGATGTGGGAAGGCGTTGGGAAGTAAGAGGGGAAATGAGAGCGCGTGAGGGCGCCATGGGCCTTGGTTTTCCTTAGCTGCTGGGCTGGGCTTGGTCGGTGTAGTTCCGACACGACTATAAAAGCCGTAATCCAGTGTATTCTTTGAGGTATGTAAACAGAAGTGTTTGAATGCAATCCAATAGTTGTCAGCAAGGGTATTATTTTGGTAACAAGGAAGATGAGCTGTCCCCTTTTCTGCATTTGGTGTCATATCACAATGCCTCTGTCCGCTGCCAGACAGTGGTGAATGGAAGCTGGTCCCTGTGCAGGAGGCCCGGTTGGGCTGTCTGTATGAAAACCAGAACAATATTCCCGATACAATTGAGGAGGCTCTGGATTCCAATTAGAAGTCAAGTGTGGCGCCTTTCCCACCCTTAGAAGACTTGTTGACAGAAAATACCCTGCAATTGGCAGGCTGGCAGGAATTCTGGGGGAACTGGTATGAATCCCAGGCTGACCTAGGTGGCTCTAAGCTTCATCCTTGCTAGCATCAGGGGCCTCCATGGCCCAGAGCAGCCAGGATTCCAGAAAGCCAAAAATCACTTTGATGGGGGCAAACCTCAGCTTAGTGCCTCGGTGAGGAAGAAGGGTGACCGGAAGTCCTCCTGTCTGTCCCTTGGCTAGGCTGGGAGCCGGTGACTCCTGTGGGCCAGCACCCTGGTGAATGAATCAGAGTCTGCGTGGCCTTTGTGTTTCCCATGCACACCACAATGCCTGGCTCACCCTGCCGAGTTCTGTGATTGAAATTCATTGCCAAATTTATTGAGAAATTAATGAGAAAAGCTGCAAAGTATTGACTTTGAGAGGAAAACACAACTCATCTTGAATGAGGAGGAAAATGCAGCAATAATTTAGCCACTATTGATTTGGCCCTGTCCATGTATTGATCTTCATTTTACAATATTAATTTGCACCTGCAATCGGCTGCAAAGGGAACCGATTTCATTTCGTGGCAGCGTTAATGTGCAAAGCATTAGGTGCTCTTAAGAAGTAGGGGTATTGCATGTTGTGTCGGGAAGGCAGGTTTTTTTTTTCTATTTTTGCTTGTTACTGAAATAGACTAAAAATTAATTTTTTTGTCGGACAAAATATGAAAGCAAAAACCCATCTAAAACGTAGCCCTCCTCTCAGCTGCCTTGGCCGCTTTTCATCCGCGTGAGGAGCCGTCAGCCGCCTGAAACTCCAGCCACCTCTCATCATCATGCCCGGATCAGTTCAAAGTTCATGAAATTTCTATGAGCATTGATCTCGCCCCATTGATTTTTTTTTGCAGCAGATCTTTGAAATTTTAATTTCCCGAGCATCTGAATTTCTTATAGATGAAATGCACTTGGAGGAGACAGTTGATGATAAAGTGGAGAACTTAGCATCATTTTAAAGCCTAAAAAAGGGAGAAAAAACAGGCATTTGCAGACTTTGTGTAATGTTTTTGAGGTGGAATGATGAAGATGCTTTGGTGGGGGCCAAGTATTCTGGGGAAGCTAAATATCAATTTTGTCTTCTGAGGCCACACATTTTTAATGCAACTTTTTATACAGTCATTTTTGAAAGAAAAGCTATCTGGAGAAACAGCAGGGCAGAGAAGCATTCTTCACCACACAATCATTTGCTCACAGCAGTCTTTATCACCTGGTCAAGTTCACCTAGTTACTTATCAGTGGGACATTTAATAACCTCAAGGTGATATAATTGCTATTGGCATTTTTCCCCCTTGGATTCAGCTGGTTAATGTGTA
>PVJO010000512.1:90000-92500 GCA_004026905.1 Hystrix cristata | reverse complement strand
ATTAATTTACGGCTCTCCTGATGCTGACAGATGTGAGGGAGGAAGACCGACACATATTAACATAAAACAAATTTGCTTTATTCTTCTTCATATTTCTTCTTCATCCCCGACTTGAGCCCGCCCAAGGCTCCTTCTCTAATTATCCACGAGGTCAGTAAGCAAAATTGGGAAGAAGCTGGGAGATCAATACAAATTATCCCTGAGCAAACCAGTGCTGACAGTTTGAATTGCAGCATATGTTTACCCAAAATCAGGCAATTTATCTTAATATCAGCAAAGTAATGCAGTGCAGGTGAAAGGTCAGGCAATCTCTCCCCCTCATAATTACCCAGTTCTAAAACAGGAAAGTGGTATTGATTGGCCTGGCTCGGGGCTCTGTGACTGGACGTGCCAGCGCCTTGCCCTGGCTCGGCTGGGCTCTCGGCTGTAAACTCGACATGCTGAGGGTTTATTAGATGTGTGTGAAGGCCCTTATGCTTTCTCCGCTGGTTGTGGAATTTGCCAGTGAAGTCTCAGTGAGTCCTTGCTTTGCCCGGCACAGGTCGGGGATGGGCTCCATCAGGTTTGGAGGGCTGTGCCCCTGGTGGACCCCACCAGGGCTAGGCAGCTCTGCAGATGGCAGCTGTTCCAGGAGGCGCGGGGGCACACTGGATACCCCGACCCCCAGAGAGCACAATCTCCCAGGACTGTGAATGTGTGTCACTGCTCCTGCTACTTAATGATGGGAGCAGTTTTTTGTAATAATTTCTTGTAATCTCCTGGGTTCTGTAGAAGCCATACCCCTGGGTGGGGTCTTGGGCTGGAGCAGCAGCCCAGCTCACTCGCTGTGGCACGTCCAGCCTGGTGGCCACCTGCCCTGGTGTGCATAAGCATCCTGTCCAAACTTTGCCGGCGTGCTGTGCTTGTTCTCGTCAGTGAGCTCACGATGTTGATGCTCTTTGGTCTGAATTGAGGGGTGAAAGGTGCCCTCATATTTTTACTGCTCTGAGATATTTTTGGTCATAGAAGAAGAATATCAATTCAACTGAAACATTGCAGAACGTCTCTCCCGGAGTGAAAGTGTATGGTTATTACAAGTCATAAAGCTTCTGAAAGCTTGCATTAAAGCGTCTATCACCTGTCAGAGGCATTTGCATGAAATCAATAACGGCCGCCCATCTATCTTTTCTGATCACCTTTCATCAGGCCGATTCATTAAGTCAAACAGTCATGGTGATTAGCTGGGAGAGAGGAGAGACCTGACATATTAGGAACGCACAGTGGGCCACCTTTTTTGTTCCCTCATCAAGAAATGTAACACTTTAATCCTTTTTGGACCAACCCTTTTGGTGAAGCCAGAGCAGCCACCTGTCCACCCGGATGCCCGGACTCTGCTTTTGCCTGACACCCTTGCCCAGGACCAGGCAGAGACATGACAAATTGTCCCCTAAGTCAACGCTGACAGCTTCTGATGATTAATGGTCTGATTATGAAGTGGTTTTACACATATAGAATTTACATCACAGAGAGTTAGAAATTTTGCCATGTCACATACACGGAGGCATTTTGAAGAGCTTTACTATTTGCAAAGAAAAAAGAGGGCAAAATCCCAGCAAAAGCCATGTCATGTAAAATCAATACATTGGATCAATGCTTTATTAACAAGAAAATGTCTTACTTCACATTCCTGTGCGGACCTTTGTCTCCGGGATGTATGATGGAATGTCAAATCATATTGTGGACCTCAACTTTCGGGCGTATTATTGAGTGTACGTGCCAGGCTTCCTGCGTTGCTTACAAGACACACCAGCAGCCCCAGTACTTGAGGATAATGGTGACCAATTACTGTAGAGAGCATTTTCAAAGGCAGCCCCTAACCTTCCTCTTAGGAAGCCATAGCCTTTGTGTTCCCCTGCACTCCACAGACCTGCAGAGTTGGGTGGTGTTAATCATCAAATTACTAATGAGTGATGGCCCAAATTGCGGGAGGAGTAATGAATAGATGGCGGCAGGTCTTATTAGTTTCCGAAAACCTTCTGATTTATGTCATGCCATGCACTGTGGAGTTACTCCACAGAAAACGATATCTACATCAAGAAGTAATGTACTCTAATAAGTATTTTCATCTTAACTTGCGTCCCTGGGCCTCCAGGCTCAGTTTTTGTTGGAGTCAGGCAGAGCCATAATAAAGCCCGATGGCTCCTTATAAAGCTTGTTAAACACAGTGTGTGCAGTCGGACGGAGTCCCGGCCGTGATTCATGCACTGTACACAGCGCATGTGCCGCTGATTTATGGCTACGCACAGTTCATAGTCAAAATTACAATTTGAGGGATAAAAAGATTAATTACTATTTGTGGTCGGCAATTTCGTGGGGCTGGTGGATTGCAGCCGTAGAATGATAGTGCTCTACATCAGTTTGTAGTCAGCCATTCACAGATTATTAAAGCTTTGCAAGAATAAGTGCTCCTCCTGCCTGGTCTGTGCTCAGGCAATATGCTAGACAAAAAGGGACCACAGGG
>PVJO010000512.1:0-85000 GCA_004026905.1 Hystrix cristata | reverse complement strand
TTATGAAAGAACTAGATTAACCCAAGTTAATTCACTTTATTGTTCAAAATAAAGAGGAATAAGCACTGAACTCACTTGCAAATTTGGGGCGTGAATTAGGGGTGAGATGTTGTCTTTAAGGACTCTGCCAGTTTAATTAAGATATGGAAAATTACTTATTGTTCTTCACCACTAAAGTGCTAGGAATTAACAGGCAAATGTGGTGCTGGGGCCTTTCATATCTCTGCCACGTGTGTGTTTGTTTAATACCCATAAGACTCCATCATTAAACCTTAGGCACGGACCAGGCTCCTCCACGAGCCATCCTCTTCCCTGAATGCCTCCATTAGCCCATCAGAGGGAGGAGCCCTGGGAGAGGCATTGATTCATGCTCTTAACAAACTTTAAAAACCACAAGTGTCACCACAAAACAGCCCTCTGGTCTCTGCCACCTTCACTGTCTTGCATCACAGGGTCAGGACAGAATGGGTTTAGGTGGGTATGTGTCTCTTCTGCCTGCAGGTGTAACTTAACTGTGGGTTTGTAGCCCTTCTTGGAGAGCAGCACTCCCTGTGCAGCTCCTCCAGGGAAACCCTGTCTGCTTTCCTTTAGGAAGTATTACTCAAGAGGGCAGCTGACCTGGTGGAAGCCTTGTACGGAATGCCTCACAACAACCAGGTAGGTGGATTACAGCTTGACCGCCTACCCTTTCCCCCGGTGACCAGTGTCCTTGGATGGCTGGCTGCCTGTTCCAGCACGTGCTTTCTGGCCAGAGTCTGCTGAGAGAGAGGTTCCCTTTGTGCCTCACCCTAGGTGTTCAAGTAGGAAATGACAAGGCAGTGTCAGGACCCAGAAGCTGAAAAATTTGTCCCAGAAAAAGGTGCAACTTTGAAATCTGCCCAGAGTTTTCAGTGATGGGTGGGCTGCTTTTGATCCTTCTAGGGCTCAGGGAGGGCAACGTGGGTGGCCTACAGCTTGTCCTTGGTGACTTGGGGGTCTCCAGGGAGCAGAGAAATGATATGGATTTGGTCCTTCGATTCCAGTACTTTTACATTGCTCTGGTCCCTGTGCATAAAACTCAGGGCCTTTGGGCTCTGAGTCTGAAGACAGCATGGAGAGATGTTATGCCTACTTAGAAATATTGTTCAGTGATTCTCCTAAGGGAAGTTCTTTTCCCTTTAAATAGGTTTTGTCATAGTCGAGGCTAAGGCACGGTGGAATACCTGTATTGTTTGCCCCAGTAAGCAAAGTGGAGAGGGCCAGGCAGGGTCATGGGACCCAAGGAATGCAGCCAGCAGAGCCTGGCTTTGGTAATGGGCTTTCCTGTGTCCTGGCCCCAGGAGATCATCCTGAAGCGAGCAGCTGACATCGCCGAGGCGTTGTACAGTGTCCCCCGTAATCACAACCAGATACCTACCCTGGGCAACACTCCAGCACACACCGGCATGATGGGCGTGAACTCCTTCAGCAGCCAACTAGCCGTCAATGTGTCAGAGACATCACAAGCCAATGACCAAGGTAGGCCGCTGCACTTGGCTTTCCCTCCCCAGACCTCCCTTGGGATGGTTGGGGCCTTAGCTGCAGTTGAAAGTGGCGGGGCCAGCTGGGGAATGTTATTTGCATCCCATGCCCTCCGGCTTGGCTGGTTCCTTCTCCCAGGGAAGACCTTGCCACACATCCTCCGCCTGTACCTGGTGGAGAAGGCTCAGAGAACACAGTGCTAGTGACAGCAGCTCTCTCAGCTTCCAGTCAGCTCCGTGGTATTGCTAGGCGTGCCCCTTACTTTACTCGTGACTGCCTTTCTTGGGAGGCTGGGCTGAGGCAGGAAGCCAGGAGGAGCCTTCTTGGATATGCTGACAGGTGGAGTGTGGGTTCTAAGTGTGGACTGAATCCATGGAGAGAAACACCATTTCCCTACTGTGCACTTTATCCCACAGCACAGTGACTCAGCCCTGCTGAGCTCACTGTCGTGTGTCCTTGGAGCTGAGTTGAGTTCTTCTTTTAAAACTATGCAGACAGTAATCTCAGACCCACCTCCACTATAGTGCTGGTTTTGCCCATGTTCACCCATGTTTTTGTGGCAGGAAAGATGCTTTGGTGCCCTGCCCCCCTCACAGAAATAGCAGCTGTAAAAATGAAGACCCCAAAACAGCCTGAAAGGGAAGTTTCGGCCACAAACAAGCTCCTCTTGTCAGCCATGGCATTTGCAGGTCTGCAGCGGCTGAAAGTTCAGTGTGTGGGGGGACAGGCCAGGAATCCAAGCTGTTGATAATTGCTTCTAAAGAGAAATGTGAAAGCAACTGACGGTTAGATCGAAGTGCGCTTTGGCCGGCTGTCGAAGCCAACAGAGACAGAATGGGGCTCCCCAGCGAGACAGCCACAGTAGGGTTGGCACAATAAGGTCATCTGAGCTGGCTGGAGGCACCAGGGCGAGGAGGAGCATAAGGTCAATTAAAAGTGTTTAATATATGATATAGATTCTCGGGGAAACCCCCCCCAAGTGTCTGTTGCTGATAATAACGTTATTTTTGGCCGGGGGGGGATTTTAACAGTCGGCTACAGTCGCAATACAAGCAGCGTGTCCCCGCGAGGATACGTCCCCAGCAGTACTCCCCAGCAGTCCAATTACAACACAGTCAGCACTAGCATGAATGGATATGGAAGTGGCGCCATGGCCAATCTAGGGGTCCCTGGCTCGCCTGGATTTCTTAATGGCTCCTCCGCTAACTCTCCCTACGGCAGTAAGTGTCTGTTTTTGTCACACGTCATCACGCAGATTCATATTCACTACAAAGTCGAGTGTGTGCATTGCTTGGATGTTCTGTGATGTGAGCTACTGGATAAAAGGAAGGGTGGCCCCAGAGGCTGGGCATCCCAATGACAACCACAAATTGACCAAAAATGGGCCCTGATGCCATCTCATTGGCAACCCAAACAAAAATCAGAACAAAATGGGGCTGCTCAATTGGAAGAGAAAGTCCAACACAAAAGCATTTGCCTGTTATCCAGAGAGTGGCCAAGCCAGAAGCATGTCATGTCTTGTTTTGTGGCACCCCCCGCCCCCCAAACCCCGTGCGAGGCGAGGCCCTCAGTGCTCTCGCTGTGGTGCTGTGCCACGGCCCGCGCGTGCTGACCATGTTTGCTTTGTTGCAGTAGTGCCGTCCAGCCCCACCATGGCAGCCTCTTCGGTCACCCTCCCTTCAAACTGTAGCAGCACACACGGCATTTTCTCATTCTCACCTGCCAATGTCATCTCCGCAGTGAAACAGAAGAGCGCCTTCGCGCCTGTGGTCCGGCCCCAAGCCTCCCCTCCTCCTTCCTGCACCAGCGCCAATGGGAATGGACTGCAAGGTGAGGGGGGCATGGGGTGGGTGCTTGGGCCTCCCTGGGCCATTTTTGGACTCCACTCAGCCGTGCATTGCATGTACTCCATGGGTCCATAGTCACCCAGCCCCATACTCATGGAAGAATGCCGGCTCACTGAGCCTCAACAAGTACCAGATTCTCTGTCATACTTTTTGTTAGCTCATCCTTCCAACATAACCTAGTGTCCTCACAGTAAAGCACCTGTACCCTAAGGGGTGGAACCACATGAGAGAAAATGGGATTGTGCTGAACACAGCCTTGGTAATTTTTAGCCTTATTGGGCATGTGGGCCTTTGCCCAGGCCAGGCCCTTCTTAGTGCAGGGTGCATGCTGGCCATAGTTCCTGGGCATGCAGCCCCCTGTGAAACCCATCTCAGCGTCAGGCTGCTCTTGTTGTCCTGAGGCTGTGCATGCCTTCTCAGCCTTTCCCAACGGACCACAAGTCCACAAAGCTCTTCTGTCCCTTGGAAAGGCGTCTACATCCAGACCCAGAGCTGTGTGTGCACCAGTGCTGGGCTGTGCCCCTGTCTGAGGATGGGAATTTTCTAAGTGCTGTCCTTCAATGCAGAGGAAGAAGGGCTGGCCCAAGGGCATGGGGGTTACTGCTTGGACACAGCTGTCCACATATGGAGCCATGTGGAGCAGGCACCCGTACCCACGCACTCTGCAATGCAGGCTGTGCGTGGCCCCTGGTGTGTACAGCAGGCAAAGCCACATGGGTGTTCCTAGGCCTCGTGAGCTTGCGCGTGGTTCTCTGGGATGCACTGAAGCCCACAGGCACTTGAATTAAGTGGCCGTCATCTGGCCTCTTTCAGACACCACCTTTGGTATATGCTCCTCCCGGTGAAAATCAAATCCAGTTACTCCTTTAAAAAAATGAATCCATTGAACCAGTATTTACTGAGCGCCTACTATGTGCCAGGCTCTCTGCTGGGTGCTGAGGACGTAGCCGTGGAGAAGACAAACTGGCCCTTTTGTGAAGTCGGTGGCATATTTCACTTTGATGAACTAATGCTCAAAAAAGGAACTGGAAAGGTATCAGTGATTTGAAATAATTGTCTTCACAACATCTGTCAGTGTCTGAAGGGATGCCCAGGCCCCCTGCACCGCCGACTGGCCTTTGGGCCATCAGCGGGCACCAAGCCAGGACTGCTTAGCAGGCAAGTGGTGAGGCGCCAGGGCCCTGTCTATGGCCCTGGTGTCAAGGCCGACTGAGAGATGGTGCCACGTAAGCAGTGTATACATACACAGGCCTTCCAAACCATAAAGTTGTAACGGTGAGTCGGAGATAAATTAATATTGTTGAAATTAATGAACTGAGAAATTGAAGCTCACATCACTACATGAACAAATGTATTAATATGTTATACATAAATTAATGAGAATGATCATTCTGACAAAAATTAAACAACACTAGAATTAAAAGATTTTAAATTACATTCATACCAGGAGTTCGCTCCAAAGCTTCAACTGCACTTGGCATTTAGTGCGTAGCTTCTCTTTTATTTTGAGAAGAGAGCACTCCCTGAGGTGGAGCCGTGACTGTCTCTGCACGGCCCATGGCTGGGAGATTCCAGAACAGGTGGCTTGGATCCCAGAGCCCCTGACTCACCATTACGCTGCAGGACAGACAGCAGGCAGTCAGCACCGGGGCCCACAGGCAGAGGGGACACGGAGGGAGCTGGGTGTTCACTTAAGGACAAAGGGCAAGCCTGGCATCACAGAAGTGACCAGGCTGGTTTCCATCTCTTGACAGAGGAGGCCTCTGGGAAAGCTGGCCCTCCATGTGCTCTGACCAAAATGCCAAGATGTGTGCCAAGAGGCAGGCTTTGTCTTGCACACGAGAGTGTCAAGACAAAGGAGGACCATGAGGAGGGGTGCCTGTGGGAAATTGTGTCACCCATGTACCCTCATGTCACGAAGTAGATTGCCCAGCACACCGAGGCTGGTTCGTGTGAATCCCAGCACCTCGTTGAGTAAAGCCCAAGGAGGGGCACGTCCTGGCCCACGTGGAGGGAGCGTGTGCGTGTCACCGGCACTAACTGCTGTCCCCTTCTCTGTTGCAGCTATGTCTGGGCTGGTAGTTCCACCCATGTGAGGGACTCTTGTCTACCTTCCACAGCATCCAGCACCCAAGGACGGACTTCAGGGGACACGTGTAGTGTGTTAGGACATGCTGATGGAAACAGTACCTTCCAAAATAGCAGCAGCAGTTGAAATGCTACAAAAGACTTTGTTTAAAGATTTTATTTAAACTATTAAGAATCGACATGCAAACAACCTTCTCCTTCATGAACAATTCCATTTTATTGACTGAACTTTTCTCATATTTTCACATTTCTCAGTCCTGAAGATTAACAAAGCAACGCCTATTTTGTATAAAGTTTCTGACTCCGTCTTGGCTGTCTAGTACGTGCTATCTGTGTGGGGAGAAACTTTGTGAATGCACCATTTTGATGACCATGAAACACTGAGGAAAAATGCCTCCCAACATTTTTCTGTATTCATACTTAGATTCACAATGGTTGTGTATCTCTATAATGTGAAATATTTTTTTGTGGTGAAAAAAAGGGGGCCAAGGAGGTATGAGCCATCAAACTGGAACAAAGGATGACTATATGGTTAGGAGAATTTGGGGTGGCAGGGAGGGAGGGAGGGTTTATCATTGCTTAACTTCATCTTAATGAAATGAAACTTTGTAACTTATTGTAGTTAGAAATTGTAACTTTGATATTGAATTCTCTTGCCTTCAACAAGCACACTGACAGAGGGAAAAAAAAAATGCTACTGTCTGTTGGTTCCAATATTCTCCCACTGCTAGAGCTTCCTGTTAAGCAAGTGCGATCTGCAACATTTTTTCAACTTTTGCTAGCACTGTATACTATTGCATTCTTAGGCTACTGTGAGGTCTATGTTTCTTGTACCAGAAATTGTCCTTTTGACTTCTAGATCCTTCTTCCCTAATGTGTTTTGTATGTGGTTATAAAATTGTAGACTTTTGTGATTTTGCCAAAGTTGTAGCTAAATATTTATACACTTGTCTTGAATTTTTTTCAGATCCACTTAAATATTTAGAAAAACAAGTTTTATTCCTTATGTGTCTTATAAGGGATAAAATGTTCATTCAACACTTACTTTCCCATGAACACTTGCAGTTGCTAAGGGACTTTATTTTGTAACATATCAATTATAAATATTGTATTTATCTTTGAAATTTTGTACATTGCTTTTCCTGCCTTTTTGTTTTTCTTGTCTGTATTGGTTTTTGATCATGGCCCAGTGTTGTGACACAGGGAAGAACATAAGCCAAGAACTGTCTCTTTGATCTGTTTTGTTAAAATGAACCAGTGTCTTTACAGTTCATTTGTACTTCAGACATTTGCTATTGTTCCGACTTTCCATCCTTTTTTTTTATTATTTTGAGGAAAAGTCAAATACATTGTTTATTTTTATATTATTTTTAAGTTATCTGAACAAATACTTTTGAAAAAAAAGTTTGTTGTATAGTCAAAACAAAACGGTGCCACCCAGCTGGCTGCAACAACTCTTAGTAGATTCCGTGCATGTGGAGTGGCCACAAAGAGGCGACACCGTTTGGGGCTGTGTCCTTATTTTATTTTTTGTAGAATGTAAAAAGTCATTTTAGCTGCCACCCACGACTTTGCCACATAGCTGAACTGTGTTTACTGGAAAAATTCAGAGGCCTAAAATTTAAAATGAATTCTACTTCTGATGTTTTAATTAAAATGTTTGCCACATTAACTTCTCTGATGCCTTAAAAGTGGACTTCTTTAAAGAACTTCTGTGCTATTTTATCACAGGCTTACACCACAATTGTTAATCAGTACTTTAGAGATTTACAGTGTATAATGCACACACACACACAAAAAAACAAAAGCACAAACCTGTCCATAGGTTGCTCCTCTCCGGGTCTGTTTCTGCTTCCCACATCTTCCCCAGCGCACCTTGGCTTCTGAGAGATGTCAGGGGCAGCCCAAATCACTGCTAGGTGGTTGGTGTTTTTTTTTTTTTTTTTTTTTTTAACAGCACAGTTACGTGATCAGATCCCACAGTACTGCCTGTACTTTCTAAACTGGAATGACCTCCTTCAGACACGGTGCCTATTTGTGCCAACCCACATCAAGACCAAAAGGCTCAGGCCTTTTTTTCCCCTTTGCACTGAATGCTTTGCAGATACAGCACAGCAAGCATTTTCCAAACTGCAGCAGAAATCAAATTTAAAACAAAAAGGAGGGACTTTAAAATACTTTCTTGACAGAAATACACAACAATGCACAATGTGGAAAGTGTTCATTTAGTGGACTCAATAAAATAAACAAGGAGAATATCCCCAGTGGTCAGCAGGTCACACTCTGGCTTTGTGACAGCTGACAAGGCTTAGCTACGTGGAAAAGCCTGAGAAGTCACTTTGGAACTCAATTGCCTCCGTTTCATTGTGTAAGTAAGGGTTTGATCTGAAAAAGCTCACCTGCACATGTTGAGAACGTCTGCAAGTGTCCTCATATCCGCACTTGGTTTGTTCTAGGTTGATTAGTCAATGCCCTCATTGCCTCATTGTCTCCAAATTGAGCGCTTCACTAAATGGTAGATTTTGCTGTCAAAAACCCTACAATAAGATTGTTTTATCTGTACATTTTTTCAGATATTTAACTGTATAAAAATGTTCATTTTACACAATATTTAATTAAAGTATTTCTTGTCTGTGAATTTCACTTTTGGTAATTTTATCTGTTTTGATTATTAAAATGACTGAGCACATGCCAGAGTCCCGTTGGGGGTTTCATTTGCACATCTTGGGCTCCCAAGCTGCATCTTGGTCAAGATCAAAATGATCCTTCTCAACCTGCCACAGAGTTACCAAGCTGTCATCCAGCTGCACGCAGTCACTTGGAGAACAGTTCCTCAGATGGTTCTGATCCTCAGAGGTGCCTCCGAATGTGTGTTGCCCTTTCCCTTGTAGGTCTGGGAGGTGGTCCTGTGTCTCAGCCCTGCGGACCCCAGCAGCACTGGGATGCCATGATTGCTGTTCCACTTCTGGTCTCTGAAAACTTGCACAACCTTGAGGCTCACTGGACCTGGTCACCCTGCCCCACCCACAGCTCCCCTGCTCCTGAACTTGAGGATCTGGCAGGAACAGTGCAACCTCTATGGTTCCCCCAGAAGCTGCCCCTTCCATTCCCATCACTGTGTCCCACTTGAGCAAGAAGCAGGCTTAGGGGCCTTGGCATGTGTGCAGATGCCAGGGTACCCACGTGCCAGTGCTGCATGGGGTCCACCCTGGAGGATGCCATCACCCATTCATGTCCACCGCAATGGTATGCCTGACCCCAAGTCCTGTATCAGCCACTGTGGCCGTGTGTGGGAAGGGCCTAATGCATGGATTCTAAATGAGGTCAGCCTTTGCACAGGTCCTGATTTATACAGCGCCTGCATCTGCTTTCCTCCCACTTCATCTCAGTATTTTCCATTTTCTCCTCAATGAAAGGATGGGTTTGCATGTTTTGGCTTGCAGCTCTATAACACATACACATAAGTGTGATCTAAATTAGTACTCACAAATGTCATCTTAATTACTTGTTCTGCTGAGCAAAACAGGAAACAATTATTCAAAACATAAAGAAACTTGTGAATACCTTTTTCTCCTCCCAATGACAATCAGGTTTTTCTGACTGTGGTCTCATTCCAGCCTTAAAGAGACAGTAAAGAAGGAGGCCCTTGGGGTAGCAGCCCGCAGGCAGCCCGCTTGTACCCCAGCTCCCTGCAGGCTCCTTCCCAAGCATCTGGGGGCTTGGGCTGGGAAGGTGTTGCTGACCCAACCGACAGCTCCTTCCCACTGTGGTACCAGCAATGTCTGCTTGTGGGGCTGGCCTGGTAAGGCCCTGTAACCCAGGGAGAGAGAAGTTATTTTATGTTTGTGTTTCGAATCACAAGCCAGAACTGCATTCTCTCAAAATGTATGCCAATTATTGTCAGGCTGCCTTTTAAGGTCTTTCAAGCTTTTAAAGATTATTCAAAGCACTTGAAATGGGCTTCAATCTAATGCCTCATTTCATTGCATTAAACAGCCTAGTTAATAAAGAATCAATATATTCAAAGGGCAAGGTTATCTTTTGTCTATAAGGGGTGGTGTCATTCTGAACCTTTTATAGTTCAAATGCTGAAAAAGACCTCGTGAAATCCATACTCATCAAGTGGGTCAACGGGAGCAATAAAGAGGCCCCTGAAAGGAAAGAAAGGCTGCCCTCCTTTAAAACAACTCTGGTCCTTATCTCCTCGCTTGGAGTGCCCAAAGAAGTTCTCAGAAAATGTCAATTTCTCATCAAGACAAGAGGCCATGATGATCATTTTTTCCAGAGAATACATACAATTAAGAGAATGCAGAGAGGTGGCTACGGTGGTGATTTGTAGCTTATTCTGGCCCCACGAGCTCCCTCCCAGCAGATAAAAAGGGTTGTTGATAACTGAAGTGTCAATATGCCAAAGAGCGATTTTTGAATGTGAGTCCTTGTGCTCTGAGCTCGCCAGGCTGATCCCAGGCCCTGATAACAGCACAGCTGCCAACAGACACCACGGGTTGGCCCTCACAATTAATGCCATGAATAAATCACACAAAAGAGTTGGGAAGCTTTATACTCGGTGAGACAATCCCCTGTTTTACCCTTCAAGGATTCCTTTTATGTTGGAATAAGGTTGCTTTTAATGAAATTTAAACTCATCAGAGGAAATCAAAAACCTCCAATCAGATTACAAATTGATTTTTTGGTCATTTGTCATGTTCCAGTGTAGAGCCGCAGGTTTCACAGGGAGCAAGTGGCTTGCTCTGGGGCTGGGAGCAGGAGTGGGCACAGCTCCCACCCCACCCCCTACCCCTGGCCTGAGGACGAAAGGAGCAGGCCTTCTTGGTGGAGGAGAAGGTGCTCTGGACCTGGCACAGACTCATAAATGGTTCTGACTGCACCCACTCCACCAGTCCCTGCAGACTGAACCCATGTGAGAATGGGGTTAATCCAGCCACTGTTTAATAACCTGGGAATATCACCCTTAGCAAAACTCACAGTGGTTCCTAGTCTGCTTTGCACTCAGGGATCCTTTGGATGCCCATAGAGACACATTCTCTTGGGGTTTTAGTATACTTGGTTTGGTCGCCATTCATCTCTGCTTCCACTCTGCACCACACCATGGCTACCTGCCATGCAGGACACCGAACTGCTATGGGCAACCAGTCCCCACATACCAAGACCTCAAGACTCTAGCAAGGAGAAGAACCTTGGCTTAGAGGGCCTGAATCTGTGCAGACCACTTCAACAGGCTGTTAAGTGGAATGCAGCTTGTCCAGCTGAGGTCAGGGGGCTCAACAGGGCTTCACTTCAGGACACAACCTAGGTCACACACCCATACTCTCAAAGCTAGAGACAGAGATTCATTTCCCCTTTGGTCTTTGCAATTACCAAGAGGCCTCTGAAGAGGTGGTTTCCTGTGCTTTTCCAACTGCTTCCTCAGGTCAACATATGGCCCACACATAGAGCTAATGGGACCAGGATGCCATGTACACAGGTGCCCTTGGGTCCCTATAAGGTCTGCAGTATGGAGTATATTAAGCTGGTCACATGGTATGGAAGCAAGAGAATGGTGCAGCCCAGGCCCACTAAGGTAGAGCCAGCGGGTCTGGGCTACAAGAGCTTAGTTGGCATCCAGCACACAGGAGGGCTTAATACAAGTAAGCTTCTGTTAATCCTGGCAAGATGATAATGGGGATAAGAATAGGATGAGGAAGAGGATGTCAAGACCCATGATTTTGGTAGCAGAAGCAGAATGAGGAATAACAAAATCAGAGGTGTTGTCAGAAAACAAAACGAAGGGTCAGAAAGGACCACAGATGTCGTCCACTAAACTGCCCCATGAGACCACTCCCCAGAACAACAGAACATTAGTGCAGCCGACTCAGCCACTGAGCCGCGTGACTCATTAGGAAGTGCTGAACTCCAAATCCATGTTTCCACTGTGAGAGGGCCAAGCTCTTTGCTGCCCCATGCCACTATTGGGGAGTTGGCAGAACCCGACACTGAGTGGTGATGGCTGTTAGTAGAGAGAGAAAAGATACCTGTAACAATTACCACAAAACATAAAATTAAGTGAAGCAAGCACAAATACTCTCTATATAATTCTAATTTGGAAATTTTACATCCACATTTTTCAAGTTTTTGGCAGAACAGAAGGGGTTATACCCCCAATACACTGTTCACCATGCCACAGAATGGAGGCTGTTTGAGGGAAAGATAAAACCCAACCCAAGTTCCCTCCCCTGACTCTTGGGACGTGTCCACTTTCGCTGCCTCTGTGCCTGGGATAGCGGGAAGACCCAGCACATTGCAGCGATTCTTCCAGGGCACTGATAAGAGTGGGCAGTCTTCAAAGAGAGCTGTTCTGAAGTCCTCAAGGCACTTCCAAGTATTCCTGTGGTTTTATTGTTGAAAGAAATTAAAGATAAAAATAAATGGAGAATATACTATGTTCATAGATTAGAGACAATGCTGATAAGATGGCAATACTCCTCAAATTAACTGCAGATTCAGCGTGATCCCTTTCAGAATCAGAGCTGGCTTCTTCGTAGAAACTGACAAGCTGGTTGTATAATCTATATGGTATTGCACTGATATGGAATAATCGAAGTAATTTAAAAAAATTAGAGGATTCTAACTTTCTGATATCAAAATCTGCTGCAAATATAGCTGTGTACAACAGTGCATGCCTGGAATCCTAGCACTCTAGGAAGCTCAGACAGGACGATTGCAAGTTCAAGCCCAGCCCAGGTAACTTAGTGATTTGGCACAGCTTGTCTCGAAATAATAAGTAAAAAAATAAAGGGCTGGGGATGTAGCTCAGTGTGAAATGTTCCAAGTTCAACCCCCAGTATCATAAAACAAGGGAAAAGTGTGGTATTGGCACTGGACAGACATATAGGTCAGTGCAATAGAACTGGGAGTTCAGAAGTAAATGTCTACAGTCAACTGATTTTTCAACAAGGGTGTCAAGACCATTCAATAAGAAAAGAATACTCTGTTCATAAGCACCCCCCCAAAAAAAAGAAAGAAACGAAGGAAATTGCCCTCTTATTCCACAGAAAGAATTCAAACTATAAAACTCTAAGAAGAAAACACAGGGTTCTCTTTATGATTTCAGATTTGACAATGAATGTGACACAAATTTGGCAACTATATTTGACACAATGGGTATGATACAAATCTTAGATATCAAAAGCTTGAGCCACAAAAGAAAAATAAATACAAAAATTTCATTTCATCAAAATTAGAAATTACCATGCTTCGAAAGATACTATCAGAAAAGTGAAAAGACAATCCACAGTGTGGGAAAAATTACTTGCATATCACATATCTGGTAAGGGACTTATATCTAAATTATATAAAGAACTCATACATGTCAATAATAAGAAACTAATAACTCATTAAAAGTGGTCAAATGATCCAAATAAACATGCCTTCAAAGAAGACACACAAATTCCCAATAGCCACGTGAGAAGATGCCAAACATCATTAGTCCTCAGGGAAATGCAATTCAAAACGACAATAAATTACCACTTCACACCCATTTTAATCAAAAAGTCAAGACAACGGGAAGCGTTGTGGGGAAATCAGAGCTGATACACTGCTGGTGGGACTGGAAATGCTGCAGCTACCTTGGAAAACATTCCAGCAGTTTCTCACATGGTTAAATACAGAGCTACCACATGACACCATACTTTTAGTCCTAGGTACAAGTTTTTCGAGAGAAGTGAAAAACACATATTTACATTTTATAGCAGCCAAGAGGTAGAGACAACTCAAGTGTCCATTACGAATTAATTTTTAAAATGTAGCCTATCTGTAGAAAAGTCTATTACCATAAAAAGACATACTAAAGCATGCTAATGCATGGATGAACCTTTAAAACATTATAATAGGTGAAAAAAAACTCAGTAACTACACACACATACACAAATATATTGTTTCCATTCATATGAAATATTCAGAATAGATGATCTGTATAGACAGTATAGACAGCATCTGCACAGATAGAAAGATAGTTGCTTAGGGTTGGGGGCCATGGGTAATACAAGATGTTAGCAAAAGGATGCTGGGCTTCTTTTTGAACTGATGAAAATATTCTAAAATTGACTATGATTATCAATGAATATATTAAAAACCATTAAATTGTATACTTGAAATAGGTGAATTGTATGGCCTGTGACTATCTCAATAAATCTGTTATAAAAATCAAAAAGTCTTATGGATTTATTAAAGCATAAAACCATGAGCGTTATTTTTCACAAAGTTACCTTGAAAGTGTTGGTGTTCCCTGGAGAGTGTGCAAGGACTCCAGGCTCAGCTGGCACATGGAACCCAGGGGTACTCCTAAGACTTTGCTCTAAGCATCTGACCCTCTGCTCCCTAGAAAGCACTACTTGGCACCCACACATCTCAGCGGAAGGTGGTTTTACAGGCCCTACTCGGGATTTATCTTGAGGCCACCAAAGTGAAGGTCATGACCGCTGACTCCTGCTTGGCCTGGGACAATACAGGTCCAGTCTCTCTCCAGGGCCCTGGCCTCTCATGGCACCACTACTGCCAGCACTAGCTTTTCAAGGCTGTCCTTGGTCCTCTGTGGACTGCAGATACACAGGGCTTCTCCAAAGTCATTTCCAAAGTTAAATTTTTCCTGAAGGAAAAATTCTTCAAGATGCTTTAAAAATCAATTTCATTATTTTCCATGGAATATTCAGTCCTACTATTTTAAACAGATCAGTCCTTACTCTTAAGTTTCTTTAAAATTGGTTGTCTCATTCAGCTGGATAGTAGGAATCTCAGCAGCCCCACCTCTGTCACTCAGCTTTGAGCTTCCCTGGGGACGGCAGTGGCCTCCTAATCAGTCCCTCTAGAGCTCCACCACCATGGCCTCCTGGCAGCACAGTACCAGGAGGTCCTTTAAAATGGAAGGAGGGCCACCTTCTTTTCCCGCCTTGAAGCCATGCCAATGGCCATGGGACTTACACAGCACCCCTGCCCACTCATTCCTTCCTCTTTTGTTGTCTGTGATTGTTCCAACAGTGTTCCAGGTCCTTGATCTTGCTAGAGAAGTTCTTGCCTGAGGCTTTGAGCTTGCTGTATCCCTCTCTGGAACTCTCTTCTGCAACGCCTGTGCCCCCACCTCAGGTTGAATCCTCCTTAGGGGTTCCCTCCTCAGGCACCCCTGCCTGGCTGTCTAGAACTAAACTACCCATCCCCCATCTGTCCATATAAAACCTCACTCCCTTTTCTTCTGAACTATCTGTCCATGAGAGAGAACACAAGCACCCTCTGCCCCCAGCTTCTGCAAACCAAACTATCAAGGAAACAACACTCCTTACCTTGTCTTCAGCCAAGGTGGGGGCTCTTAGTCTAAGGGTCATTGCATGTGAATGGGAAGCAACACTACATTTTTATAAATGCTTTAATATTTAGCATTTCCTTTCAGAATGAGTATAGGCTACAAATCACAGTTGTTTTTGCAGCTCTGGGATGTTTTGCAGATACCCTGAAAGATTTTCATGAGTATCATGACTTCAGAGTTTGGTTTTTAGCAAGCTTCTTCCTGGATTTTGTAATTTAATGCATTAATAATGAAGAAGCACATATATAATAATATCACGCATTTTACTTCTAATGCTTTGGTAACTGTCTGAGAGAATTAATTTTCTTTGTGATCTTATGTGTTTTACATATTTGAAAACACTGTGCTGACAAGGGGGCTCCAGCTTTTCCAGCTGATGCAGGGGTCCAGGATATAGAAAAGATGGAGGACCCTGGACTAATGCATCTGCTTCTGTGTTCAGGACATGTGTTCAGTGTCACACCATGTTGGCCCACTGAGAGTCCAGTTGTTGGGCCTAGGGATGTAGCTCAGTGGTACAAGGTGCAAGGCCCTGGATTCCAATCTTTAACTAAAATAAAAATCCAGTTTTTTCATGCTCTTGCATGGTTTTGCTCCATAGAGCTGTTTCTGTGTTGGTTAACAATTTACACTTTTCAAAGTAATAGAACTCCAGGGCTGGGGATTTAGCTCAGTGATTAGAGTGCTTGCCTTGCAAGCACAAGGGCCTGAGTTCGATCCCCGGCACCACACACACACACACAAAAAAAAAGTAATAGAACTCCATAAAAGAGGTCCTGACATAGACCTGAATCTCCACGGAGGACCGTAGGGTGAGAATCTGAGATCTAGTCAGAATGATTGTGCAGGCCTCATGGTAGGCCAGGGCCTGACCCAGAAGAAAGACAGGCCTTAACAGGTAAGAATCTATTTTCCCCACTTGCTTTCTTGTAATACAGGCTTACTGTAAAAATGAAAGCAATAAACATATATTCAGAGGAAAAGGTTAATTCTTCTCATCCCTGCTCTGCCTAAATCCTAGACAGATACATACTGCTATCAATGGGCTGTCAATCTTCCCACATCTTGTTTGAATGACTTTATGAACAGACAGACATTTACATATAGTGTTAAAACCATAAGATAGACCATAATTTTCATATTATTCTCACCATGCTTCTCCCAGTAACCTTTCCCTGTCAGTACATGTAGATCCGCTTATTTTTTCTAGTGGCTGTAGAAAAATTCACTGTATGGATGAAAGTGCATTTACTGAACAAGTCCTTTATTGAAAAGAAATCTATATTCCTCACTATTTTTAAATAATGCTATAGTAACAACTAAGAAAATAAAACTTTAGAAGATAACATTTAAAAAGATGCCACTTACTATGGCAGCAAAATTCACTCTCAATTTAGAAATAAACTGAAGTTATTAACAGCTGGTAGACTGAAAATCATAAAATACAGTTGAGAAAAAAAATTTAAAAATCTAAATAATTGGAAGGATATACCATGTTCATGGATCAGAAGACCCAGTATTATAAAGATCTACATCTATCCCTAACTAATAAATTGATTAAAAAAACCTTAAAATGTCATCAGGTTTACTTTGGTGGAAACTGACGAGCTGATCCTAAAATTTATATGAAAATGCAAAGGGTCAAGGACAGTGAATGTAATCTTAATGAGGAATCAAACTAGAACCCTTAGGCCACCAGATAGCAAGACTTGTTTTAAAATTATAGTAATTAAAATAAATTAGATAAAAGTCCAGTAGTATGGGACAGAGTCCAGGAAACAGAATCGTACACGTGACAAAATGAGATTGGGTCAGTAAGTGGTACTGAGTCGGCTGGCAATTGAAAACATAAGGCTTGACCCCTAACTCACACTACATACAAAACTCAAGTTTAGAAATACCTGGTGCTAAATGTTAATGATAAAGCAATAAAATAGTGAGAAGAAAACAGAGGAGCTTGTCTTTATAACCTTATGACAGACAAAGACATACAAACAAGATGAAAGAATTTTGATCATAAAATACATTGATAAATTGGACTCCATCAGAAATAAAAAATGCTGTTCTTCAAAATGATAGTGAGAATGAAAGACAAGCCACTGAATTAAAGCCACTGATTTAAAATATCAGATTATTAGTTTCTAAATTCCTTTTTTTCTGTTTTAATTCCTTTCTACTGACTTTTTCAGGTATTCCTACTTGGACACCATTGTTAATGTTTGCAAGATATGTACAGGTAACAGAATAAAGTACTCCTGCACATCATTAACAAAAACATAGCCATGGAAAAAGGGACAAAAGTTTTAACAGGCAATAACAGAAAGCCAGATATCCAAATGGTCAGCAAATATCAAAAAGATGTTCAACTGCATAAACCACAAAGAAAATGAGAACTAAATGACAAAGTGATGCCACAGTATCTCCACCAGAATAACACAAGACAGGCAATGTCATATTTGTACAAATATCTGGGTCAGGTGGAACTTTCATGCACTGTTGGTTGGAGTAGAAATTGGTATGACCACTTTAAGAAACCCTTCAACTGAGGGTACATACTGTCTCAGCAATTGCACAGCTAGTTGTATATCCGATAGAAATGAGTACTATACTCACTAAAATGCATAAAAATGGTTAAAAGCAGCACTATTTTTAAATAGCTCCCAACTGGAAACATGTCCATCAGTGGCAAAATGTGTTAGAGCCATAGTCATACAATATAAATATGCCACACATTGATGAGAATCATTATTATTGTACTACATGCATTGACATAGATAAATCTCACAAACACAAAGTGGATTGAAGGAAGCTAAACACAAGAGAATACATTATATAATTTTGATTTCTATAAAGTATAAATGTGGGCAAAACTAGTCATTGTGTGAAAAGTCAGCATTGAGGTTACCCTGCTGGGGCAGCAGTGACTAGAAGGAGGTAGGAGATATCCTGGTAAAACTCCGAATTATTATTCAGAGTTGTTCACTTTGTAAAATCCCAAAGAGGTGAATGTTTAGGGTTTTTGAACTTTGTACTACCTGCCTTCTATTGCAATAAAAAGTTTACATTAAGAAGTGCTCTTAAAAACACCCTCACAAACTGATGGTTTGTATGCTTTCTGTGAACTGCCTGTTTGTCTTCTTAGCCCACTTTGAGGGCAGGGTTGTTTGTTTCTTTATTATGAATTTGGAGGGGCTCATTGGATCCTCTGACTGTCACTCTTCTGTGTGTGTACACTTTGCAAATACCTTCTCTCAGCCCGTGATTCTGGGCTTCTCCCCCCAACCCCACTCTGCAAGTCTGTCTTTTCCTTTATGGCGTCTCATTCTGTGCAAGATGACTGTCCTCATCCTGCGATTTAAAAACAAAATTATCTTATACTTTATTGTAGTACTTTGATAGTTTTCATAGTTTTAACCTTTAGTTCTTTAATCTCTCCAGAGTTTAATTTTATGTTTGATATGAGGAGAAATTTAATTTTATTTTTTTCCAGACAGGGAGCAAATTATCCCCAGACCATGTATTGAATAGTTCAGCTCATCTTTTCCACTGATTTAAAACATCACATTATTAGTTTCTAAATTCCTTTTTTTCTCTTTTAATTCCTTTCTGCTGACCTTTTTGGGTATTCCTACTCAGAAACCATTGTTAATTCCTATATTTTTTAAAATATATTTTTATTCCTAGAAGGGCAAACCTTTCTCACAATCTTTTAAAATTTTTCTTAGCTCTTTTTATGCATTTCCATATAATTTTCAACAGTTTGATACTGTATAGAATTTATAATTGAGGGGTCACTGACTTCTTTGAAATATTGGGACTTCCCATTGGGGAACACAGTGTCTGTTTCTCACACAGAATTTAGAGGCAGTTGTGGGAAGTGCTGACAGGAGAAATAGCCAGTGTTTTGAGAACACAGAATCAAAGCATGTTCCTTGGCCTTGGCCAGCTCCAGGAATGAGGGGGTCAGTCTGAGGAACAGGAAGACTTCCTTCCAAAAATCATACTTTGGTTCCATATAATGACTGATTAGGAAATAATGAAAAGAGTTGAGGGGGATGAGTGGTCCAGGGAAGGGGAACAGCACATGCAAAGGTCCTGAGTCTCAGAAAAGCCCACATGGTCTGGAGAACAGGCTGATCTCAGGAGGGAGGTGTTGAGTGTCTGCTTACTGTGGTTCACAGCAAGGGACATGCCTTGCTAGTTGCCTCATACAGAAGGTTTTGTGTACTCTAGCTTTGGTTGTTCTAAGAAATAGGAAAGAAGATGGCATCATGTTTAGAGAAGCTAGGATTTCCTTGAGGTTGATGCAGAACTATCATCTTGCAGATTCTAATCTTAACATTTACTGGGGCTGGAAGGATACCGACTCACAGGGCAAGGACTATCTGAGCAGTGAGGCTTTCCAGAGGTGAACCTGCTGTGCCCATCCCTATGTGGACTGGGGGATCATGGAAAGAAAGGAAAGAAGGGGACTAAGGTCACAGGAGCAATCACAAGAGATCAAAAGGGCTCAAAGTTCTTAAAAAAGATTAATAAATTTGATAAATCCCTAGTAATAGTCAGCAGAAAGGTGGAAAAGGAAACACTGCTATGGATCTCATGAACATTAGAAGGATATTAAAAAGTTACTAGAAGAAGATACATGCTAATGAATTTGGCAACAGGAGCAAATTCTGTGTAAAACACAATTTACCAAAATAGATACAAGATGAAATGGAAAATCCAGAGTCCTATACCTGTTAAAAAGCTGTAAAAATTAAGACTGTGTGGTACTGGTTTAAGGATATAAACAGATCAGTGGAGAAAAAAATGAGTTCAGAGAAACACCCACTTATATACATGCACTTAATTTGTGACAAAGAACCAATACAATTCAATGAAAGAAGATATCTACATGGAAAAAAATATCTGATTTATGTTATGCCATACAGAAAAAAAAGTAATCTGGATTTAAAAACTAAGCATAAACACTAAAATTATATAACTTCTTGAAATAAAGCCCAGGAAAATATCTTCATAACATTAGGTTAGGCATGGATTTTTGAAACAGGACACACACACACACACACACACACACACACAAATTTGAAAATTCTGCTCATCAAAGGATACTATAATGAAAAAGTAAAAAGACTAGGATAAAACATTCACTGTGTTCCAGGACTTGTGTCAGGAAGTATGTAAAGAAAACAAACTGATCATTAAGAAAAAGACCAGGAGCCCTCGAGGTACTGGGGTTGAGGCCAAGGGCAGCACCTGGGCACTGAAACACCACAGTGCCCAGCATGGGCCGCTGTGCCCTTCTTCCAGTCTCTCTCCTTGGCTGATTCTTCTTCTCATGCTGAATGGATACTTGGCTTTTTCACTGAAAAAACTATGTATTCAGTGCCCACTGTGTAGGGTGACCTGATAGGGTAATGGGGCTTTTCTCAACTCCAAAGTAGATTAGCATGGAAAATACCTATCAAAAGAGAAGGTATCACTTCTCTCAACACATGGGGAGGGCAGGAATGGCCACATGTTTCAACCCAATCCTGAGCTGCTTCTCGAGTTCCTGGATCTCTCTGGCTATGGGACAGAAGGCAAGCTTGCTGAGTGAAGCACAAACACATGCCCACTCTTCACCTTTCTGGCCGCTTTCCGACACATGGCATCAATGATTATCCTTTCTCCTGTAGCCCCAGGAAGCTCCAAGTTCCAGAGGAAGGTGAAGGCAGGGACCCCTAAACTCAGCCAAAGGGGCATTCTGCAGGTGCCCAGAGCAATCACAAGGGGCTCAGTGGTGTGTCATCCTCAACCTCTGATCGGTGGCCCCACTGTCCCTGTCCAATGCAATTTTGTAGAAAAGCTGCTACATCCTGAGAGGTACACAGGTCTGCTGGCTGCCCTGAGGGAAGACAGGAGTTATCAGACACCAGATCTATTTTATAATATCTAGGGGGCACCTCCTGTGTAGAGACATAACCAACATCCACACAACAGTTCCAGATTGCTTCTAAGTAGCTTGGCAGGGTCCAGGCTGGAAGGCCATCAGTGCTGCAATGGTTAGTCAAAGGGACAGAGCCAACTTCCAATGGCAGGTTTTGCAGAAGAGGGCTGTTTAACATCTCTTTATGCTGTCAGGTCATATTTGATTTCCTCTGACCCACATTCACATGGTCTTTTTCAGGTCACTAACAGTCTACAGAAGAATATGGTCTTGAAGAAACCTCAAAACATCAAATGCTCTTGCACAAAGCCTTAGCTCCTTAGCTGGCAACCCTGACCCAGCCTCTTCCAATCTCTATTAGCCACGACTTAGTACGAGGGCAGCAGGGACGATGTTAGCACTGAGAGTGCCCTGGAGGGCCAGGCTTATATCAAACTGTGGGAGACTGTTCCCTGACTAAAAAGGGGCGGCACAGAAATACAATCAGAATAAAACCAGCTTTACTAGGACCTGCAGCCCCTCCTTCCTGGCCTTTGCAAGTGACTGACCGTGAGTCTCTCCTTTTTGAGAGTCTGGGATGTGTGCATTACGCACTACAGAAGCCTCCAGGGTTGGGTCACAAGACCTCGGTCAGAGTGCAGCCTCCCCTCTGCAGAGCAGAGAAACCTCACAGCGTGACAGCCCTGAGACTTCTCTTCCCTTACATGAGGACAATAAACTGACTGCAGAGACTGCTGCAAAGAACTAGTGAGAGGCCATGTACACTGTAAGGTGCTGTGCTTGTGGGAAGTGCTGGAGGGATCTAGGCTGCCTCTCTGGGGCCATCAATGGCTTTAGACTACCTTCTGCCAACATCTGATCCATGCGGGGAAACTAAGAAAGAGACAGAGAAGCAAAGAAATTAAATGAAGCATCTGAATGGGTTTCAGAGGAATTTCTATTCCAAAGGCAGGTTTTATGGGTGGCTAAAGCGTCTCCTTGACAAAAATAAGTTTCTAACGAGGAAGTTATAGAGCAACTTATAAAGCCCAGGTACTGTAAATCATTAGTGATAGCCGGTCTCCTGCTAGAGTCACTGAGGAACAAAAGATGAGGAGGCCGAGACAAGGCACAAAAACAGAAGACGGATCCTAAAAACACACAAATAGTTCTCAGACACTGAGAAGCTGCTGATAGGAATCTTTTTCTTCTTTATAAATGCCAAGAGAAAGCCCAAACATTAGAGGTCACTGAATTGTACTGTGAAAGTGGTGGTGGAGGGGGCTGAGTTAATGAGATCCACACATTTTATGGCAGCTCCTGTCCCTACCCCTGAGGAGGTAGAAGGCCAGGTGCCTTGAACTCTAGGAGGAGGAAGAAACAAGAAGGTAGCAGTGAGAGGGAGCCTCTAAACAGAACTCTGCAATCATTATGTACTGCAAACATGTACTGATAAAAAATATAAAAAGAAAAATAAGACATCAAATAAAGCTTTCATCCCTGGTTTGGGGATGACATGAGTCAGGAAGAGGAAGAGGAAGAGGAAGAGGAAGAGGAAGAGGAAGAGGAAGAAGAAGAAGAAAACAAAACAGAACTCCTCTAGTGGAAGTTCACATTTTGGCTAGAGTAGCGCCTAGAGTCGGAGGGTATGGTTGAGGAGCAGAGAATTTCTGAAGAAAAATGCAAACTATTTCTGACATTCAGAATGCAGCCTACTACCACTCAATGGCCTCTGTCCAAAGAGGTCATTCTATTTGATTTGGGCTGCTTTAACAAAACTTCCTACCTGGAGGAGATTAGAGACAACAGAAATCCATGTCTCACAGTTTTGAAGGCTGGAAGTCCAAGACCAAGGCAGTGGTAGATCTGGTGTCTACACAGGGTCTGCTTTCTGGCCCACACACGGCACCTTCTCTCTATGTCTCCGCATGGTAGCAGGGGCAAGGTTAGGGTGAGGGACATCTTTTATCAGATCACTATAGCTAGCGTGGTGGCCCCATCTTCACAACCCAGTCACCTCCTAAAGGCTGCACCTCCTAAAACCAGCACTTTCTGAGTCAAGGCTAGGGGTTTCAGTATATGGATTAGGGGGGACCAAAACATTCAGACCATAGCAAATCCCAAGTCTGTTTTAAAGAGCAGAGATGGCTTGTTTGGAAGTAAGACGTCCATATGCACCATGCTGATGTGCTACATTTTCTGATAAGAATTTCACCTCCCTCTAGCAGCCTTCTGGGCCTGGCTGGGCATTGGGTTAGATGGCTGGGATTTGCATGAGAGTCTAAAGCTCACTGTGGAACTGGCCCCATCCTACCCTAGTGCCCAGTATCTTAGGTTGGAGACTACATGAGGTACCATGGGTTTGGGCAAGAGGCTGACAAAGAACCTGGACCACAGTGGGTGTCCACCGAGAGAGAGATGGTTGTAATTTAACATACCCCAAGGCCCTGGTTTAGTGCTTTCTTTTAGCTGAACCAAACTTAATCAATCCAGGAACTCAACTGGTCAACTTAGCCATGAATACACACACACTTCCAAATTATGCCCAGATACAACCTCCATGGGATAGTGTCTTCGAAAAAATACAGAACACAGCAAGACATCACCAGTGGGAAAACAGAGTCCTCTCTATATAAGAAGCACCTGGACCCATTTTTACACATAACTATTTTACAAGCAGTCTTGGTTTTTTTCTGTGATTCAAATGACTGTTGGAATAGCCAGATGATTTTTGGAGGAAGGCCTTTTAAAAACTCAACTGAAGGAATCAGTCAACAAATTTCCCTGTCTTCAGTGCTACTGGCAGGTAACCAAAGTTGACTAGTTAGGTAATAGATAATGAAACTGGTAGCCACAGATGACTACAAAAATTAATTGCATTTCATGAAATAGTACCACATGTTACCAAACCAACAAAATACTTTAATGTTTGGTTTTTAGTCACAGAAGTGGCCTCACACTCCTTGGGCATGGAGCCTGGGAAATGGAAGCATGTCCTCCACGTGATGCTTCCTGCTTTCCTCCATAGCACTAAGTGGTCCGTGCTTTAGGAGGGATGAGAAGTGGCTCATTTTTAACCCTAATGGATTTACACAAAGACCATTGTCTTCATTCTCCTAAACCCAAGCCTTAATTATCTCCATGCCTGGGGGACTCAGTGGTACAGCTGCAAATGCCACACCACACAGCTTTGTTTTATGGAAATATTTTTCTCTCTAAAGGGCATCGTTTCTTTGGTTTGTGGGGAGACTGCCAGCACTTCATGGTCTGCACAGCACTGTCTCTAGGGTAAGGCCCTTGCAGGGAGCTCATTCCCTGGGCAGGGGCAAGTACCCATCATCCAGTGTCAAGGGGCCTCCATCAGCAGGGCTGCTTCCTGTTGAAAGTGGGGGGTTCACTGGAGGCGAGGGGGTGACAAGGACTGATGAGCTTTGATCATTTTGGTTTCTTTTCCTCAGAAAGCTCCAGGAGGCACTTAGGAATCGGCATCGGCACAAGTTGATTTGGTTTGCCGTGATGGAGAAGCAATCCTAACTACTGCTATTTCTTCTAGAACTTTTCTATCCTAATGGATCTCACTGTCGGGAGGCTTGAAGCATCAGAAATGAGCTACAGCCAAGGCAATTTCCTGGTCATGCAATCTAGGGCAGCACATGGTTTTTGGACTTTTTGGTGGGGGGGGGGTCTAACAAGAATCAATATTTAAGATTATGCAATGTTCATACCAGCCTGAAGTAGCTGCCAACCCAAGGACAAGGGCCAGATAATTTATAACGCAAGGAATCCATTCTTTTCGAGAGGGGGAAGGAAAAAGATCAAGATTTAAGCTCCTAATCCTGGGCTGAACTTTTCTCCTTCATTTTTAATGGCACTGGACGTAAATAAACCATCTATTTTGTTTTCTATGAACAGTCTGTACTTTGCAGGTCCAGTGGAATCGACAGCCTCAAGTTAGATCCATGGCCACAGGTCTAAGCTGTAACCGCCTTGTAAATAACACTCATTTACATTTTTCCAATGTACAGTGCTGTCATTTAGCCAAATCAAAATCTGCCCTTGTATTCTTTTACCCCCACAATCAGCAGAGAAAGCCTTTTTATTGTCAGATACTAATGGTGCTTTGGTCCCATATTTTTAATGTGAAGATTAAATATTTATAAACACCTTGTCAATAGCATCCCATAACCAGGTCCTCTGAAGCCATAGACTGAGGGCCAGTGTTCACTCACTTGAAGTCAGAGGTCATAGGTCAAGCGAGCAGCAAGCAATGGCCACAGAACACATCTGCTATGGCCAGGGTCTGGACAATTATTTATGGAGCAGGCCTTGTTTCTCAAGAAGCCCCCATCACAGAATTTGCCTTTGTCTCCATTAAACTCCATCAGACCTGAGTGCTTACTGGAATCAGGCTCCCACCACCCTGCAGGTGACCTGCCCAACACTGTCCATTTTGAGAATTCTCCAGGAGGAAGCCAGGAAGCACCAGGTTTTTCCTTCTACCCAGAAGTGAAGGACTTTGGACTGACACTCTCTATGTCATCGGGGGACAGTGGGGATGGGGAGAAAGGAATGGGATGCACAGGGTCCCATGCTGCACAATGAGAACCAAGTTTGGTTAGAACTCAATGGCAGGTTCTGAACAGAGTATGTGCACCCTCTACACATTTGGACACCCAGGTGGGCCTAGCCTCCAGGCGGTGAGATTGCTGATGGCAGTCCAGGGAAGAAGGGTAGCAGGGTCTGGCAGGAAGAATGCCCTGAACCATGGTAGTAGAGCACAGGGAGGCATGGGGGCCTGAGTCTAACGACTCATGATGGCAGGAGACAGAGGTGCAGTTACTGCAGGAGAGATGGAGGAGACATTCATGCCAACTGCTGATGCCCACATTTTCTCTCCCATGAAGCTGTACCAAGTGCCACTGAAGGCAGGTATCCCTCTACCTGTGTGAGTAAACTCCTTTGTCCAGAAATGGTTGGGTCAGTGAGGTGCTCTGCACCTGGATATGGGAACTAGGGGAGTCATGAGTGGAAATCTTGGTCAAGCCACACAGTATCTCTGGGACTTGCTTTCCTGCCTAAAGTAAGATTTCCCATTTTCCTTACAGGGCAAATAACAATATGAAACAAGATGGCAGAGATCAGGGAACGGTGACAAATCAGACAGCCTACAGATGGTGGACTGTGGTGGATGGCCAAGGGGATCTGTGATCTGCTCGCTCCCCAGTTTTAAACATATGAATTAGTCTGGAGAAAGATCCTTGCCACTGGATCCTAACCTACATCCTTTTTAAACTTTGAGGTCACTTTGGAAAGCTTCCACATTCATCTAACTTCTGGTGCTGAAGGAAATCAAGTGAGGACAAAAAACAGCCTGGTCCATCCCCTCATTGGACACTCAATCTTTCACACTGTAGCAGAGAGTAGAGAGGAAAAGAAAGTCTTTGCTTATAGGGGTGCCGACAAGGGTCTGTGGCCTGCCTGCAGGTTGCATTCCTCCTTAAGTCCCCCAGCTCACTGCTCCAGAAGGTGAGGGAGGGCAGCACAGAGAGCAGCCAGGCCAGGGCAGTGAGTGCTGCCTGTCTCACCCCCACAGCACTGTGAGCCCAGAAGCCTCCAGTTCCTCATCTCCAAAGTGGGCTGGCTGCCATCTGCTTTGCCCCCTTCTGGGGGTTAGCATGAGTTCCCATGAGAAGGATAGCATCCGTATGGGAGCTTGGCAAACTGTGAAGTGCTGCCTGAGTGAAGCAAAGTCTGCTCTTGTGTTCACATGTGAAGAATTTATGGACACTCCCTGGAGTGAGGTACCTGCCTTCTTCTTCAAATTGAGCCAGGAAACCCTAAGTGGGACTGGCATAAAGAAGACAGGCCTGAAGTCCCCTCAAGGATTTCATGCCAGCCCTTCCCCTGCCAGACTACAAACTCCTAGAAGACAGGGGTAGCTTTCGGGGTCCCCTGCCTGGGAACCCCATGAAAGGAAAAGAAAACAAATACATCAGTCTCAGTGTCTGGACAGCACTTTTTGAAAACAGGAATGCCAGACAGCTAAAACACTCCTGGTAATAGTGATACATTGATAATGCAATATTGATCATTATTGAGACAGAACTGGTCAGCCCTTCACGAAGAAACACAAAACCAACAGGGCAGCCTGGGAGAGCAGGCGCCCCAGGTGGGCCAGGCCCGGGGGATGGGCATCTGCGGAATGGCTGTGATGGTGATGAACACATATTGATTTCTTTAGTGCCTCTCTTCAGCCCCAGAGCACTTCATGCACTTATTGGAAAGTGCCTGAAACCAAACTGAAGACGGGCCCAATGAGGAGCATCAATCCAAACGCTGAGGGCATTGCAGGGCTTCCAGCAAATGGGGAGACAGCAGGTGTTCAGCTGCCCCCGTTCCAAACACTTAAGGAATACACTTCGCCCTACTCGCTCAATAGCTGCTACTGCCTTGCCAGTAAAGCCGAAATGAAGAGGCTAGTGCCTACTATACATGGATGGCCATGCACTTGGCTTTCAGGGACAGAGCCAGAGCAGTGAGCAGATCTGTGCGCAGCATCTGTATACAAGGTCCCTTAGTGCACACAGGGTCTGGTTCTGGAGCCTGGAAACCTAAGGCTGGCCTCCAAGGGCCACCTTCTTTCTGCTGGCCTGGGGCTCAAGGGAAACTTGGAGGTGCCCACTCTGACCAAGCCCTAGTGCCCCTGTGGTGACGGTGCCTGTGGTCCTGTCACCTGACATCCTGCAGGACAGGCTTTGGGGCATCACCAGGCTGGCTGAAAGAGCACCACATGATGCTCAAGCTCCCAGAAACTAAAATCATTTTCTACAATCTGTTTAGAAATAACTTACAGGCAAATTGTGAAAATAAAATAGCACTGCTAAAGCCATCTATGCTTCACCAGATGCACATACTCTGGAGGCCTTGCTTACTCCTCTGTCTACCAAGGTGTATTTTCTTTCTCTTCCACCTCCCCCCCCCACCCTCCTTTTCTTTTTCTTTGCCACTTTGGGGAAGTTAAGCACATCATACCTTTTAATCCTCAAACACTTTCACCAGAGACTATTTCTGAACAAGAAGGGCCTTCCTTACAAAACCCCAGCACGGTTCCCAGCTCTGGCAAGTATGATATTGAACAACACTTTCTCTACCATTCACATTCCAGCTTTGTCTGCGACCCAGTAGTGTCTATGATTACATTCTGCCCACTCCTCAGGCTAGTACGGGATCCAGTCTGGCAGCAGGCACTGTTTTCACACACATTCTTGCTGCTGGGCTGAAGAACCATGAACTTGTGGACATCCCCACTCTTGGCCCCTAGCTGTGGCCATGCAGTGTTTGGAACCAGTGGGCTGTGCCATCTAGCACTGAAAGGTGAGGCCTGTGGCTGCCCACTGGGGCCCTAAAGCAGGCCTCGGGACAGAAGTTGTGCATCTCCCTGTAGAGAGCTCTTTTTGGTCACTGGCTCCATGTCTTACAGACCTACTGTTCACTGGACAGTTACCAATGAAGCAAGAAATCACCAAATCCTTGACCAGGTCCTGACCAAGTTAGCAGCCCCAGATTTAGTAACTGAAGAGGCTGAGAATCTACTCGGTAAGACTGATATTAATAGTGATGTTATAGGAGTGATCAGAAGAAACAGAAGCCAAGGGGGACAAATAACAACCAGAAACCCCACGGTAATCTTGTGTGGTTTTCTGCACTGTTTGTCTCATGAAGCCCTGGGAACACCCTTGGGTGCTGTGCAGGGTCCTGTGGGATCCAGAGAAGCCCAGGTGAGCCTCTTCCTCCTTTTTGTCTCTTACGTCTAGTGACACTTAGAAAAGGAAGTTGGAGGTTGGAATGGAAAAGAGGAGGATGAAGAGAGAGCTTTTATATGACAGGAGGTCTGGAGACAAGACAGTCAATGTTGGCCAGTTAGGCCTGGGTGCTGGGTGCTCAGCCCCAGGGTCCTACACTGACAAAGAACTACCTCCTAGGCAGGCAAGGAATACACAGGGGAGATGGAGACTGAGGGAGAAATGGTCTAGGGGCCAAGACACTTGGAGAGACCAACCAGAACAGAACCAGGAGGCAGGCTGCCTCCCCAGCTGATCCTGCTGGCCTACTCAGGCCTGCTGTGTGCCACACACAGTGCCAGGCAGGAGGCCTGGCTTGAGGCCTCCAGGGCCAGGGAGACTCTGAACAGCCCTTCTTCCTGCCATTGTTGGAGTGCCATGTAGGAAAGTCCTTTGAAAGATGTGTTACTATTAGCTTTTTCAGTAATTCCCGCAAGAAGATGAAAAGAGAAGGGCGGGAAAGATAGTTCTCACTGAGCCTCTCATAGCACAGACAGCTGGCCTGTGAAAGATGAATACAAGTCTTGTTCTTCAAAACCACTTCAGCCTGCAGGGCCAGCAGGGCATAAAACTGCAAGGCAGACAGGACTTTGGTAGTTCTTCTGGAGAACGGTATTGTCAGGATTTTATGCCACTCTGAACCTTGCACAGAGAGAAGGCACACTTTGGAAGGGTTGTCCCTAATGAACAGTCTAGGATGTAGACTCACAGAGGTGAAGCAGTAGGTAAAAAGCTTGATATATGGGTTTCACCAGGCCCTGAAAAGACTGGCAAAATTAATGAAACTCAGAGCGGTGGGTTGTTTCCTAAGATCGCCTGCAAAAAGACTTCCCTTGTTCTCTTTCCCCCATTTCTTTCAGGATGTGACTTACCTGTGACTGCCAATGGAATGATCCCCTTCTCTTGAATCTGCCCACCCTGTGACTTGCTTTGGCAAATAAAGGCAGAGGTCAAACTGTGTGAGTGGGAGTCTGTGGCCTGGAGCCCATGTAGCTCATCCTTGCCCTCTTGATATCCAGTCTGAGGTCTCTGTGTGAGGAAGCTTCAAGGTGACAGGAGGCCATGTGGAGAACTGAGATGGCCCAGTGGACATCAAGCCATCACCAGGCTGACCTAGATCCTTGAACTGAGTGCACTGTGCACTGGGGAATGGCCCAGCCAGCTTACTGAACTGTGAGAAAGAAAAAATCATGACTGTTTCACAGCCAGGTGGTTTGTTATGCAACAATGCACAACTGAGGTGGAAACTGAAATCTGGAAGTGGGGTGCTGCCATATCAAACACCTAACACATGGGGCAGTGGTGGTTTCAGGCCAGGTGTTAGGTGCAAGCTGAAAGAAGGTTAGGAGATCTTTGGTGGAGTTGTAGAATCTCTAGAAATGGCTGTCAGAAAGAGTGGGGATCTGTAATAAGCACAGGCCAGCAGTTAACTTGGAAATACTGGCTAATATCTGTATTAAGGCTTGCCAGCAGTTAATTTAGAAAATAAAAATGTACCCAAAGAATTTGTAAAATAGATAAAGGTATTCCTGAGAAGACATCAACTGCCAATCAACCTTTTGTGGCTGTGTAGAAAAAGATACAAGAAGAGAGAGTTGAGCTAAACAAAACTAAACCAAACCCTACAACTAAAAATGATTCTATTTGCAAGCAAAATACAGAAGGTACAGAACAGTCAGAACTAGCTGGTTGAAAAATAAAAGTATTTCACAGTCTCGATTTCAACAGCTGGCAAAATATTCTTAAAGGAAGAAATGGCCTCTGAGTAAAGTATGGGGTCATGACTATAGAGCCATGAATCCCTTTGCTGAGATCTTAGGACATAAGGCAGTGGCTTACAGACCTTTTCATAGTAAAGGGGCATCAAAGGGTATTGTCTTACAGAAGGCTGATATATTCAAACTGGAGACAGGACTATCTTGAAAAGAATTATGGTTTAAACTTTGAATGATATAGAAGAAACTCCAATAAGATTCATAGGAGACCCATAACAATTTTAAGAGAAATTATTATTGAGCGCACCATTAATCTAGTTTGGACTACAGGGGTTAACATTCAAAATTAAAAGATACTTCTTGGCATCTGGCTTTCTATAGGCAGAAAGAGATAAAGTTGTCTTGAAACATGCGCCATTTCTGATGAGGAAGAAATGACCCTGAGGGAACACAGCAAGAGAACAAAGAACAGGAAAAGAGCCTTGATTAAATGTCTCCTGCCTCTAAAGAAGAGGGCTGAACTACCTGGATCCTTCTAAAACTCAGAGTTGGTAAAAAATCAAGGTGGTCCATGTGCCTCATGTTCTTCCACTTTGAAAGAGCGACTGGTGTGGATATTCTCACACTGTTTGTGGGGTAGCTTAGTTTGTTAATTCACAGATTTCTCAACTAAGAAAAGCTGGGGAGAAGAGAACCCATAGATAGATGGATATACATCCAGATGGACCTTGTATTAATCATGAGATCCTGGATTTTGAGCCTGATACTCTAATTGGGATGAGACTTTTAGGCATCCTAGGATGGGAGAAATAATATGCTGCATATAGGTTGTCAAACGTGGCAAGGAAACTTTGTCACATCTTCTACCATTTCTTGGCTGTATTAAGTCTGAGCTAGCTTGTGACTTTGGCTTGGTTAACACAGTGTGGCAGAAGTGATTCTGGGTGCACCTGAAGTCTAGGCCTCAGCTAGCCTTGGGACTCCTGCCTTGCTCCTTGGAATGCTGTTCTGAGACCACCGTGGAAGGAAGAGTCTAATTTACAGGAAGACAAGAGGTGACACAGTGGTAAGCTGAGGTGCCCTGGCCACCAGCAAGGAGAAAGGGCCACACCTATGAGTGCAGCTAACTTGGACAGTCTGGCCTGCCCACCCTCTAGTGGGATGTAACCATGCAAGCCAGAGCTGATGGAACCAGTAAAAGAGATGCCCCATCAACCTACAGAAAAGTGAAGAATAAAAAATCATTGTTGTTTTAAGCCATTAAATTTGGGGAAGATTTATGTAGAAACAGAAAACTGCAAAATTTAGTGTGACTGGTTCAGACAAAACAAATGAAAATAAAACTTTAAATACTAATATCAGGATTGAAAAAAGGGAGGCATTTACAGATCCTTGTGGTATTAAAAGGTTAGTAAAGGGATACTATAAACCTCATTATCCCCCAAATTCAGTAACTTAGTGGAAAGGGATAAATTCCTTGAAATACAAAACTTTATACCAGACACAAAGTAAATAGAAAATGTAAACAGGCTTAAATCAGTTTTTAATTTACATCTGTAGTCAAAGACCTTCCCACAGAGAGAGCTCCAGCCTCAGGGAGCTTCACTGGTAAATTCCACCAAATATTTGTGGGTGAGTAAGAACAATTTTCACAAACTCTTTCACAAAAGAGAGGAAAAGGCAGAATCTTCAGCACTTTTGATGGGGTCGCTATAAACTGGACATCAAAATTTGAGAATAATGAAAGAGGAAAAGGAAATTATAGGCCATGTCTTTCTTGAACAAAGACATAGAAGTCCTTCACAAAATATTAGCAAATCAAGTCGAGTAATACATAAACATATGTATTACTGACCAAGTGAGTTTACTCCAGGAGCTCAAGACTATTTTAAAGTTTGAAGATGCTTTGTAATTCACATTAGCAGAGTAACAAGAGCACTATACAATCATCTCAAGAGGTACAAAAAACACTTAATAAAATTAAACTCATTTGTCTTGAAACCTCTCAGCAAATGAGGAATGGAGAAGAATTTCCTTGATGATATAAACAGCATCCATGCAAAATCTATCACTAACATCATGCTTAATGTTAACATTTTCCCCTGAAGTGGAGAACATGGCAAGAATGTTCAAGATTCCTGTTTCTAATTCCCATTGACTCTGAGTCATAACCCGTGAAATAAGGCAAGAAAATGAAAAAAAAAGTATAAAAACAAAAGGGAAAGAAGTGTAGCTATATTTTTTCACAGATGAATGGAGAAAAACCTAATAACTGAAAGGAAGACTACTAGGAAGAATTAGCTTATTTTTTAAAGTTGTAAGCTTTTTAAGGATATACTAACAAAATTAACTGAGTTAAGGTCATGGGAAAAAAAAGGCTAAGAAACCACCACAGATTGAGGAAACCAAGGAGACACAATATGGTCTTTTGGAAAAATCCTGGAACAGAAAACCAACGTGAGAGGAAGAAGTAGGGAAATCCACGTAAGGTCAGTAGTTCATTACCAGCATTGTATCACAACGGCTTATTTGTTGGTTCTGATCATTGAACTGTAGTTATACAAGATTTTGATTTATGGGGTTCAAGCTGGGTGAAAAAGAGAGGAACCCTTTGTACCATCTTTGCAATTCTTCATTAACAGTGTAAAATTATGTCAGAATAAAGTTAATACACAGAAGGCAGCAGTGGAGCTGTTTGAATATGGTGGCAAGAGTAGGATGCTGGTGGTAGCTTTTGGCCTGTCTAGTGCTGCCCTTTGTATCTAGAAATTGTTCCTGAGCTCTTAGCCTTTTAATCACCCTTCTAAGCATCCTGAAGCTGCTGACTACGCTGTAATGAATCCCTGCTGCTTAAAAAGGTCATTGCTCCAAAAAATGAAAAGGTGAGGCAGAGACAGGAAAAAACATCCCTAACATACATAACCAAGATAGGAATTGTCTTTAGAGGACTCATACAACTCAACAAGAAGATGATAAATATAAAAACAAGCATGTGAGCAAACAGCTGTGTCATGAAGAAGACATATGAACAGCCAGGAAGCTCATAAACAGTGCTTAATACCCCTAGTCATCCAGGAAATGCAAATAAAGCCACTGCGAGGTCTCAGGACATGTCCTTTAGGACTAACATGAAAAACAATGACAACCCTAATGCTGTCAAGGATGTGGCGACATAGGCTCCTGGTGGGTGTGTGAAATGGTACAACTACTTTTGAAAACTGATAGTGCCTATAAAGGGAAATAGCCATCCAACGAGCACACCACCTGTGATAACCTGGGAGAAAGGAAATGTGTGTGTGCAAAAAGGCCAAAGCAGCAATACTTGTAGCAGCTTAATTAATTAATTAATTAATTAATTATTTTTAATTTTAAACCAAGAACATGTATTGGTACATTCTACATACAATGGTCACATTCATTACATTTATTCTGTACCTATATATGATGCATCTTGGCTCTACCCCCTCTCCCCCACCCCTCCCCTCTGCTCCCTCCCTCCCTATTTACAGCAGGTTCATTCATCATTTTCCATATTTTCCCTTTCCCCTCTCTTTACCCTGTTGCCTTTCTGCTTTTCCCCCTCTTTCTTTCTAGTACTCCTCTCCTCTGCACACCATCCTCTTTTTATATAATATCTATTACACCTCTTTGTCCTTATTTACAGTTATGGTTTCTCATATCAGAGAAACAATTCGATGTGTGCTCATGAATGTCTGATTTATTTCACTTAAGAGTATGTTCTCAAGGAACATCCATTTATATATGAATGACTTTAGTTTATCCTTTTTTATGGCAGTGTAGTACTCCATTGTGTAGAACAACCACATTTTCTTTAGCCATTCGTTAGCAGCTTTATTTATAAAAACCAAGAGCTGGAAATAACTCAGTATCTATCAACAAAAGAATGAGAAAACATATTCTTCAAAAGGAATATCAATCAGCGATAAAAAAAAAAACAAACAAAACACATGGACTTTTGAGATGGGCAGCAACACGGTTGGGTTGCAAAGTGCTGAGCTGAGTGAGAGAAGCCCAACGCAGAAGAGCACTTACAGTGTGACTCTGTTTACCTTAAATTCAACCAGGACTCTTCCATGGTGATGAAAGGCAGAAAAGGAATTCCTCCAGGGGAGGTGGCTGTCCAGGAGGAGGGCAGTGACAGAAAAACTCTCTATCTTTTTAAATTTTAAGAATTCTGGGCGAATATATCCAAGATTTATTATTTTGACAATTTTTAAGTGTCCAGTTCTGTGTCATTAAGAACATTCACATTGTACACCCATCACCACCATCCATCTTAGAACTGTTCCATCTTCCTGAACTGTGACTGTGCCCATTAAATGCAGACATTCCATTCCTTGCCACACCCTGCCGTTCTACACCATTCTAAATCCACATTCTACCACCATTTCTGAAACCATGAATGCGACAGGTCCAGGGACTTCAGGTAAGTGGAATCACACAGGATTTTTCCTTCTGCAACTGGCTTATTTCATTTAGCATCATATCCTTAAGGTTTATACCAGTTGAAGTGGGTCCGAATTTTAGCCCCATTCAAGGCTGACCAATATTCTGTTGTATGGACACATCACATTTTCTGTCTCCATTCATCTATCTGTAGATACTTTGCTATCTATCTTTTGACTACTATGAATAATGCTGCTATAAACATGGATGTGCAAATATCTATGTCTTGATTTGGATGTTGGTTACTCTGGAACAGAGTATACATTTCCTGAACTCACTGAATGGCATCCCTCTTTCTATATGTGAGCTGCCCCATTTCTGTTGTGCCTACCAAGACAGGCTTCAGTAAAGGCCTTTCTGCTCCACTCCTCCCCACCCCTGCCAACCTCCCTTTAGAAGCCAGCGGGAAGCCCTTTCCTGCCTCCTCTGCAGCCCTGGCTTTGCCAGGTGTCTCTTTACCCGACTGTCCTATCACTCAATTCAATGCCATGAACCTAGCCTGGGAGACAAGTTCCAGGTGAGGAATGGGTTGAGTCTATGAGGATTCCCTGCTGGCTGCCCCTTCACACTCAGGGCAGCAGGGCTTGGTCTGTCCATCCCCTTTCTTGCTGTCTGTAGCTGAGACCTGGAGGCAGCCTGTCCTACACATGTTCATGCTGCCTGCCCTTCCTCAAGGGGCCACAGGTAGGTCAGGCAAAGTCAGGCATGTGGTGCAGAGGCAGACTGAGCCTCTCTCAGTCTTTTTGGGCTCCACACGTGGACAGTGTTAGGCTCTTCCACTGCACTGTGGGTGATACCGCATATTTCTTAGAACAACAGTGGAGTTGAAATAGGCTCAAGGTCTTCTCGCTTTTCTTGGAGAAAGTTCTATATTGCATTAATAATCAGAAACAGTAGGAATCATGACAAAATAATAAAAAAGCATCGCTGCTGGAGAGGAGGACTGAAGCCAGCAGCTCTCTAGGGGATTATAGCTACTCCAGAGCTAATTCTTTTCTGAAATAAGTTTGATTTGTCTTAAAAATAATTAAAACAGGTTGTATTTCCATGAAGATGGATCAGGTGGTGGGAACCCAAAGGTGAGCTAACCCTCATGGTGTGTGATGCCTTGCAGCTTGGGTATCAGCCTTAGAAGCACGCCTTATCCCTCCAGGTAAGCACAGGCTGCATTTTCTTTGCCTTGGTTACTGTATATGCCAGTAACAGAATTGTCTACACACCTCCAATGTACTGGCATCAGCTGAGGACAAGTCTTGGGTGAGCACCCAGGATCACAGACCCTTTCTCTAGCTGGTAAGTGTCTCCTGTGGCAATTAAGGCAGGTGGGAAGAATGCTGCATGAGACTGGCTGCCTGGCCAGCAGTCAGAGTCACCCAAAGGCTCACTGAGGACTCCATACCTAGCGAAATTCACACTCAAGGCAGGTCATGCAGAATAGTGCCATTCAGGACAGGCTTATGCTTCCACTGGGCTCAGCAGACTTCTGATAATCACAGAGTCTGTACAGTGGCATCCCACTGACTATTCCCAACAAGTCCTCATTGTAGGTCTCTGCATGTCAAGAGACCCTGGATGGCAGTAGCAGCCGATCCTAACATCTTTCAAGAACTTGCTAATTTTTCTACTTTTTCTTTAGGGCTCTGTTTTTCTCTCCCCATAAATTGATCTCTAAGAATGGTTATTTGATATACAAAGCACAGAATTTTTCACTGGTTAATTATTTGGATAATGGATATACTAGCATTTTATATTGGGTTTATACATTCTTTATCAATAATACAAAAATACTGTTATTATTAATGGCAGCATTGTCAGGATGTCTTTGACCTGCTGAACCATAGCAATATTAGGGTTCAGTTTTGAAATAGCACTGTATGTGTAAAATAGTCCAAAGGAAAGCCTTTGTGCTTAACAGTAAGAATAAAAATGATTGAATGTAATGGCAGGTTGTGTTGTTATTGTAAACCCTGAGAACCTTTCTTGAGGTTGCAAAAAAGAATATATGGTGCCCATTTTAAATTCACCAATTACATAGAAGAGAAAAGACATGAAACCATTATTGAAGTTAGAAACCTGTTGAGCAGAGGCTGGCTGCTCGTGGGACTGTGGGAGGATCCGATGGGTATCCTCCACCACACACATCTACAGCACCCAGCACGGAGGAGGGACATGCTCACAGGATGGCCAAACTCATGTGGAGTGACTGGTGCTGCCAGAGGGGAGAATGCTCGTCATAAATGGGTGGGGACAGAAATGAGTTTCAAATAATAGCATCACTAGGATGGTGTTTTATAGCAGCCTACATTTCTCACAATTTTCTTGCCTGATTGTTTTCAGGAGTGGCGAACTGAAAGATATATTTACTTTGAAGTTGGTTTTATCAGCCTCATCTTTATACTTTTCTCCTTAAAATGACCCAGAAGGCCCTGGAAACTGTCTGGTTTTCATGGAGCTTGCTTGCATCTTACTTGCCTTTTAGAGGTAGTGGCCATTGGCCACACCACTAACAAATGCTGGGAAGACATAGCTTTGGCCTTGGAGAAAGATGTCAAGTAACAATGGATGTTAAGAAAGCAGCTCAATTATCACCACATCACTTCCAGATACCATCTCAGTTCAGAGATTCCTCGAGAAGGAAGTGGGCAGCATTGCCATTCAACAGCTGAGGGACAATCCCAAGGGACCAAAGCCCCAGGGCAACAACACTCAGCTCAGCTCATCAGATACAAAGGAGGGACTTGAGAATTAGATAAAAACATTTTTGGATAAGACATCATTTCAACTATTGTGCTTAAAGTAAGACTTTATCAAAATGTTTTATGGTACATTGTTTCTTATTTGCTAAACCTAAAAAGGTCTCTTATTGGAGAGAATTTCATACAAACACAAAGTTAAACAGAATGGTATAATGAGCCCCACATCTTTATAATCCAGCTTTGACAACCCTCAGCATTTTCCTCTCCTTGCTTCATTTATGCTTACTGCCCCCACCCCTCAACATGACCTCCTTTGATGTAAAATTTAAATATCATAAATCTTAGCTGAACATGTTTGGTGATTGAGAGATACACTCATTAGGTCTGCACTTCTATCTAATATAGATTTTTCCATCACTCCAGAAAGTTCCTGTCTGTTACTTCTAGTTTATTGACTCACCTCACCCTAGATAACCCACAGTATAATGATTTTTTCATCATGCACCAGTTTTGTGTGTTCTAGAGCATGGCAGAAATGGAATGAGTGAAAAATATTTGTACTATTTGTGTCTGGCTTCTTGCACTCCACCTCATGTCTATGAGATCCATCCATGTTGTTGCATTTATAGACAGTTCTTTTCACTTTATTACTAGGGAATATGTTACTGCTTGAATATACCACAAATTGTTTATCCATTCTTCTGTTGGGTGCCATTTAGGTTGTTTCCAACTTTTGGTTATTATTAATACAGCTGTAAAGTCTTCCAGTTTTGTTATTTTCCAAGATTTCTGCCTTCCCTAGGTTCTTTGCATCTCCATATAAAAATTAAATCTTGTCAATTTCTACAAAAAGCCTGCTGGGATTGATTGGAATAGGCTTGAAATTTTAGATCAGTTTTGGAGAACATCTTATCAATATTGATTTTTCAAGCCATAACCATGGTATATATCTCTTCATTTATTTAGATTTTAATTTCTCTAGGAAATATTTTGTAGTTCTCAGTAGACACTTCACATGTTACTCATTACATCTCTTCTTAAGCATTTTGCTTTCCGGTGCTATTTAAAATTTCCTACTTCTTTCCACTTGCTTGCTGATAGTACGTACATAGAAATGCCATTTTTTATTTTATTTTTTTGCATATTGGCCTTGTATCCCAAGACCCTGCTAAATTCATGTTTTTAGATCTGTAAGATTTTTCCTTGTTGATTCATTTGAATTTTCTATATAAACAACGAAGTCATCTTTAAATAGGGACAGCTTTGCTCCTTCCTTTCCCCTTCTTTATGAATGTCATCTTACTTGCTCCATTCCCCAGCATATCAGCTAAATGCACAGGAGAAGTAAAGTGTGGATGTATGGGCTGTTGCATCTCAGGAGGAACATTTCAATGCTTTACCATGAGGTATGGCACTGGCTGAGGGCTCTTAATACAGTAAGTCCCCGACTTAGGAACATTTGAGTTGCGAACTTTCACAGATACAAACAGACCTTGGATTACAAACATTCATAGATGCGGACAAATCAGGGAAGTAGCTCACATGTCTGCTGGACATTGTCACAGCTGTGCTGCTGTGTGCTTATTGTACAGTGCAATAATGTACATAGTACAGTGCTCAGTCAGAGCCGAGGATGTCTGGAATCAAGAGGAAAAGAAGAGGTGATGTGGAGAGGACGGCTAGGAAGTGTAAAGCAATGTACATTGTATACTTATGTCAAAGGTGTGTAAGACTCACTTAGTTGGACTTGCAGACAAATGTGACTTACGAATGTTCTCCTGGAATGGAATTCGTTCTAAGTTGGGGACTAACTCTACATGCTTTTTATCATACTGAGGAAGTTCAAATTTTATAATGAATTTCATCAGGAGCTTTTTTTTTTTCATCAGGAGCTTTTTTTTTTAACCTATATTGATATGATCACATGGGTTTTCTCTTTTATTCTGTTAATATGGCAAATTATATTGCTTTCCAAACAACAAACCAACCTTGAATTCCTGGGATAAACCCACTGCTTGATTTGACTTTACCAATATTTTGTTAAATATTTCTGCATCTTTGTTCATGATAAATACTGATAATACTATTTTTTTTCTCAATTTTGGACAGATTTTGGCATCAGAGTTATTAAACAATATTGAAATCTGCTTTACTTAAATTAGCTATATATAATTTAAAAGACATGGAAAGGAGAGAGAGAAATAATGTCTTAACAGTCAATACTGATAATAGGCTTATGCCATAGGGAAAGTCATTCTGGTCTGAAAGAGAAAAGAAAAGAAGCAAGATGAACAAGGAAGGGGCAGAGGAGGAAGAAGGTCGAGTGGACTTCATACTGCAGTAGTTTTGAGGTGCCCCGTGCCTCCAAGTACTATGCCTGAATTCTCATGTGATTGTCACCCCAGAAGTTTCTCTCTCACTAGATTTTTAGATGTCAGTATTTCCCATTATGATGGGAGGTACTCTGGGAAAAGGGATTATTATTTTCAAGAATTAAATTAAGAAGTGCATTGAAACTGAGGCATATTGAATAATGTAAAGTGGGATTTTAAAGGTGACTGAGAGAAAGTCACCACATTTGGATTGGTCCCCTCAACAGATGTGTATCAAGGGCCTGCTGTACACGTGAGGTGCTCTTTGGGGCGGAAACCAGTGGGTAGTAACTGACAAAGACACGTCCCTTCCTCTAAGTAGCCTGGAGTATGGCAGGAAGACAGACCAGAGTTAGAAATCCCAAGAAAGGGGGATGCAGCCTGGTATTGGACAGGGAGGGTGATGTGGAAAGGACAGAGTCTAGATGTAAAGCTAGGTAGGCAGAAACAAGTGACCATAGGGTCAACTGCAGCCTCCTGAGCTGGAGAAGGTCTAAGGGACTTTGCAGTTTTTCTGGTCTGCCCTGATCTTCCAGCACCCCTGGGGTAGGCTTCTGAGCCAAGGCTGTTGAATACAGAAACAGGACAACCCACTTGGCAGTTACCAAGGCAACCATACTCTAATATACATAGCAGAGCAAAATTAATCAGGGCCAACACTGCAGTAACTTCTTTGTGGGCTGGCAATGTATGTCTTTGTGGTGACAGCACTGGTCAGTATCATGTTTTCATCCAAGTTCTGAAAAACAATCACAAGTCCAGCTCCACTGAGGTTCTTGAGTCTCCTCATTTGAATTAGGGTGGTAAGTACATAGGTGTAGAACAAGCCCCAGGATGGCAAGCAGGAGCCATCTACTTGGGGTGAGGGCCTTTGAAGAAATGAAGATTTTGGGTCACCTATATGAGACATTCTGTTTCTAGAATCTGGATTCTATCCTTAGACTTGCAAGATAATAGGCTACAAGAAATTTCCACATCAGGCTAAACTTTGCCACCTGCACTCTGTATTGTAATCACGATTGGAATTTGAATTACACCCTTCTTTGTCATCTTCTCCACTGGAATGGTACCCTCGACTCACGGAAGTATCTCGAGTGTGGACCCATATGGGCAAACACTTGTTAGAATACATTCATTCACTGCCACATAAGACAGTAATTGTTGAATTTGGTAGGTGGAGGGTCCCTTTGAAAGCTTCCAGTTAGATTCCTAAGACACATCTGAAAGTCCACGAAAATTGCAGACAAAAAGTCTGGTTCAATCTCTCCCATTCTTACAACCTAGGTGTCCTGGAGAGTTTTAAACCCCAGCCTCAGTTTCCCTGCTGTAAAACGGAAGCCAGAGTCCTCACTTCACAGGCCTCCAGAGGCTTGAGTGGGAAAATACATCTCCAAGTGCCAGAGAGGTTCTGTACAAACATAAAGTGACACTTGCGATTTTAACAGAGAGGGAGAAAATCTGTTCATGAAGGTCACAGGGTAGGCCCAGGACTCCGTGTTCCACCAGGAGGGTAGTTTTCGAGGCGCTCAGATGTCATTTTTGTCATTTAGTGATTTTTTTTTTTTTGTATTGAGCACCTTCTGATTTATAGTAATAACTTGCTCATGAAAGGTGTATGTTCTTTCAGGATACAAGCCCAAGAGTCAACTGAAATTTGGAAATTCTATTTTCACGCTAAAACTTAATTCATGTTGAATTTGTTTTTAAGTGTGGGATTTTCTTTCCTCAATTTTTACATGACTTCATGGTAAGAGCAGTTGCGCAGGCTCATCAAAAACAGGAACCGGCTGATGAGTAGGGTGTTCAGTGTAAATATTTAGTACTGGGGCTGGCGGCTTTTAAATTTGCATCTTGATCTAAATGTATCTGCTGATTTCCCATCTGCTAATATTTTCCCATCTGCTAAATACCTGATACCAGGGGAAGAGGATGTCTTTGTCATTCTGCCCTGCTTGACCTCCATGTTCCCTTCACCTGAACTTGGACACAGCACCACTGTGTTCACAAGAGTACAGAGACAGACAGACACGCATTGACCACAAGGCAACTGTGACATCCCTGTAAATAACTGGTTGACCCAGGGATTTGCCTCCCCTTAAACACCACCCCAGTGTCCTTCTGCTACCATGGAGCTGAAACATCCAATGCAGCAGCTGTCCTGGGACCCAAGGCCAACACTAGAGAAGATAGTCCGTTCACCTGTCTGTCATACATCCACAGCAAACAATAGAGCCCCAAAGGCCAGAATACTGTCCCAGCTCAGAGCATGCAGGCTGTTGGTCAGACAAGATGAGAGGCATCCACAGGCAACAGCTGTGGTGGGAAGAAGCCAGCATTGAGACTGGGCCTAACCTAGCCTCTGCATCACCCACTGAACACCCTCCTGTTTGGGACAGTTTGGCATTTTGCTTTGGTGGCCAGGAAAGGCCTGGAGCCTTCTCCTCAGGGACCCTTCTTGAATATCAGAACCAGAGGTCATGTGGAACATCATATTGGTACCAGCCACTGGGGCTGGTGCATATTCTGGCTCTCAGTGGAGCAGTGTGACTTAATGAACTTGTGCCGTCCTATGTGTATTGTGTCCAGCAGGACAAGCTGCTCCTTCCTCACTATTAAACCCCAGGCATAGTTCAAGAGCACCAGGCAGCTCCCCTTTGAGGAAACACAGTTCTTATGCTGCCTTATGCTCCTTGTGGGAATGCTGCTCTCCAGTGTCCTGCTGGATGAGCCTGCTGACAGATCCCAGAACAAAGGACAAAATGGACCCAATGAGCAAGAATTACACGTCATACTTAAAGTCAAGGCTGTCCCATGAGAAGGCAACCATGTAGACACTTGATTGATGGTGGCAAATAATTATTTGCAGTGTTGCTATGAGTCTGCCTTCGTGAAAGCCAGAGATGAATAAAATATATGAGAGCACATCAAAATATAGTACAAGGACAACATATACAAACAGTACATTAAGCATTATGGAAGACAATAAAGAGAGCTGGAAAAGCAGATCTGAGTTAGCAGCTGGGTTCCGAGTCCACACGCATCCGCGAAAATAGCAAACCCACAGACTTCTCCTGTGGCCCTGTGGTCCTGGGAATATTTCATTAGTCAGAAAATGTGAGCGATTTGTTTCCACTGCGTCCTCCTTTCTAAAGGACACATTTCTAGTACCCAGCACAGCTGTGGTGCTCCTGTCACCAGGACCTGGGCTTCCCTCTGCGCGGAGTGCAGTGTCAACAGAAATGCTACAGTGACATTTCTCTCTCTCTCAATTACTTGTAGGCTTCTTGCTGCCCGTATAAAATACATATTGTGCTCCAGCGAGATCTACTGCACTGAGGTCAGTGGGAACTCATTGTCCTTTTGCTTCAGAACAAGATAATACTGACATCTGTAAGATTTGTTGTAAATAATCCAAGCGGTATAGGTACTGAGCAAGGGCCAGGGGAGAGAAAGAAAGAATGGGACAGAAGAGGAGGGAATGAGATGGGGAGGGAAGAGAACAATGGTGAAGAATTTACTATTAACTCATTTAGAGTCCAAAGTCTGTCTAGGGAAAGCTTCACTGAGTGGTTTGTATCATTTAAGGGGATAGTAAGTATTTGGAAAATATCTACAAAACAACCCCGAGCTTAGAGGCAGGCCAGGTAGATTCTGCCACTAATACAGAATGATCCTAAGAAGAATCACACCAGAAGGACCCAGTTGGGGCTCCCTGTGCCTGGCTCCCCAGCAGAGTCACACACACAGAATTTGGGCTCATGGTCTCAAATTCTAATTGGGATGTCAGAAGTTTATGATTCTGATTAAGTGCGATGGAGTCATTTACTTGACAGCTCCATCCAAAAAGCTAAATTGGGGTGGGGGAATCACCCTGCACAGAGATGGAGGAGCAGTGGGGCCTGGTAGGCGTCGGCATTGCCCAGACAGCTGGTCTTTTAAGTCAGCCTGTGAGGAAATCAAAAGTGTGTTTGACAACCAGTCAGGGAAAAGCTGTTCTTGAAGGAGAGATTTTTCATGGAAAAGAAAATTTGGCAACGAGCAGGGGACTGTACTTTGGATGACAAATGAGGGCAAGGAATTCTAGTGGAGGCTCCCAGAAGTCCCGTTTGCCCTTTTTTCTCCACCTGTGTAGGGGGAAGAGAGTCAACTTATGTTTCAGTGCACACATGTGCATAAAGACAGTGTCTGTACATGTATATGCATGTGGATATGTAAGGGGACAGAAAGCATGTGCATGTATGTGTGTCCATGTGTATGAGTGTAAGGACACATATGCACTTGTGTACATGCTTGCAGGAGGGATGGACAGCACGTCTGAGTACATGAGTGTACCAGTGTATGTGTACATGAGTAGCAGGATAGGCTGAGCATGCGTCTGTGTGTATATGTGCATGTCTCATTTTCCCAGCCTGTGGTTTGTCAGAGAGTGGTTGGTGAGCACTGTTTAAGGACTTTCCTTCTGCCATGCCCAGGACAGCTGCCTCCCTAAAGTCTTGGGCGAATGCTGATTCTGATGCTGGCCCAGCAATGAATTCCTACCCATTCAGGACTTTCTACCCTTAAATATGAAATCTCTTCAGCTTGTATCTTTTCCCTTTGGTCATATCCAGAAAAATGAGCATGTGATTTCAATTTGAAATTAAAAGTCATGTCTGAATAACAGAACTGCATTCTCATTTCCTAATACCCTGGTTTTTACTACTTTGCATTCAACTGTGAAAAGTCTTTTAAAACTCGGAACAGCAGTAAAACTTGAATGAATTTTTGACCCATTATTGCATAGCGGGTGCGCCTTCCAAGTTGGAGAGACTGCCAAGTTCTCACCACCTAATATTTCCACTTTAATTGTGCCACTTGAGAAATTTACGTGCCTCAAAATATGGCATGAATCTTACGCTTATTGCAGTATCATTAGCAGCAACATTTAAGCAACATCTGTGTGCTATAGAACTAATTGAAGTAGCAGAAGTGGCAGCTGTAAATCCACAGGAAGATGGCAGTTTGTACCCGGCACTGCTGAGTTAGCTACTAACTGTCAGCCTGTTCCTGCAATCTGCTCTCGAGTACCACGGTACAGGCACACAATGTCCAAAAAAATACAGCGAGAAGGCTAATGATCCTATTAACCACTTTGCTGCACCAATTTGGCTGTTTTTCCAGTTTCCTTGTTGAATTTCATTATAAATTTTGCCATTCCTGTAAAAAGTCCAGTGTGAGATGTGTGTCTGACTTTAAATTACTTACCTGAGCTGAGAAATGCTCTTCTGGCCAGACCAAACTGAGAATTGATTTTTTTTGTTATTTAATAATTCCACTCCACTGTACCCCCTCCTTCCCATTGCTTAAAAACTTCAGCAAACACATTTATGCAAAAAAAAAAAAAGGGAGAGAAACTTTTAAATCCCTTATAATGTTGATATTTAAAGCAATGGCATTTTCTTCCCACAGACATAACATTTTCAATAATCAATACAAGATGGCAGCCATAATTTATTACTGGTTGGGAGTGGAGGAAGTGGGTAGTGGCTGCTGAGGTTGAAATGTGGTCAGGATGCTTGAGGGCCTGGAGCACCTCTCCATTGACCAGGTTTACGAATCACAGCAGCTAAGTGAGACTCTGCCACATACTGGTTTAGACCCAAAAGGCACCGACTGTTTCTCTTCCCTGAATATGAAGAAAAATGGTGCTGATTCTTCCATACACAGGCAAGCTAAGTTGGGAATGAGGAACGATCACGATTCACAGGTCCTCTTCTTGTGGGGAAGAGAGGGCTTTGGAGCCTTCACATTCATTTGGAATATTTCCTCCAATGGAGCACAACTGGAAAAAATATTTGACATCCCCTGTGAAACCCAGCTCCATTTTGCTTTTAACTCTGTTTTTGCTTGTTTTCCTGTGTTGGCAGTGAATGGATGTCTCTCCCTCAGTGCCTGGCCCGTAGACAAGGATGTAACTGGTATCTTTCGAAGCACTCAAGAGTGCTGGAAATACACAAAAGAAGACCTCCTTCAATATATGATGACTGGTGTGTTTGCCAACAACTCGACTTCATTAGAAAATTGGCACGTCCACCCAGCTGCCATGTGACACACCGTTAACTGTGGACATTTGTTGTCTTAATGCTCAAGTACTCAGGGACTCAACTGATAAGGGAGAAACTGTTTGGAATCTACTGAACCCCACGCTTAGGGTGGCACGCCACCACACGGTATTGAAAATCAATAGCCATGTGACCGCTTGAAGGTCGGAGGTCTCCAGAATTAACTTCCTAGTACTAAATTACGATCCCTTGTTTCTTGGTTTATTTTCTAACAATAATAGATTTTTAAGGGGCCCTGGTTAAAAACCACTTATGAAACACACAGTGAAACAACAGAATTGCTGGCAATCAGCTGCTTATTTCTCTTACCACCTCAGAGAACGTCAGGACAAAAGGTTGCTGAAAGCACCACTGGTCTGCAATTCGGCTTTTTTACCTACTTTTTTGATGGTAGTGTTTTAATCTTTATATAAAAAATAAAAGCTGGTTTGGAAACTGTCCATCTCTGACTTATCAAAATAATGCAGCCTAATAATGACATAGGTGCTACTGCTGCCTGAGGATGTTGTAGCCACAGCACAGAGTGTAGATGCAGAGACGGAAATGTTCCTGGTGTTTCATTTCTTTTGAAAAATAAGCTCCAGTGCCTCACTATGTAGTATCACTTTCCTTGAATGTAACTTCTGAATTGTTTAAACATTTCTTCACCTTCATGCTGAAATTTATTAAGGTAGCTATTAACAGACACCTGGGCTATATGTACTGCTAATTAGCATACTAAAAATGAAACTGAGAAATTAAAAATACTTAATCTGTTTTAAAATAAAAGCCACTGACAACAAATGTTCAGGGAAAAAAAAAAACCCTTAAATTTTCCAAAACAAAAAAAGAAAACATGAAAAATGGCACTGTTGACAAATCTTAATACAGTACTTGCCTTAATAGAGGAAGCTAGATTATCACAGCCTCTTTTTTCACCCTCCCACCTCCCACTCCTTGCCTTTTTCTGACTGATACATTTGGAGAAGTTCTGGCCTCACAAAGACACGCAGTTGGTAAAGCAGTATATCAACAACCTTCTAAGAAAATAATATTCTTTTCTGACTCCACATCCAAACCTGAAAAATGGGAGTCAGCTGCAGCTGAGAAGCTTAAATTCACAGGGAACTTCTCTGTTCCACAAACTCCATGGCTTCATCCTTGTGCTTGAAAGGGTTTTTTTGTTTTGTTTTCTTTTTAAATCCATGTGTGAGTTTTAAATTCCACACACAGATCACTTAGAAATACCGGTTTACTAGTATACAAATCTTCTAAATGCTAACACATTTCATTACATGATAGGTATTTTAAAAACAAACAAGCAAGCACACTTGTTAATATCATCACCAGTCTCAGCAGAAGTCTTTAGTAGGAAGGTGTAAATATAGTGGCAGATACAAATTTTCAAAATTTCTAGTTTTGTTAAAAAATACACATTTTTATTGCTGGAAACAAATACTGCCAGTTACTCTCCTTGAAGGGACAGGTTCATTTCATTTTTGAGAAAACACCCACAAGTACAAGCTGCAGTAGCCATTACTTGCTGGTTGGTGTTTTAATGTTGAAGCTGTCAAAGTCTCTAGCTGTCTAGGCTGGCTCTGAGCCCATCCCAAGCAGCACTGTCCCCCACTTAACCCATGCCTCCACAGGCTTCCCCTGAAAATGCTGGCCCTCGCCTGAACATCTCGGAGTCCTTGGGAGTGGGTGATTTTTCTACTCAGACCTGCTGCATCGTATGCTGCTTTAATGCAGGTCCTACTCCAATTCAGGGCCAAGATTGTTTCCCAAAACCCAACCCCTGCAGGGAGGGGATCCCAGAGCCAAAGCCATTGTGAAGTAAGGGTGAACTCACTCTTGCCACCTGAGGAGTCATCTGGTCCTATGAAAGAAGTGGGTGGCTGGGAGCGGGCTGTCCTGGAACATAGCTGAGTGTGACTGGACTGGTACCTGTGGTGGCCATAGAGCTCCTCAGACAACTCTGTCAAGAAAATACCCAAACTCCTCCCAAGGTGGTCATCTCCTGCCTCCTGGTGGCTCATATCCCAGATGCTGGTTCAGCCCGAATCCCTGGACAGCTGCACAGTTTACAGTGTACTTCCCAGGTTTCTGGAAAAATCCCTGACACAAAAGGAGCTCAAGGTGGTCAACGTGAACCACTCCTGGAGTCACCCACCACACGAGGAAGCTAATTAGGAACAGGCACACACCTGTCCTCAACAAAGGCCTCAAAGCTCGGTTTTTTTTCAAATTGTGGGATTTCTGAATTTCTGATGTATCTCTTGCCTATGTTATAAAATGATGTAAGTACACCCCAACACCCAGGAATAATATCCTGCTGGGTATCCCTGAGCTACCCTGACAGTCCATCTTCCACCTGTGCCCTTGATGAACAGCTCACATTTTTATCCTTCACTTTTAAAGGTTTATCATATATATGTGTAGGTACATTGCATGTATTCATTTATTTATTTAAAGGGATATATATTCTTTAAAGCTTGCTTGTGAGAATTATAAAGTGAATTTAATGTCATTTTCACTGTTGAATGATATTTCATCATGTGAACATGCTATTATGCAATCATTCATTTTTCTTCAGCTTAATTACCACCTTTGCCTCACAAATGGTCATGCTGTGACTGGCACTTCTCTGACCTAGATCCTACATACATGGCCAGAGTTTTTTCAAGCGAATGTTCTCAGGAGAGAAACGGCTACCTCTGAGGATGCGATGCATGTGTCCAGAAATACGGGATAATACCAAATGACAGTCCAGAGTCATTGGCCTCACAGATCAAGACTCCTTTTCAATATTTTATAGGTGTTTTCTTTTTCATTTCGCAGGTCATTTAACAGTTGGTTCTAAGTATGCGTGGACTTTGTGAATGATTCTAGACTTGATTCTAGGATAACCAGGCAGCTATGTCCTTACCCAGCAGATCAGCCCAGGTTCTAAAATGAAGGCCTCAGATCAAGTCTAGGCTTCTTGATGCAAAAGGTCAGTGATTTGGGGAGAAACACTTTATATTTCTCATGGGGAGAAAGCCAACGTCTGATAGGATGTTGAGAGGATTACAGGTGCCAACACACACGGAGGTACATGTCAGTTCTGTTTGCTAAAATCCTTGTTGGAGAAGCCAGTGAGAAAGATGTCTCCATGGTACAGATGCAGAGGCCATAATGTGGAAGCAGCATGCCTAGATATCCCTGGTACCCAGCCTGCAGGAAGGTATAGTATCAGAATGAAGAGGACACAGCACGAAAAGAAAAAGCACACAAAGGCACCCAGGTGCTGGATGCCACCAAAGTGGTCTCTCTTAGGATGACTGACAGAATGCTGGACACCTTGTTCCTTTCTGGATTGTTTGGGCACAAATTTGTTTTTAGCAAATTGAAAAGTCCTTTTCTACTTGGTTTGTCTGGATAATTTTCCTGCAAAGTTGGGTTTGAGTGCTCGATCACTAAGTGGGTGACTTGAGTCTTGTGTCCCTGAAGCCTGGACGTGTCCTACTGACAGTGGCCAGCCAGCTCTCTCAGAGTGCTCCCTAGATTGGCATCACCTGCAGAACTCCTGGCCACTGCCCTGTCTTGCAGTTACATCTGGCCCAGGAGGTATCTCTACAAACTGGTTGCTGTGCTTCCAGTTGTGAGAAGAGCTGTCCAGGGAGTTCTTCACATAATCATCATCTTGATCTTAAATGTAAATATTGTCACCATGGTTTAAAGAGAGATTAATGGCTTGCTGACAGCTCCATACATCCCAAGGAAGTAATGCCCCAAAGAACATGAGTTAGTCTCTCTTTCTTACAACAGTACCAGAGGAAAAGCTGGTTAATATATCCCTAGAACTACAGGCAAGCCAAATCCAAGTCTCAGGCTGGGTACTTTTTCTGAGCAACTTACCAACTGAGAAGAAGGATCTGACACAGCCCCCCACCTCTGACAGGTACTGGGGATGGAACTTAGTGCCCAACCACTGAGCTACACCACACACTTTTCCTTTCATGAGAAACTACCCCTGCCTGATCCTGGGCCAAGTACCTACAAGTCTCTCTTTACCCTCTAGTGAAACACAAGGCTCCAGTTGGTGCGTTTCAGAGAAGTGAGACTTGAGGATAAAATAGGTTTGCAGAGCTGTGGCCAGCCAGGTAACATCTGGAGTGAAATCTAGGGACAACCGCTCCAGTTCCCTTCCTTCCCCAACCATGACTACTTGCGGGCTGCTGATGACCTTGTGGTTTGGAGTCTCTTTCCATTGTCCCAAGGCTCAGAGCTCACTCTCCCCTACCTTGGTGTCTTACATCATCTATACCACTAGGTGCTGGGATAGCAAGGAGTCAGCGTCTAGTTTCTGCCACTGCCTCCAGCCACCCACATCTCCTTGATGCAGCCAGGCCCATCACTCTATCAGGAATACAGCACAAGTGTCAATACCAGGAGGACTAGGCAATTAGACTCCACATCTGAATTTCTTATATTTTCAAAGTGTTCTACACTAATTAGTTAGTCCTGTTAGCTCTAAGGATTAGTAGCTACTCTAACAAGACACACGACATTAAGTGACTTACCTAATTATGTAAAACACAAGGACGTGAGACAGGAAGGCAAGCTTCCCTGCAAGCAGGGCTCAGGCCTGCCCTGCCTACTGTGGTGCCTACCTGTTTTCTGTTCTCTTGGGTCCCCCAGGGGATGTGGATGAATTCCACGGGATACCCAACATAATGAAAAGGCTAAGTGAGCTTACCTACCTTGGGGGTCCGAGACCTGCCCCTCCTCTGTTAGGATCACAGGGATTCCCACTGATTCTGTCTGAACACCAGAGGCAACTGGGATGAGAACCTGCTCCGGGGGAATAAGCCAGAAGAGCCACAGGTCTGTGCAGGCTGAGGGCTCCTGTCCTATGAGGTCAGGGAGCCGGCCCCACAGTATCCCCTCCACACTGAGACACAGGGATGATGACTGCCATGAACTGTTGCCTTCTTCTTGGTCACTGTCAAAGATTTTGCCAAAAACCGAGTCCACATGTTCTATCCTCACAGCAAGAGGTCTCCCCTCTGCCCACCTACCTACCATCTCCTGGTCCTCTGGTGGCCTGACCACCTGTGTGCCTCCCTCTACTCTTTCTAAAGACATCAGCCACTACGTTTATTTGCAATGCCCTCTGCCCCGCCGAGCTCCAACAGGCATAGCTCAATTCCCACCTCCTCCAGAAAGCCCCCTTTGACTTTCTGCTTTACCTCTCCCCCCATGACTGTCCCTACTCAGAGACTTCAAGACCCATAGTTGATAATGTTTTACGCCACAGCCCTTCTCATTACAGCCGGCTGGTTTCTGCATCTCATGGCTTCACATGGCTTATTCTCACATGGAGGGGAAGGGCTGAAAAAACAAGTGTCACCTCTTATGGGTTTTCTTGGCATGCTGTCAGGGGCCTTTCCTCTTCATCAAGTATAAATGTTGTATTTGTATGATTGCAAACATATTTCTGTTGCAAAAATTTAGAGTATACAGGTAAGCACAAAAACATAGCCACAATTTCCTCATGTTAAGGTAATCAAAGCAGCACCTTGCTCTAGAGATGATCTTTCTAAAAAAATGACACAAGACAGACACGTACGGCTTTAAAACAGACTCATGGATCATATTTTCAAGGTGCTAACACCCATTTTCTTTCTCATACAAGTCAACACTGGAAAGTACAACAACATACACAGGCATGTGTATGTACTCTTATGCTGAAGCAGTTCTCTCCAACTCTTTCTGCTAACATGTCTCTATCTAAAATTTTTGATGAATTCTCTCCTACAGTTTACATGCAAGGCATAACTAAAATTTTTGTTTCACAAAACAATACCGACCCATACTGATATCTTACCACTCACCTTTATCACCGAGTTGTGAGTCCTGACTGCTTTCCCATATCACTGGTGTGCATCTACTTCTCTTTTCACAATGGCTGAACTGTTCTACAGTGCATGGATGTATTAGGATGCACTCAGTCCCACATCCATAGGACATGTATGCTGCTTCCCATTTGTCACCACCACAGGCAGTGGTGCCACAGATATCCCTGTAACGGTAAGCCTTCTATACTCATGTAAATATCTCTGTAGGAAGATCCCTAAAAGTGGAATTGTTTGGGCAAATGGTACAGGTATTTGACACTTTCATAAATATTGTCTAACTGCCCTATCAAAATATGCCACTGTTTCCACCTGTGCTGCAGATGAAGGATTAAAGGTTTTTTGCATTTTCAAGCAAGATCACAATAAAATGCTGCCTCCTATTTCAATTTGCAATGTTGTGATCACTAGTGAGGAGGGATCTCTTCCATGGGATCACTTCAGATACAGTAATCACTGTCGATTTCACTTGTGCTTGTCCCATGCTCTTTCCAGAACCTTCTGGTGGCTGCTTTGTATAGTTCCTCCCCTTCTATGAATGACCTTATTTATTTGCAGAAGCTTTTTACATATGATAGATGCAATCTCTTTGTTTTAGATATTTCCAGTGCTTCATCCCAGTGTATCACTTGTCTTTTGTTTCTAATACTTTCATGTGGTCAAACAAGTCAATTTTACCCTCCATGGTTCCTGAGTTCTTGCCTTGTCCTGAAATGCCTGTGTGTGCCCAGCACAGATGAATTTTTCCTATATTTTCATCTGATACAATAACAAAGGTATAAAAAATGTTTACCTCTCTAAAGTCCCTGGAATTGTGTCATTTTTCAAACAGCTTGGTTGGCTGTCCTGATACCATTAGAAAACCTGCTTTCCCACTGAACTGAAGGCCATAATTATCATATTCTAAATTTCCATGTAAGGGTGGCTATTTCTGAACTTGGCATTTGGCACAGCTGATTACTTGCCTGTGTCTGCAATCAGCTCCACAGTGCTTTATTTATGGTGACTTTAAGATTCATTTGACATCATTATTTAAAAAGATACCTAGCTAGAGTAGACATGTCATCCAGGATAGCCACAGAACTAGGCTAGGCTGGTGGGATTCCCTTTTCGTGGCTGCTTTTTAAAAATCTAACTCAAAAAGGCCTTTCGGGCTCACTGTCAAAGAGTTTTCCAGAACATTCTGGCTGTCTCTGGCATAGGCACGTCTCTGCTCACATCACCACCGTGAGCAATAACACCCATTGCAGGCTGTCAGACCTACTTGTAACCCTTCATACCTATTCCCAGTGTAACACAGTCCTATAGGCCACCATTATCAACAACTTCCAACCCAGAAACAAGGAGAACTTGCTTCCTCACCCTTCGGGGATAGCCATGGCTACTGAGGTAGCTGAGCTCACTGCACTGGAGCTGTGGTGCCCTCTTCCATGTCCATGTTGTTCCCTCTTGTTTCTTACATGGCTGCAGTCATGCGGGGCAGCTGTCTTCACTTCCTGCATAGCTGAACAGGTCAGCAAGAGGGGATTTGACTAGACTTGTCCAACTCTGAAATCTGACTTCTAAGTCATCAACACCATCTGAGTATGCACACATGCTGGGCACCTGGCTAGGGACTACCCATGCTAACTCCCTGGCTGGCAATGGCCTTTCCATGGTGCCCTTGACATTCCCATCATGCAGAGGTGGAGGTCACAAGAGTATTCTGGGGACAAAGTTCCACGAAGTGGCTTAAAACAACAGGGACTTATTCTCTCCCAGTTCTGGAGGCCAGTAGTCTGAAATCAAGATGTCAGCAGGGCCATGCTCCCTTGGAAGGCTCTGGGGGAGAAACTTTCCTCATCTCTTTTAGCTTCTGGTTGTTTCACCTCCTTCTTGACTTGAGGCCACACCACTCCAATCTGTCTCTATCTTCACACTCAGAGCCTGCACAATGAGTATCAGTTGTGGGGCAGGGAGTCAAGGGCCCAGTGTGAGGGAGTGGAAGTTCTGGGGAGTCCTCCTGGTAGAGAAGTAGAACAGGTGACTCACAGCCATAAATGTCCAGGCTTATAGCACCAAGCAGGCTCAGGACCAGCATGTGACAAGCTTCTATCCTTTCCTTGTGAAAATCTGTTCATCTACATCTGAGACCAATTTGCTGGAAACTACAGAATACCTGTCACATTGCTTTCTGGCACAGAAGTTGGATGTCTGCATGGAAAAATAAAGACAGCTACATACTTCTTGGTGTTGTAATATTTAGACGTGTCATTCTGCATCTCAAAGAAGAGGCAGCTTGAAATAAATGAGTGTTCTCTGCTCAGCACAAGTCCCCAGCCTGGAAACTGAGCAAGAGCAGACTGTCTCTCTCATGCAGGTGAGCAGAGCTGTCTATATGGCTTTCTGAATGACACACTCAAGTTCAATGCCAAGTTGCTGCCCGATGTGTATCTCAAACCTTTGCATTTAATTCACATGCAGGGGTGCCCAGATGTTCGTGTATGGGAAGTGGGTCATGCAGTGCTTATAGTTGGAAGATCCAAACTTTGATCTGTGATCACACCCACATACCCACTTTGGAGGGCTTTTCTGCTCTGTCCACTAGGGAAGGGAGGAGCTTCCCACTTGATGACTAGGTCCTGCGGCACACGTACAATGTAGGGTCTTGGCACTGCAAAGCCAGGCAGCTAAAGAGAGAGCAAGGGTTTCCCTCTTCTTAGGGAGAGAAGAAGACTTAGCAACAGCTAGATGTGACACTGAGGTCTTCTGTGCTATTAACAGACTTACTTTTTTTTAAAGGTACATATTTACCATACATAATGATCACATTCATCATAGAGAATTTGTACCTGTACATTCCTTATTTTCTCCCCATTCCTCTCCTCTCCTCATTTACAAAAGCTCTGTTTCTATTTTTTCCTTTCCATTCTTTTTTTTTTTTTTAAATCCCTTTTCCCTTTCTTTCCTTCCCCCTCCCTTCTTCTCCTTCCCAATGTCTACCCTCCATTTTGCTCCTCATTTATCCTTTGGGTTTCTCATACAGGAGAAACAAAGCAATATTTAAACATGTGTGTCCAATTTATTTCACTTAATGCTATTGTCTCAAGGTGTAGCCATTCACCTAAAAATGCCACAAGTTTATTTTTATTGCAAGTAGTACTTCATTGTATATAAAAACCACATTTTCTTTATCTATTTATCTGTTGATGGGCACATGGGCTATTTTCAAGATTTAGCTATTATAACTTGGGATGCTGAAAATATGGGTTCGCATATACCACTATGGTATGATGCTTTAAACTCTTTTGGGAAGATACCTACAAGGGGAATAGTTGGGTCAAATAGAACCTCTAGTTTTAATTTTTTGAGGAATCGCCATACTGATTTCCATATTGGTTGTACCAATTTACACTCTCATGAATAATGGAGAAGGGTTCCTTTTTCCTCACAGCCTCACTGGCATTTGTTATTGATTGATTTCTTGATGACAGTCATTCTTTCTGGAGTGAGATGTAATCTAAGTGTTTTAATTTACATTTCTTGAATGACCAGTGATACTGAACATTTTCCACATATTTGTTTGCTGTTTGTACTTCTTCATCTGAGTGCCTATTCATTTCAGATGCCCATTTTTGGAGAGGGTTTTTAAATTTGGGGAGTTTGCTTTTTTGAGTTCTTTATATTTTCTAGGTAACAGTCCTTTGAGGAGTAGTTGGTAAAAATTTTTCCCATTCTGTGGGTTATTTCTTCACTCTATTGATTTCTTCTGCTATGCAAAAACTTTTTAATTTGATGTGATCCTACTTGTTGATTCTTTATAATATTTCCTGTGTGACTGGGGTTTTGTTCATAAAGTCTGCTTACACTTATGTCTTCAAGAATTTTACTCAGTGGTAACGAACCTATGGAATGATGCCACAGTGGGCTGTTTGTATCACTGAAAGCTCTAAAAGGTTCACCATGACTGGTTTTACCTATTTTATCTTCCAGCAGATTAAGTGTTTCTGTTTCAATATTAAGATCTATTTCAATTTTAGTTTAGTGTATTAACAGACTTAAAATAGCTTTGTATTAACTATAACTTGATCTCATAAAATTACATATACTGTAGTTTATTTCGACTAAATTACAGATGTTTTAACCAATCACCCCTTTAAGCTACGGACCACTGGCTGTTTGTGCTGCTGCCTATTGCCTCCTGTGGGCCAACGGGCACTGTGTAGACACCTGCTAGGGGGATGAGTGTGATGACTCCTGGATGCAGATGTGTGTACATACATCAGGAAGGCTCCTGTCCAGGTGGCCCACAACTGGAACATGGACTGCACCTCCATTTCTGAGAACAGAAGCAGAATTAAGGCTGCATCCAGGAGGCAGGCGCCACAACTCCCACAGGCGAAAGCTTCACTTTTATGAGACTATCAAGGGAGAGCAGGAGAAAACACCTCCTAACCTTGTCAGATACAACTATGACCCCACTGCCTAAAATCTGTGCTTTCTTCACCGAGGTGTGCTTCTGACACCCTGCTTGGCTTTGCGGGTAGCAGAAGCCCTTTTCACTCATCAGATGCACACCCCAACTCCCCCAGGCCTGAGCAGTTGGCCAAAGACGGGAGTCTCTTCTTCATGTCCCAGCTCCAGAGGCTCTGGGAGGAGGTCCCGAATGAGCGCCAAGCTCCAGAAGGCTGGTAAGGGAACCTACACTGGGTCACGTGTGATCTCACACACTGCCCAGCTTGCACGGCTCCCAGCAGAACACAGGGCACGGGATTCTCCCACCAGCACCGCACTCAGGCCAGCAGGGTCGTGCTGCACCAGCGCTAGCTGACCACAGCATTATGTTACACTCACCTACGCCCCTGCCACGTCTATAAACGAGCAATTAGAGGAAATGAGGCTGGGCAGTGACGTTTGAAATCCCTACAAAACATTCCATCATTCTGAAATGCTTTACAGAAGCAATGGTGAGAAAAATACCAACAGTAATGAGGCAGAATATAAAACAAGATCCATAAAAACCAGCTCTTCTCATTCCTGAGTTTTTTGGCAGGCACATGCAGTCTCCACATTTTCTCTAGGGCTCACAGTGGCCATGAAGTATCCAGTTGCTGGTGTCCAGCTCTGAAAACCCTGCAAAGCCGTGACAATGGCGGGCCCTGGTGCTGGGTAGAAAGTTCCACGTTCCCAGTGGCAAGAGAAGTCAGGCACAACTACCACGAAAGATGTGAGGAAGAAGTACAGGATTGTGATGCACATACATTACAAACAAGCAGATCAAAGATCATCTCCTCCTTCCTCCAGGATTGGAAACCCTACCACAGCTCTGTGTCAAGGTGGTACAGAGATGAGGCAAATCTTTCTCAAGGGTTTTCTGCAGCCCGGTGAGATCAGCAGTGCACACTGTAGGTCTTTTACTCACAAAGCCTTGAGAAAAACAAGAGGCCTCTGTCTGAAGCACTTGAACCAAGTACATACTACAATGCTTAGATAGTGCTCACTGTCTGGGGCAGGTGCTTTCTCCTCTGCAGTCTAGACACTGGCTTAAAATATCCTTTGTGACACAGTCCTGACCAAATTGTAAACCTCAGGGACACACACCCTCAGAGTTGTTCAGGCCCAGCTCTGTCCACCACTAGAACCTTGGTGGGTAGATTACTTACAAGCTAACTGCTTCAAAGATGCACTCTTCTGCACACCCATGACCTTCCTGATGCCTGAAAATGAACCAATCTCTCTGCTCTTCAAATGGAGAGCTTGTTTGAGGAATACAAGACCCTCTGCCAGCCTGTTTTTCTCCTCCAAAATGGTGGTTCAGATACTGCTGGTTGCCCACATAGGCCCCTACATATAGCAATTTGTGGTTGTGGACACTGGGAGCAGACAAGTGAGTATCCACTGAATGTGGGGGTCTCACAGACATCACTCCTTCTCACCTGAGTTTTCTTTGAAAAAATTGAGATTCCTCTCTCTCTTCCTTCCTATGTAGCATTCACATAGCGTAACATATGTATAGTGTATACACACAGAGACATGTTTAGCTAGGTATAAAGAAGGAAAAATTGTTTGTAATCCTCTTGCCCAGAGACACCTACTAGCAATGTACATACTAGACCCTTCTTTATAACCTCCTTCTGGGGACGGGGACAGACATACATACACACACACACACACACACATACACACACACACAAGACCACACTTTGCTTTGTCTTGCACCGGCTGTCTTCTCTTACACTGTGTTACAAAACTCCGAGAAAAACAAGAGGCCTCTGTCTGAAGCACTTGAACTGAGTACACATTACAACACTCAGACAGTGCTCACTGTCTGGGGCAGGTGTGTAGGGCAGACCATGCACACAAGAATGGAAACAGCCTGGTTACATGTAATATTCCACCAAACATTCTGGGTGGACTCAACCTGGCCTTTGCTAGTGGTAATTAGGTTGACTCAATTTCTTTAGACAATGAACAACTTTTATGATATCCTCAGTCATGTTTTTTTGCAGACATGCCTTGTAAAGATTATTACTGTCTTTATTTCGTGGTGAGCCTTGGAGTTTTCAAAGATTACTGAAAATCTCTTTTTCCCCCACTACTGAGGACTGAACCCAGAGTGCTCTATCACCAAAGTACACCCTTGGACCCCCCCCCCTTTTTTTTTGTTTTGAGACAGGGTCTCATTAAGTTGTCCAGGTGGGATTCAAACTTGAGATTCTTTTGCTTCAGCCCCTAGCTAGTTAGACTAATAGGCCTAGACCACTCCTCTCTCCCCCAGATTTCTGGAAATCTCTTGACAGTTCTAGCACTCCCCAAAGCAACTGAGTCATCAAAGGTTTACAGACAGGAACACTGAAGACCTTCCTGGGCAGTGGGAACCCTTCCCTCCCCCTCCAGCTCAGTGGCAGAACCCAGCTATTCCAGCACCCAGGTGCTCTCTGAGAGTTAGGAATAAGGTCCATCACCTAGAAGCAGGGAACATCTCAGCAGACAGGGCCTCGAAGTGGGGAGGGGCCTGCTTTGGGCTTTGATCCAGGGATGGGCACAGCAAGTTAAGATTGAAAACAAGCCCACCCCACAGAAGTGATTGTTAACAGCTGATAAAAAGCAGGTTATCTGTGGGGCCACAACTTTGACCCCAACATTCAATATCCCCTTTACCATCCTCAGTATTACTAGTGGCTGATCAATGCTCACAGCCCTCTTTTCACCTGTCAGAGTGTTCCACATTTACCACCATAGGTGTTCCGTCTGCGATTATGTCTTCTCATGTAGAAAAGCACCCTTGTAGGGGTGCGACAAGGATGTCCAAGTGTCCTGCTCCCTTAGAGAAGCTCCAAACCACAGGTTTCTGCTGGCTTCTGAAACTGCCAAGGAGACAGGCAGTCATATATGAGACAGTTGGGTCAGGAAGGTTTGGGAATGGGTGTTCCTGACAGGTGAATCCAGAGTGTTCCAGGTTCAGGGCTTCTTTTCCCTCTACACCCTCTTGAGCCTCCCTCAAATCTGGGAGTCCAGCCCTGGCTGAACAGGTTGGGAGGTCTTGTCTGGCAGGTGGAGGGGCCCCCAGACCAGCTACTTTGCAGCTTCAGCAAGAGGCCCAGGTGAAAAGGGGTATCCTGGGTCAGACCTCTGCACCTGCCATCCATGGCCATTGCTCAGGGTCCTCTTCCACAAGAGGTTTTTCCCAAGAAAAGTGGCACAAAATGGTGTCAAAGAAGGCTACTTGAGAACACTGATGTCTGAGAAATAGCATGAAAGCTAGAAAGGAATGTTTTAGGAGCAGTTTATTTGTACAATGAGAGAGGTGGGCTTCTCACCCGCACATTCACACAGTGGAAGCTGGGTTTCAACACCTGTGAAAGAGCCTCTTCCCAGTCTCTGGGTTACTCCAGGTTCCTCTCTCTGCAGGGCCTACCCTGATCTTCAACACTATCTCTCATTTCAGGAGGCTACCACAGGACAGTCTCCAACTATGCCCTCTTACTGCTGGGTGGTGGTGTTGGCAGGAAGCCCTTGGAAGGGGCTGGGAGAGATGGTCTTTGTCATGGGCAATTACGAGATTTGTGGGTGCTTAGGTTCGTAAGAAGCTACTGCTTAGTCACTGAGGTGGCCCTTGGAGAAAGGGACCCCTGCTTTCTGCTCATAGTGCCTTTCATTTTGGGCAAACCCTCTGCTGAGCAGTGAGGATCAGGGTACCAGAGGAGGCCACCACGGTGCCCAATCCAACAAGCCACGTCCTTGCAGGAAAAGAGAGATCCCAGAGGACTCTCAGCAGTATGGTGAGTGTGAATAGGGAAAGGGAGGTTAGAACTTGCTCTTTAGTGGGTGGATGATATTTGCATGGTCTTTAAAAGCCACTGTAGTTTGACATGGTGGCACATGCCTACATGTCCATGAAGAGTGATCAGAAAGTGTGAGGAGCTTCACTTAGTGACAAACTCCCGTTTGCTTGATGGACACTCTCAGGGAGCCCTCCTTGAACAGGGGACAGACTAGAGTAGAAACATTTCGAAAGTAGGCAGTGCAGGGACAACAATGTTCCATTTTCTCTGAAGCCCATCTCAGAGGTGGGGGAGCCACACATTCCCACAGAGACCACGGGAGGCAGCCTCAAGGCAGGGAGCCCCATGGCCAAGTCCTCACCGTGGAGGATGGCGTGCCTGGACTGAACTTCAAGCCACATACCTGCTCACATACAGCCTGCCAAAAGTCTCACATGTGCATTCACTTTTCCTTGTAGCTATGGCAATCAAAACATGCAAAAGCAACACTTTTTGCACAATATCACATGTTGCTTAATGTTTGGACACTGATATTTTCTCCAGCTGGGTGTTTCTTAATTTAAGTCAACAAATCAATCTGGAAAAACACATATTGCTTGTTTTTAGGATCCAAACTGAAATGATGTATAATGGGAAGACTTGACGGTGTGTGAGGTGTTGTGTATGCACTGGAGATGACGCGAGCCCCGCTTACACATAAGGGGAGAAGCAGCAAAGCTCCCTAGGCCATCTGCTCCTTTCACGCCCCCTCATGACCCAGGGCACTCGCCCCTTTGGTGAGAAATGAGAAGCACACATACTACACAGGTGCTCAGATGCGTACTCCGTGGGACTAACTCAGAGCAGCCAAAATAATTCCAGTCCTCTCTTTAGATGCTATTTTGCTCCTTAGCCATCCCCCTGTATCAGAGAATTTGACAATGAAAATCTAGAAGCTCTGTTCTACATCCTCAGATCATAGTCAAAACAGGTTTCCTATGAGGCCCTAGCACCTTAGTCTATGAAATGTGCCTCACTTACCATGCCCCCCACATGGTGGGGACTTCTAATAATCCCAAAATGGCAGCCTAAAATGAGTATTTAATAGCAGGGTTTTTTTTTTTTTTTTTCCTTTAAGGCTCCCAACTACATTGATACCATACTGTACAGGATCAATCTTAATTACTGTCCATGTGGAATTTTTTTCTTGTGGCTTTTTTCTATGAAAAAACATTAATGAGAAACTTTAAAGGCTTGTTAACAGTGTCCTTTCATCAATCAGAGGTGCTGTCAGGGCAGACTCTGCTGTCAATTTGCACCTCACTCACTGCCCAGCATCCACTTCCTATCTTCTCATCCACTCCTGGCCCCTGCCCCCACTACAAATCCTTGTTGGAGCTGCCCTGGGTGATGGAGGCCAGACGTTCTTCATCTGTCAGCAGCTGGAGCCACAGGGTCCTGAGGACTCTGGAAGGCCGCCCTCAGTCACCTAGAGACAAGTCGGGACCTGCAGTTTCTCCAGCCTGGGGCCCCAACTTTTGAGAAATACCTCCCCTTTGTTTCATGCAGACATGCAGACAGACAGACACAGACAGACAGAGAGGCGCTACTTGGCAGAGGCCTTCTGCAGAGTCCTGTTTTTATCTATATCTTTCAAACTGATAAACAAAGTGGAGGTGAACTTCAGCTTCTCTAATTCAAACTTTTAAAAAAAATTTTATTTTAATGGTACATTTTAGTTGTACATAGTGATAACATTCATCATAGGGGATTCGTCATAGGGGATTCATCATAGGGGACGTATCTTGTTGCTTCTTTTTTCCCCATTCCCCTCCCCTCAACCTCTCCTCCCTCCCTATCTACAAAAGCTTTGTTTCCATTTTTCCTTCCATTTCTTATTTCTCTTGTCCTCTGTTCCATTCCCCCTCCCTTGTTTCCTTTCCCATTTGGACATTTAGCACCCAAGAACAAAGAAGAAAAACCCAGATGGCTAGAGAAAGGCTAAATAAATTTAACCTACCACTCGAGGGCCACCAAGGGCCCTCTGCAACCCCACTGCCATACATCAGCAAGGAAACACATACAAGCAAGATATAGGGAAATCCAAATTTGCCCCAGCAATAGGAAATTCAAGGCAAAACGTTTAGTTTCCCAACAGGACTTCTGGGAAAATCTTCAGAGTAAAAGAAACTCCTGTGTCCCACATTTTAAGCCAATTTGTGTCTATTGTTCCAGAGTCCTCCTATATGCTGTTTGAAACCCAAACAGCACTACGATTTTTGGCAAGGTCCAGAGGGGTATGAACAATTTTCATGTGTATTCAGCTGTGACTTCCTATTCTGATGGTGGCAAGGTCCAAGCTGGCAATGCCTGTCCATAGTTGCAGCTATGGATGCACCCACAGACAAGGTGGGCAAGATGGGAGACTGACATGGGGTTATGACAGAACCTGTGTGAAGTTTCACCTGGCTGGAGGAATCTGTCTGAATAGCTTCCTTGAGATTATCTCTAATCCCTCAGGGGTCCCACCAGTCACATACCATGGAGGGTTCTAAACAATCTGCATTCAGGTTTTGCTCTTAGTCTGCACTTTAATAGGAAATAAGTTCTGGATAACACTGATATTCATGAAGATCTAAGAAACAAAGGCAGATGGTTTCCATATGAACATACTTATGTTGAATGTGCTTTGTCTTGAGATAGGATTTGCGGTAATCAGGCAGTAGTAGAGAACAATGGAATAAACATCCATACTGGAAAAAACTTGAGTTACCCAGATTATTTGCATGATGGAGCCAGTGAGGATTGTTTAGGAAGTTGTCTGCTGTGCAGGAAGTGTCAAGAGTTAAAATTCCAATTAAGTTACCTAGAAGGCAAGCCACTGCTTCCTCTGAAAAGCCCACTGCCTACAACTGTGGTTTCTGGAATTTAAAAAATGATAAAACAAAACCCCCTAAGTACCCCTGCAGTTCTGCAAACCTTCTCATAAAAACCCTTCAGAGCTCCTGAATGGGCATCAGTCAATACCATTACACTCACACTTGCACAATTACAGTTTTTCTTCTTTGGGTGTAAAGACTTAAACTCATTCATTTCATCACCTCATGTGCCACAGAACACAGTGAAGTGGGTGAAGTTTACTTGCCTTGTATCCCCAGTGGGAAGAGACTGTGGGAGAAAAACACACTCCCTCACAAAACTCAGCCTCTTGCCTGGCCAAGGGCATCTATTCCATTGTAAGTGTGGTTCACCAAGAACAAATATTGTTTCTGAGTCTTTCATTACCTTGGTCTCTAGAAGTGGTGAGAGCAGCGTGGCTAGTAGGAGCAGCAGTGGCTGTCATGCTGCACGGGTCTCCATGTCAGCATTCAAAGCGCCACAGTGCTGGACAGGGAGACCCAGCAGGTGAGGGGTAACCTGGGCCGAGGCCAAAGAACACAGCTTTCTTGTTTCAACATTTCTTTTATTTGGAAAATATTTTTGTATTTCTTTATGCCTTTCCTTTTCCTCTTTATTTTCACAAGCTGCGTTGCAACCTCAAGCCAGAGCAGCTCTAGGCAACCTGTGCTGGTGTTTCATGTCGGCCTCTGCAGAGCTTGTCCTTGGAGCAGTACACAGCCACGGTGGTGCGAGGCCTGCTGGGTCTGTCAATGGCCTCCTCAGGGCATCTGTCGAGCCTGTTATGACAGCGCCAAGGAAAACCTCAGAGACGAGAACAGAGGTGGTTTTTATGCTGCTCCAAGGGCAGAGCCCAAAAAGCCCTACATGCAGTTCTAGGCTGCAGAAAGCGCCAGGTTCCCCTGGTAGCTTTGAGAAGGTGGGTGCTCTGGCTGCACGTGGTTGACCCAGACTGGGGGCTCGGCCCTCGATGACTGCACAGCCCCAGGTCCCTTTCAGAGACTGGCCCTACCTGGAAACTTGGAGATCACACAGAAGATCCCTGTTGTGTAGGGGACCCAGGTGCTCCCAGCCTAGGAAGGCAGTCTGTGGACAGTGCACACATCTGTTCACCCATGTGTGGGCATGGGAGGCAGCCTGCAGGCCTGTCTTGGAGTGGGTTCCACCCTGCTGCCCACGTCCAAACTCATCCAAAAGCAGAGCTAGGCTGGGGTCTCCTACAGCACACTGCAGCCACACTGCCCTCTGTTGGAACGCATGTACACAGAACATATAGGCCGGCGGCCACAGGGCCTGGAGCTGTGCTTTTGAGAACCAGAACTCCCTGTTCTGTTCAGGCAGAGGATAAAGGGAGCAGGCAGTGATTCCTGGTGACTCCTGGGTGCTGTGGAGACATTTGTATAGCACAACCTTTGAAATAGCCCCCGATGTAAGGGGCACCTTGGCCCTTCCTATGCATCATCCTGGCCATGTCATACAGAGACAGCCCTTCTGCTCTCACAGTGAAATAAGGTTAAAAAATATGTTAAAACACTCCACTGAGGTCAATAGGAGTGTCCACAACTCAGGGTGTGGCAGCAAAGGGCACTGTCCTGAGAAACCGGATGTCTACATGACCTGTTATCTGTATGAAACTCACCTTGCTTTATAACAATTGAGAATGACCAAGCACAGAAGACAAACGGGTACTGGTCATGTCCTTTTATGCTCAAGGAACAACATCTAGAAGTAGTTTGTAAGACAAGCATATAGGAAATTGTAAACTATGGAGAAAGACCTGCAGCTTATTTTCTTGGGTGTTGAGGTGACATGAAATACCAGGCATAGCTGAACCATGCAGTTATGAGGCTATATTTCCACCCAGGTTTCTGATGACACACGCAAACCACTTGAGCTTCCCTGCTGTGGTTCACACCAGCACAGAGAAGCTGTGATAAAAACACAGCTTTCCGTAGCACAGTAGGGTGCAGTTTATTTTCTCCATATATCATGTGCTGTTTTATTCATTCCTACTCATAGCTACAAGTTTCTCCTCATTTTTTGGACATAGTTAACTTTAAAGCTGAAAGGATGACACAGTCGTAAAGTGTCAGGCTGTGTCACATAGCAGATTTGTAAACAGTCCCCAACACTGTTGGAGGCCGGAGCTGACTTGCTAGTACGAGTGACCTTGCATTTCCAGGCCACCTCTGAGGTCTGAATAGGCCCCTGGTCCTGGAGGTCTGCCGGAGTGGCTTGTGTCTTCCCTGCTTCTCAGAGCATGCTGAGCCAAGCAAAGCAAGGGAAGTAGGGTCTAGGGTGAGATCTGAATACCCAGAGGTGCCAATTCAGCCAAACCCATGTCCCAGGAGGTATATGTCTTTCCAAATCTTTTTGTAAAATGGTTATTTTCTATTCAACTGATACTGACTGGATGTGGATGCATCTTGCATCAGCTGTTCTGGCAGCTGAAATAACAAAGCTAGACACCTCTATAGAGCACCTACTTCCCTGGCTTGTTCCCTTTCTTTCAGTAAGAATCAGACATGGCGTGTTCAGAGCTGAGTGTGAGTCATATTCTCAGCAGGACAAATGACCAGGAAGGAAGGAAGGGCCACTTGGAGACCCCTGCCGGGGTGGTGTCAACTGTTTAGTGGGGTCAATTGTTCAGTCTGGGGCAGCCAGCTGTTGCCTGTGGGTGCCACATGCTTCCCTCTTTAGTTTGCCAGGCTTTCTCCACTTTCCCCATTTTAATGGACATTAAAAATGGAACAATAACTGCGTTAGAGAAGGGAACCAATGACATGCACAATGGCTGGTTGTCTGAACTCATTCTGCTGTAAAATGTAGAAACAAGAAAGGGCAGACATGCTGTGTCCCCCAGGGCACATCTGGCTCTTTTAATATAGTGGTGCCACCACACATCCTGCTTCCAATGCAGCATTACATTTATGTGTCACTCAAATGTTTACTTCAAATACAAACACTCAATTTCGGCCAGTAAGTTGAGAGCTAGTGGTGCCACTGGCTGCCCCGAGCCTGGTTCTGGCCAGACCCAACTCCCCGCGGGCTGGCTTCCCTACCTGATTGCCTTCATGGGCCAGAAGCCACTCCTTCACTGCCAGTCCTCCGGAGTAGTTGCCCATGGTTCCATTGCTGCAGATCACTCTGTGGCATGGGATGAGAATGGGGACCTGAAAAACAGGGGCCTCCACCATCAGTCTGGCTCTGGGCTAGCGAGGTCTTTAGGAGTCAGGAACAAGTCCCCAAGAAAACTGGTCTAGTACTTATCAGGTAAGGGTCATGCCAAGCAAGCTACTGGCATGGGGCATCAGTGCCACTCTGTCTCAACATCCCTATATGCACCCCCACAGAGGCCTTGAGCTGGGAGCCCTGTATAGGCTGTAGGGACACACACCTTGTGGTGTGGGTTGGGGGTCCTCTTCCAGTAAATTCCCTTTACACCAAGTTTTAGGAGGAGAAAAATTACTTTCATCTGATGAGTAATTTATCATATATATCTTCAGAAGTTAAAATTAAATTTCTGAGATCAGGGTGGGATGTAACCTTCTCAGACAGTCCTTGGCCATGACAGGAAGACAGAGATGATGGTACTTGGTTGGCAACTGCAGCTATAGGCCTGATGCCTTCCATACTCAGCATGGTTTTGTAAATAAAGATTTACTGGAACACAGCCATGCCCTTGGTATATATTCTATATGGCTGTTTTGTTGAGCCCTGAAATATTCACCCCCAGCCCATCACAGGAACAGGTGGCCAAACTCGCTTACTCTGCACTGGTACTGGGGTATCTTCTATTTCCCTCATCTTTGGGAAATTTAGAGGAGTCTGAGTGGCTCCAGCTTCTATACCTTCCCCTCAGAGTCTCCTATGGCCAGCCCATACTGGGACAGGACTGGTCAGCTGGGACCAGCCAATGCCAGCAAGACCCCCAGACCAGCACCTCCACCCAGGATGCTGTGGATTTCCTACTCAGATGGTTTGGGGAGGCAAGGCTGCCCTCTAGCCTTTATCTTGAGAGAGAGAGAATACCATAGTCCACGGTCTATGGAGGCTGGGGCAGCTGCTGTGGCCCTTCCTCTGTTTCCATGTGGAAGGACACTGCCAGCTTCACCTGCCCTCACCCACAGGGAAGGAAGGATGAGAACTCAGGAAGCTCAGCACCTTGTGGGTTCCTGCAGATGATCTCTTTGCCTGCTGGCACAAGGTATTCTGATTACTCCTGAGAAGGCTGGTGCATTTCTTGGTTGGGGAGGTCTAACCCCAGCCAGCAGGGCCAGTGATGGATGTCTGATTCTGGTAGGAACTACTGGAAAACACCATGGCCATGCCACCTGCTCCAATCTTACATTTATCCTAAAAAAGTAAACATCTAGGCACCTGCTATCCATTCCTGGTTTGGCTTAGAGCACAGGCAGAAAAGGCAGGGGTGGGATCAATGGCCCCCTGAAAGCCACAGTGCGTGGAGTCACCCCTGGTTGCCCACCTGTCTCCCTAACTAGCAGTGGAAACAGTTCAGAGAATGCTTGGCATGCCAGGCCAGTGATGACCACACACATGGGTCACTAAAGGTAACATCCCATCTATATACTGCAGGGGATCCCAGGGTCCCAGCAGCCATTTCTGCCTAGGGATCTCAATAAGTGGTTCCTGAGAAGAGTAGTTCTGGACTCATTTCCCAGGAAAGCCATGTGGTAGAGGTCAGCAAGGCCCTTGTTCCTAAGGAAGAACAAGGGCCTTGTGTGAGTGTCCCCGGGGAAAACAGCCTTCAGCCATACATAGCTTGGTGACTGGGGTGAGGGGACCCAGGTCCTCAGCCACAAAAAGCCTGAGACATGTGTGGTGACATGTCTCAGCACTAAGAAAAGTGTTATAGCTGCTCTGTGAGGAAGGTAAACTGCCAGTGAGTATACCTACAGGAACAGGTGCCAGTTCTAGAGAGGTGTGGAGGATTCAGGCTCACTGCCACAGAGAGGCACACAGCAGGTGTCCAGGCCTAGCTTATGCACTCACATGGCTACCCTGCTCCAGGTGCCTGCCTGACAAGAAACAGTCATTCCCACAGAACTCCCTAGACTGTTGTTGGGTACCATCCTGACTCCCACGTTTCTTTTTCCCTCTTATCTTGCAGCTCAGAGAGATCTCTGTCTCCTACACAGTCCTTGCTTTAATCTATCCCTCAAGGAGAGCAAACTGAACATAGTGGCCAGCTATTGGTCAGCCATGTTTCTATGGGACGCTACACCCTAAGTCTCTGAGCTCTGTATCTGGGAACTCTCTGCTTCCTAGGGTGCTACTTCGTACCTTATATCACTGAAGCCCTCATTGTAGGCAGTTATACATGTGGTCATCACTGTGCCCTCACCCACCAGATACCAACTATCAAGTGTCCCCCTTTGTAAGGCTCAGCTACATATGTCCCAGGGGATTGGGGTCATCCTAGCCCTTATATTAGACACAAAGCCACTAGAAGCAGATGCGCCTCGTGCTGATGCTGTCCTTCTTTTGTCCTGCCCCACAGTCCCCTGACACTCCTGGGTGGAGTGGACAAGCTGTATCAAATTGATGTCACACAAAAGTCTCTTACCCAAGGTCACATGATGGTTAGGCGGTTAAAAAAGGATTTGGCAGAGGCTGAATCCATTCACTGTCATCCTGACAGCTCCACATATACACTGCCTCTCCTTGAAGTGGGACTGATGTGGTGGTAGTGGGACTTTGTGGAATGGTAATGTTGGCAGATAATGGGGCTTGGCTTTGAGGCTTGGGATTTGGCTTTCCTCACCTCACAAAGCTCATCCTGGTTTGACTACAAGTTTGGGTTACCATGGTGACATGTGCAGATGTAGTCTAAGTGTGTTCCGGGGACCATCAGCATGACATGGTGAGGAAAAGGAGATTGATTGTTCATGTGAAGCTGAACAGGGTAAAAACCGGACATCCTGCCATGGACCTCTGACAGTATCTAACGCCCAAAACTCTTAACCTCCTTGCAAAGAGTAACAGAACACATTAAAAATGGAATATTTACTCTGATGGATGACTTTTTGTTGCTGTTACTGCGGATCAAACTCAGAGTTTTTTTTTTTTTTTTTTTTTGGTACTGGGGATTGAACTCAGGGCCTTGCACTTGCTAGGCAAGCACTCTAACCACTGAGCTAAATCCCCAGCCCTGAACTCAGAGTCTTTGTACTGAATTACAACCTCAGTCTTTTGTATTTTCAGCCAGGGTCACACTAAGTCACTAAGTTGTCCAAGTTGGGCTTGGACTTGGTGATCCTCTTGCCTTAGTTACCCAGAGTACTGAGATTATAGGCATGTGCCACCATGCCCGGCTGTTTGGTGGATTTTTGTTAAACACAACAGTCACATTAACAATTACTGTTGAGGACAGTACTAGATAGTACCTAATTTTCAGTTTTGATTGGTAAAGAGGTAGTCATTTAACTTAATCTAGCTTACAAACACTTAGGCACAAATTCTATTTTCCTAGTAGTAGACTTTACAACTGAGCTTTAATGTTCTCCCTTCCCTCTTAACACACTATGAAATTATAATAAGGAGTAATAAAAAGTCTCTCTCTCCCCCTTGCTGTGTATCAATACAGAGATTAGACTGATGGCAAAATAATGACAATGGCTATGACAGCTATGGCCAGGCTTCACCTTATGTCTGCAGTGACAGGAACAGGTCACTTACTGGTATGCATTGTTTAACCACAGAAACAGGGACCATTGCTTCTGCCTCAGTTTTGGTGGTAGGTTTCTACTAGAACAGTGAAACCACTAAAATTTATTGGGGCCCTAAGGACATTTTCAAAGGATCCTTACCCTCTATGCCCTCTTCTTTAAAGCCTGTGCTGCATAAAATGTAACTTTTATCAATAACCAAGAAGCTTATAATATCACAGCCACATTGAAATCTTCATGCTGTGAAACCTAATTCATCCAATACACGAATCCATCACTTACACAGACCCTCTCTCAAACGCTATAAAACTTCCAAACCCATAGATTTGTCTCCAACAAAAATAACATGAAGGGGCCTTTCAATCAATAATGGAATCCCTCTGATTCTGGAACTGGCTGAATATTTTTTCCAACTTTGCCTTTGTTCTTCTGGGTAGAGCCCACAAGGGAAAAAGCTTGTTTTCACTTGCAGCCTCATCAATACCTAAATCCTGGTGAACAAGTGACACCGAGAAGTTGTAATCAATAGCTCCCTGTGCGTTTTTTTCTTCTGGTCAAATGGTTCAGCTCCACTGACAACCCTGACACTTAGAACATGATGCTAAATCTTTATCAACAGCCATCTGGGTGACTGGCAGAACAAGACTCGGGGGGTCATCAATGCTCATGGCAATCTGAGAATAAACTAACTCCTCAGGAATGCGTTTGTTTAGAAAAAGGTGGGAAACTCTCTGTGCATGTATTGATTGACTCTGAACTGCATTTAGCAAACTCTGTCTGAGGATAAAGTAAAAGGGGGCGTCATAGGGTGGGGGGTTGTGAGGAGTCTTCAACTCGATATAGTGGAACACTGACCATCCTCTTGTGCTGGGTGGGACACAACCTTCCAGAAGGCTGCTTGATCACCCAGTGGGGCTGGTGAGTCCTGCTTAGAAAACTTGACAGAAATCAAGTTCTGGAATGATACAGATTCCCACACGACAAAACCCATTTCCTATTTAGGGAAAGAGGGGGACAAACATATACTTACAACCAGTGCTGTGACAGGAACAGCATATGGTCATGTTTACTGTGGCATCTAAGGAGTTAGCACACCACAGTGTTTGTGGTGTCTGTAACATTCTGAATCCATTTCTTCACCTTCACTCTCTTAAATGCCCAACTGTTCTGCTCAGCCTAAACATGCGAGGTGTTTTTCTGTTAGCCCGTCTCAACTTGCCTTCACTAAAGTGGGGTGACGCTTATGGTTCTCCAGCTGGGCCTTGCTCCCAGCACCACTGGGAGATACCCAAGGACAAGGACACCAGGTATGGCCTGTTGCAGTCCAGGGCCTTTTCTCCCTCAGCCCCTGGGTTACCTTTTGACTCTCCTAGCCCACTCAAGGAGATTTTCAGAGGATCTTGGTGGGGACCCACCATCCTGAGCTAATGTACAATGTGCAGCAGCAGGTTATCTTGCGAGCATCTCAGGCACATCTTGTGTGCATATATGGCAGCTCCAGGTACCACTGCAACCTTCTGCTTAAGCTGAAGGTCCCTGCATGAGTGAAAGCCCACAGAAGGGCCACAGAAGAGGCTTAACAGCACCCAGGTTGTCCTTGACAGAAGAGAAGTAAGGATGCTGAGACAGGGAGACAGCTGCCTGTGAAACTTTATAAATTTAGGTGACAGAGGCTGTATCTGAACAGAGACACTCAGAAATTAATAGCAGGAGAAAGAATCATGCTGGTTTGCAGAACAATAAATGCTCCTGAATATTGCTGTGAGCAGGCTGCTAACCAGTGATGGCATTTCCACCACAGAGTGAGTAGAAAACTTCCGGTGTCACAAAAGACAGGTGCGGGTGTTTACTGATGTGTGTACATAAGTCAGTGGAGCTTGTTTTTACAGCAGAAGGAGCAAGCTGTACATATCGAGGGGGCATGTGGTATTGGTGCCCACCTTCATTTGCATGCACAAAGTAAAACAGCTTCATCCCCATTTTAATTGACTGGCCACATAAAATTGTACATGTTCCATACCCTGCTGCAGGAATGACCAGAGAAATACATGATCATCTTTTCTACCTTTGCCTCTGGAGAGACTCAAACCTCAGTAAAGAGAAAGAACGACTCTACCCCAAGCGCATAAAGAGAAGCATTGCCTGAAACAGTAGCTGCAATGATGTAGAAGGAGGGTGCGAAAATGTTAGCTGCCAGTGCTCTTGTGAGGCATTAAACAGAGCCACGGCACGGCATTTGGATTGCCTCTTTATCTGTAGCAAATCCAAATGCCTCAAAGTTGAGTTATGACCTGGAAGAGGATGGTGGCTTTCTGAAGGAAAGATGAAGATCAAGTTTTGGTGGGAGAGGACAAAGACTACCTTCAGAAATTGGACTTGGAAGCATCCCACAGGCACTGAAAAATGCATGGAGGGCATCTTTGTTGGTAGTGAGGAGCCTGAAATCAACATACAACAGGTGCAAAAGGAAACACTAAGTCCCACTAGATATTGTCACCAAAACCCAGGACAGGAGCTAGGGAGCGAGTATAGTGTGTGGTCCATGCTGCATCTGGCTCCAGACAGCTTGGCGTATTTCAACAGGGCACACAACTTCTTCTGAGGAGGGTGCACACTGAGACAATGCGATCCACCACAACCCACAGGAGCTGCTTCTTCAAGAATAACAATGTAGTCTTGTGCAAAAGGCTATGTAATTGCCATCTCCTAGAAACCAGAGGGCTTTGCCCTCGGGCTGCCGCAGTGTGTGGCAGGAGCAACCGGCTGTGGTGTGAAAAAGCCTGCTTTCCCTTGTGAGCAGGGAGGAAAATAGTTTAAAAAATATATCAGCAAAGCCACAGCAATTTTTAAAAACGTAGAGTCTATTTGATTTAGTAATTTCCCATCCCATGATACAATGATCACATTTGCTCTCCCTGATAAGATGGCACTCTTCTATCATATTAGAGACTCGCATAGCTTTAGGGAGAAACCGTTACTAACTTGATAGCACACTCTCACCAGAGATGGGGTGGAGGGGCTGATGAGCAGGAACATTCCAGGGGGCTCTCAAGGTGGTGCAGGCTGTCTCTGTGGGTTGTTTAGGTGCCCTTCCTGCTCACTGATAGGGTCCACAAGGCTGTAGGGTCTCAGCCTGACCCAAATCACATGCTGCAAGTGACATACATGCCCACACAGGAGGGTGTGGGCCATGACCAGGGAGCCAAGGTACCCACTATGCCGACACCACTGCTGACCTGTTCTGTCCTCTGTGAGCACAGTTAGGACTTTCTGTGGGCACTGGTAAGATCTGACTACAGACTCCCAGATGGACAAGGATGCCTAGTGAGACATCCCATGGATACAGCATGTCGTTCATGTTACTGGGTCTCACACCTCCTGTGTTCATGCCCACAAAACCAGGAACCCCTGGGCCTCATGACAAAATGCAGCCCCCAGAGAAGAGCTTGCCGGATTTTAGGTACAGCCTCCTAGAAGAAGTGAGGCAGGCAGGTGGGCCTCTTAGTCTGTTATGATTTCTACTGTACTTATGGCATCTGGAAGAGTGTTGCCTGCACAACAGGCAACCAACATATTCGACTGTGTAGTGAATAACTAAACAAGTGGACAAATGAATGGAACTTCCTTCATGTGCATTTCTCTAGGCTCCACCCTTTTTCATGTTCACTGCCATGATCAGGGGCTCAGGTAGCTGGGGCACAATGGGCTCCATCACAAGTAACTCCTCTCCTCCCCAGCCCAGCTGCACAGGTTGCCTCTGAAACATGTTTAATTAAGTGACACTTCACCCCCAAGTGCCCACTGGACCTTGGCCAGTGTGACAGCCATGTCTTCAGAACTTACGGGATTACTTCTCATCGCTCCTCCCACTGCGCGAGCTGCTTTGGGGTTGCCTGCCAGGGCTGCTAATTGCTGGTAAGAAACCATTTCTCCGAATTTCACAACCTTCAGCAGCTTCCATAACACCTGTCTGGTGAATGAATCTGAAAGGAAGAATACAGAATGATGTTATTTGGACAAACGGCTCCAACAGCTCTGATATAAACAGCTGCCAGTCCCAGAGCAGAAAATGCAACAACACAAATAGAGGTGTTACATTAAATTAAAATAGCCTCCACACAGTACCCTGTCACTGTGTCACAGGCAAAGCGAAACAGGCAGGAGGCGGACACAAAGCAGGCACCTCAGAAGCCCTCCATGTGTCCTCTCTCTCAGATCTGTAAATTCCTTCCGCCTTTCCATGTTCCATGTAGGACTTCCACATGATGCTCTTCTGGAAGGTGTGCACGTATACATTCATCAATAGTTCAGTTAGTAAGCAGAGAAGTCCCCGCCTGCCCATCTAATTGGAAGCTTGTTGTACTGCTGGTTAATTTCCAACTTCGGCTAAGACACAGAAGGCAAAAGTAGCCAGGGACAGGGCTGAGCTATTATGCTAGCTGTGCACACCTAGAAGTGGGCAGGAGAGCCGTTAGCCACTGCTCAGAATGGCAGACACCCTGGTATGTGGGTGGGTGGTGACCTTGGTTACAGGCATCTCTAATCAATAGGGCTGCACAAATAAAATAACTCCTCATTTTAATTGGTCACATCAAATCGCATGCGCTCTGCTTCCTGCTACAGGAATGACCACAGGAACATGTGGCCACCTTCCCTCCCTCCACCTCTGGGTTTTAGAAATGTTTCTGGGTGTGAAGTGTGCAGGGCAGAAACCCAGGTACTCTAAGAAGGCCAGTCTGAATCGATACCTATTGTCTTTTCAGAGGGGACACATGGCTCGGGAGCACTGGAGACAGACACATACTCCATCCCGCTGGCTCAAAACACTCCTGGGACAGGGGTTTCTGAATGGCAACAAAGGGGAGGACTCCACAGGCAGGAACGACGTTTCAGAGTGCGTCCGTGAGAGCACTCATTACACTCGGTGCCAAGCTGGCAAAGTGTGATTTGGTTCTTAAGGAAACACACCCTTACATGCATGTTAAATAACAAAAATCACTTCTTAACTGAAGGGTACGATAATCACTTCACTGGGAAAAAAAATCTGTTTAGTCTTTATTATAACATTAAGCAAATTAAACATCAGCATAATCCAGGTGATACTAGAAAAGGGTCATCAAAGAAATTAACTTTGTTGTTCATTAATTTACATGGATTAGTAGAGGGCAAAAAGATAGCAAATGTGCTCTAGTTTTTTGTGATATAATTTCAAACTGTACACCATTTGTGGCAGGAGGGTGACTTTGGGGTTAATCAGACTGATTTGTCCTTTTAATTGCTTTCTATTCAAAGAAAATTCATTAGATAATGTTCTCTTCAAAATTCATGAATCAATTTAACTGAAGAAACCGCATTAACAGCTTTGGGTTCATTAGCACATGCAGTTGTGAGAAGCTGATTGCTGCGAGGGTTTCCTTAGGCAAACAGACTCTGTTTACTGTCTTTCTTCAGAAAGGGGTTTGAAATCACACTGTTAATCATTATTATTGTTACTGTTGTTGTTATGCCTCACTTAAAAAAAGAAAAGGGAAGGCGGAGAGAAAGGTAGCCTGGCGTCATTTGTAGAAAGGGATTTCAAGGATATTGTCCTGGGAAAAAAAACAGTAGAAGCAGCGGGTAGATGCTGCAAGAAGTGAAAGCTGATCCCTGCCCTGCTGGGACAGCACAAAGTGGTGGCTTGTCCTCTATGCTTTGATCCAGGGAGAGATGTGGCCGCAGTGTTCTGGGAGAACAGCCCAGAACTTCAGTAAATCAGTTGGAATAAAATGAGGTGGGTAACCCAGCTGGAACAGAGAGTGGTCCAGAGAGATAATGCTACCTCCATGCCATTCTCCATGCATTGGCCTTGAGTGCTGCTCTGATGAATGACTGCCAAGCAGGGAGCACCTTTCTCTTCAGTTGGAAAAGGACCACATAATGGAATGACTGTATGTCTGTGTATGAACCAGAATTTTCCAAACATGTTTAGTGTTTTTTTAATCACAGAAAACTGTTTCTTAAATGGTATGCAGCAGGCAATATATTGGGTAGTATAACTTAAAAGATGTGATATTTCACAATTAAGTACATTATTTTACAAATGCACCAGAAAATTCCTTTTCATCCTGTAGGAAATGAATGCTTCAGTTAAAGTGGCTCTCAAAGACAGTGCCTTAGACTCCAACCTGTGCACAGTCAGACGGCTGTACTGCCCCTATTTGCAAGGAGGGGGCCCACAATTTCTAGTGGTATCTTTCTAAAATGCAGGAAAATCTGCCAGTAAAACCAAAACATGTTAATGTGGAAAATATAATTTCTTGATGTTTAAATCATCACGTAAGTCCTCAGTGGCCAGCTCAGTCATTTTGGTGGCCCAAAGGGAAACCACTAATGTACCATCCTTCTCTAGCATGGCTGTCCCCAAGACCATCCTATGCTGTGGAAGGTGGCCTCTGCACTTCACATTCTGTTGCTTTTCCTTCATGACTTTCCTCCTGGTTTCTTCCTAGACTCACCCTTTCTTGAGTCTGTTCTGGGGCTCCAGGTACCCTGGCTGTGTTGGCATGGCTGTGGTCAAGTAAGCTCTGCTGGAGGCTGACCTGTGTCTTGGAATTTACTCATCTGATGGCTGTTTTAATGGCTGTTTTTATTTCAGCCTCACTGGCTACTTCAACACATGCACTATAACCACCTAACCGAAAGACTTCTAAATTCTGTCTCTACCTGGATTGTATGCCATCAGTCAGGAGGCAGCATGCTGTGTCCCAACGCTGGCCTCAGGGTAAATTGTGCTGTGTAATGGACAGTGGGTTCTCATGCACGTGAAGGGAGTGGGTGAGCAGGGCTATGAGGAGGGCAGGCAGTCTTCACTTGTGTATCTGAATGACATAGTCAGATGGGCACCGCAGGAGGAATTGGGAAGGGAGCAGTCTGATTGCCTTGCTGATCTCAGGTGAATCTCTTCCTTATCCTGGCTGCTATAAACATCACCATAAGAGGTCACTCAACAAGTCCTGTGCCTCCAGTGCACATGGATGGGCATGGAGCATACTGTCAGTGGCAGGGCTGGCCTGGAAGCCAGCTGCCTCCAACACCAGAGTTCAGACGTAACCACTGAGCATGCCTTCCCTGTGAGGCAGAGCAATGCAGTTCAAGTGCTTGTCAAAGAGTCTTCTTTCTCTCAACTACCACAGCTCCTTTGCAGAGGGGTGAAGCTTCCCAGGGAGGGGCTGGGCTGCCTTTCAGCAGTCCAGTTACTGTGGGATCTGCCCTGGCCAAGTTACAGTGAGTGGTGACACACTCAGGCAGACTTATGAGCATTGTCTGTAGGGCCCTGCCCAGGGCCAACCCAGTGGCTGTGATGTGACTGTGGACTTAAGGTGGCCACAGAGTGCAGTCCTTCCATTCCTGCAGAATCTTCCCATGATAGCTACAGGGGGCCTGGAATGGGCTCCCTTGGCCCTGGGATCCATGGCTCAAGTCATAGCTATTTGACCTCATGCTGCCTGACCACCAGGAGCAGCCAGAATCAGCTTTGAAGGAATGAAGCTGAAACACTACGATGGAGATAAGCAGAGGTTCTGGTTCAGATCAATGGACACTCTACCTGGTCCCTTCTACAGAACACCTTCACATGACCTGTCAGAATGCAGACCGTACTCTTGTGAGGGCTGTGAAAAGTCAACAGAAGTGGGCAGACTGGGGAATAAGATACTGGAATGAAATACTACTAAAATGATGAATGGGTTTACTCCTTTTCCTGCTATCCCCAGCCTTGATTTAACAGAGGCTAAGCCCTGGAGGGACACTGGAGGGTGGAAGAAAGGGTATCTTTGGTGTTCAGAGAGCACGGGGAACATTCCTTCTGCACCTCTTTGAACTCTAGTAGTTTGGAGCTCCTGAGCAATCCTGTGATGCTGGTGGAGGAGTGTGGTGGCTGCAGGAGCCTAAACCCTGGAAGAAGAGACAGGCCTTTTCTGATGGGAGGAGGTGTAATCCCAGGAAGGAAAACTTTAGTCTTCTGCTCTCCAGGCCCCAGATCTGGGCTCAGTCACTGGAAGTGAGTATCAGAGTGGAGTGAATGATGTCCTAGTTTTGTGTTCAGGAGATTGAAAGGGAAACCTTAAGAACTGAAAAGTACCAGAGAGACTACAAAGAAAGAAGATTTTTTTTTTTAAAACCAAAAAGTTATTTATACATTCCTAGATTCACCTGTCCAGGTTAGCTGTCCACCTGCCTATCTATGCATATGTGGTCCCGAGACTTTGAGAAACGAAGTAAGGGTTAAAGACTTTGTCAAAGACTTTGAGAACTGATATAAGGGTTAGGCACTGCCAAATTCAAACCAGGTGCTGAGTGGTACACCAGGGTACAGACTAGAAAGGGACTACAAATGGAAGAGACACAGAAACCATAATTCAAAGAAGGCCAGTTGGAACTTACAGAACTAAACCCAACCAGGTTGGCTGCCTCCTAAAATAAAAATATCAGTATCACCTGTAGGATTTATGCAAGACCCAGAGTTTCATAACATGATTGGGCTACAATCCAAAATTACTAAGTATGTAAATAACCAGAAAACTCCACTTACTTGGGAAAATAATCAGTACACGCCAAGGCTAAGCTGGAAGTTGGATTCACCTGACAGAATTTTAAAGGATGTGTTATAAAAATGCAATAAGAGGCAGTCAAGTGCAGCAGTGGATGCCTACAACCTCAACCACTCAGAAGCTGAGGCATGAGTTCAAGGCCAGCCTGATCAACTCAGTGAGACCCTGTATTAAAAAAAAAAAAAAGCTTCAAAATGGGAGAAAAGTCTTGTGACAAATAAAAAGACACAAAATCTCAGTAAAGAAAAAGGAGGTCTAAAGAATAGTCAAGTGCAAAGTTTAGTGATGAAAAATTTCCCAAATTACAAATTGCCCTTCATGGAATCAATATCAGAATAGAGATGCCAGAGACAATAGTTAGTGAGCTGCAGACAAGCCAAGAGAAACTACCCAATCTGAACAAAGAAAAGAATGCACTTAAACAAAGGATCAAGAAGAATCTTGGGTACATGTGGAACAGAGTTAAAAGACCTAAAGTTTATGTCACTGGAGTTCCAATAGGAGAAGAAAAAGTATAGTGTAGAGAGAAGTTTTTTTTTTTTAATAGCTAAAATTTCCCAAAACTGGCAAAAGACATACAACTACATATGAAAGAAATACAGCAAACTATACACAAGACCTACCCAAAGAAGTCCAGACTAAAAACCACTATGATCAAACTGTTGAATACTAAAGACTGAAAAAACTCTTGAAAGCCACTAGAAAAAAACCAGTGCATCATATACACGTAGGGGCAGCTATCTGAAGGGTCGTGGGATCTCATCAGCAACCAAAGGTAGAGGGATGCTTAATTAGTTTCCTGTCACTAAGACACAATACCTGACACAAGTTAAAGGAGGAAAGGCTTATTTTGGCTCACAGTTTATAGAGATTTCAGTCCATGGTCAGCTGGCTCCAAGACAAGAAGGCATGGCAGAGGAAAAGTTATTCACCCCCTGGCAGCCAGAAAGCAGAGAGTCAAGGGAGGAGCTGGTAAGGGAGATATGCTCTTTCAGGTAACACCCACAGTGTCCCCCCTTCTGACTGGACCCCACCTCCCAACAGGAAGCCAGCTATACCACTCCATAATCCAATCATTTTCCACACACATAGGCTTTGGGGGTCCTTTTCGATCTAAACCATAAAAGAAGCAGAATAGCACTTCTGATGTGCTGGAAGAAGAGAACTGCCAACTCTGAATTCTACATACAACCTAGAAAATCTTTCAGGAATGGGGCCAACAGAAAGACATCTTCTGATTAAAAAAAACCCAAAAAACCCCCCAAAACAGGCTGAGATAACAGGCTGTCGGCAGTCCTGATCTTCAGAATGACTAACAGAAGCTCTTTTAGAAAGAAGGAGATTTGACTTGAAAATAAGTACCACAATTCCTATGGCAATCAGTAGGAAGCTATAACGAAAAGAGATGTAGCAAAAAACACAACAGGTAAGAAAAAATGAAATACTAAAGTAACATTAAAATAGCCCAGAAGGAGGAAGGAAGGAGGACCCAGAGAAATAAAGGGAAGAACCAGAAAACAAACAATAAAATGCCAGATCTAAATTCAGATGTACCCTTTTTCCTCTCCCCATTTACAAAAGCTTTGTTTCCATTTTTTTCCTTCCATTCTCTTTTTTTCCTTTTCCTTTTTTTCTCTTACCCTTCCCCCTCCCTTGATGTCCTTCCCATTTGAACATGTCTTCCTAATGTCTATCCTCCATTATGCTCTTTATTTCCCCTTTGGGTTTTCTCACACTAAAGAAACAATGTGATATCTAAATTTGGGTTGAAGAGAGAACAGGGAAATGGGATTAAAAAAAGAATTAAGATATATTATGTACAGGTACAAATTCCCTATGATAAATGTGGTCAGTGTGTATGATAAATATGTACTAATAAAAAAAAAGTTAAAAATTTTACAAACCCAAATGTAATAATTACTACAGTAAATGTAAAAAGTCTAGGCATACCAATGAAAAGAGAATGGCTATCAGTACAGATTTAAAAGTGAACATATGCTGTATAAAAGAAATCTACTTCGAATAACAGCCATAGATAGATTCAATATAAAACAATGAAAATAGATACAACATGCCAACATGAATGTAAAAACAGCTAAAATACAACAAAACAGACTTAAGAGCAAAGGCAATTCCCAGGGGTAAGAAGGAGTTTCACAAAGACAACACAATGACCCAAAGCACTTATGTGCCTAACAACAAAGCTTTAAAATACACGAAGCAAAACCTGATAAAACTGAAAATTACACAAATGCACACTTACACTTGAACACATCTCTACCTGTAATCAATATAATCAGTTGACAGAAAATCAGCAAGGATTAAGAATTGAAAAATGCCACCAACCAATGGATTTAATAGATTTTTATAGGCTCCTTAATAGAGTATATATTCTTTTTAATATACATGGAACTATTGACCAAGATACAGCATGTACTATATTCTGAATCATGAAGCAAACCTTAACATAAGTAAAGTAAATGAAATCATATAAGTTATGTTCACTGATCACGGTGGATTTAGACTAGAAACGAATCAAAAAGATAATAGGAAAATCTCCAAATATTTAGACAGGAAACAAAACATTTTCATGGATTAAAAGGAATTTTGAAGAGAAGTTAAAAATACATTGAATAGAATGAAAATGAAGAGAGAACATTAAAATTCATGCAAAAAATAAAATTTATGGGACACAGCTAAAGCACTATTTAGAGGGAAATTTATAATACCAAATGCTTATATTAGAAAAGAACAGTCTCGAGTTAATAACTTCAGATTCCAATTTAAATGAAAAAAAAAAAAGGCAAAAGAAACCTGAAACAATTTAAAAGAAGGAAGTAATAAAGGTAAAGGCAGCAATCAATGAAACTGAAAAAGAAAAACTGGTAAAATCCATGAAACTAAAAATAGGTTCCTTGAAACAATCAATAAAATCGATGAATCTCTAGCAAGACTGATGGGGGGCAAATTAGGTCCCATAGGCATTATCCCTCAGGGATAATAAGGTATTCCTATAAAAAACTAGGTACAAATATTCAATTTAGGTGAAACTGATCATTCAAAAACTGCAAACTACATTTCTATACATTTTATTTCATTCTATACATGTGCTGTCACAGATAGCCCATTTCATACATAAAAATAAACGATTAAAGCCAAATTGTGGAGGCTTGGCCCTTAAGACTTTTTAAAAAGGCCCATTTTTCAAGAAGTTGGCATGAGTCCCTGCTTATGTGCTTGAATGTTCTTAAATGCATTAATTTGATAGCTTAGATTTTTTTCTTACCGCTTCAATCTGTTTCAGAGTGATTTTGTTTTTGGTTTTACATTTGAAACATTCATCTAAACAAGTAAGGTTAATACCACCACCACCAGCAAACAACCCAGAGTAGAATATCCAATTGGTTTTTGTCAGTAGTGGAATTCTTTTGTATCTTTTTTGTTCTTTCCTTTGTTAGACATCTAAGTGAAAATTACAAGATCTGCTTCATAGCTAGGGTCTTTGGCAGGAAATTACTGGTGCTATCCTCATCCCAGGCGCTGTGATCAGCCTGGGAACACAAACTTGTACAGATAAAGTCCCTGCTCAAATTCGTGGGAGTGTGGAGTTTGATGGAGAGAAGACATAAATCAATCACATACATAGATAACTATAGACTCACAGACTGAAATGGGGCAAAGTCCTGGGAGCAGAGCAAGCCGCTCACAGAGGGCCTCCATCCACCCCAGGAGTTGGCGAGGCATCTCGGGGAAGTGATGGAAATGAAGAAACGAAAATACCAAAATGAAATGTACAGACTGAAATCAATAACCTGAATAATCCTACAACGGTTAGGGAAGCTGATTTCATGGCTTCAAATCTTCTGAAAAATCTCTAAAACCAAGATGATTTCACCAGTGAATTCTAGCAAACACTTAAATAAGAAACACCAATTCAACATAATAATCTTTTCAGAAAATGGAAAAGGAGGGAGAAATTTGCAAGGTACACTATGAAATCCAAACCAGAACGTACAGATAATGAACTACATCGATCTCTCATAAACATGGAAACAAAAAAATCTTCAAAAACTGGCACATAAATCTAGCAATATGTAAAAAGACACTAAAATTAATTACAGTTGTCACAGGAAGGCAAGATGAATTCAACGTTTGAAAATGAATCTATATATGAAGCTACATAACCAAGAGAGAGTTCTACTGGTGAACAACACAGATCAGTGGAAGAGATGTACATGAACAGAGCCTCTGACAAAGATATGCGATGAAGGAGCAAAGGCAGTTCATGGAAAAGGTAGATCTTCCAGCAAGGAATAGTAACTACATACAAGACAACTCCCTCCACCCCCAATCCCTGCAACTAATAATTAGACATAGGCTTTATACCTTTTGCAAAAATGGACCAAAAATGTGTCACAGACCTAAATCTAAAGGATGAATCATAAAACTTTTGGAAGGCTGGGTGTGGTGGCACACTCCTGTAACCTCAGTGCTTGGAAGGCTGAGGCAGGAGGATCACCATGAGTTCAAGGCCAGCCTGAACTACAAGACCTTGTCACAAACAAACAAATAACAACAAAACAAAACAAAACAAAAAAGAGAAAAACTTTCAGAGGATAACAGAAGAGGAGATCTAGGTGACTTGGGCTTTAGAGAAGTTTCTGGATATATGAAAAAATTCGGTAAGTTAGACTATTAAAATGAAAAACTTCTATGCTACAAAGCATACCAAGATTATATAAAGAAAAGCCACAGGCTGAGAGAAAAAACTTATAAAATACATCTGGCAAAGTTGTATTCAAAATATGCAAAGAACTCAAAATTCAACAATTATAAATCAAACAACCCAATCAAAAGGATAAATCTGAACAATACCTTACCAAAGAAGATATACAAATGACAAGTAAGCATAGGGAAAGATATTTATAATAAGTTTTCTTTAGAAAATTGCACATTAGAACAATGACACAGAACTACACCAATGAGGAAAACTAAAATCCCAGAGATCACATCCACTGCTGGCAAGGATGTGAGTCAACAAGGCTGCTACTTCATTGCTGGTGGAAACGCAGTCATTTTTGAAGACAGTGTGGTGATTTCCTACAAAGCTTAAAAGTCGTATGTGATGATCCAGCCAATTGGACTCCTAAGCATTTACTCAATTGATTTGAAAACTCATGTCCTCATAAAAACTTGTGAATGTTTTTAGCAGCTTTATTTATATTTTGAAAAATGTAAGCAACAAAGTTGCACTTCAACAGATTTATGGTACATCCAATGAATATTACTAAAATAAGTTACTGAACCACAAAAAGACATGGAAGGACCTTAAATGTGTACTAAGTGGAAGCCAGTATGAAAAAGCTACACAGTGTATAATCCCAACTATCCTAACAGTCTAGGAAAGGCAAAGTTATATTGACCATGGGTGTCCAAACTTGGCTTGCCTGAGTCACATGAAGTGAAGACGACTCATCTTGCCTGCATATAAAATATATAATACAGTTAACAAATATAAGTAACAAAGCTTACTTTTCAAATTTATTTTTACTTTTATTTTTCAGTACTGGGGATTGAGCCCAGAGCTCTCACTGAGCTACACCCTCAGCTTTTTTATATTTTTGAGACAGGGTCTCACTAAATTGCTAAATTGACCAGGCTATGCTTGAACTTGCAATCCTGCCTCAGCTTCTCAGAGTGCTGGGATTATAGACACATTCCACCGTGCCTGACTATTTTTATAACATAAAACTTATTAAATTATCTTATGAAAGAACACAAAAAATGAAGTATTTTAATTAAAAAGCAAAACTTACATGTCTGCTTAATAACAATAAACCCCTGCTTTCACAGGCACACACATGGGTAGGCAGGTTGAAAATACTATTATTGGCAATCACTGCGTTTTACTTGCCAAGTCACAAAAGCACACCTAACACCTGATACATGGGGGTTTCCATTCGACTGACTGTGTGTAGCAGGCTTGGGGGACAGAGTTAACACTGCACTGTGCTAACACTTACACAGGAATCTGCTGTCACCGATACAGTCTCTGCTTCAGTACCATGGAGTCATGGCAAATATAACCAAAAAATATTAAAAGTTTACAATTTCTTGGGGCTGCATTACGAACTTTCCCTAGATGGCAGCCTGCAGGCCACAGATGGGACCTGATATAGACAGAAGAATGATCAGAGGTTGCCAGGGACTCAGAGAGTGAAAGAAGAGAAGAGTGTTGAATAGGCAGAGCACCAAGGAATGTTTAGGGTTGTGAAATTATTCTGTAGGATACTGTAATAATGGAAACATGATGTCACGTGTTTGTCAAAACCCATAGAAACTTATAGCACAAAGAGTGAACCTAAGCAATACATGCAAATTAACAAGAACAATGACAAAACATTTAAGAGATTGCAGGATCCTGGGAAGGAATACAGATTATGAAAAGAGAATCTAACCACACTACAAACATGAAACATCCTCAACGATCCTAAGCAACAAGGGAAAAGCTGGGGGCATCACAGTCCCAGACATAAAACTATACTATAAAGCTACAGTATTAAAAACAGCATGGTACTGGCAAAAAGACAGACCTGAGGATCAATGGAATAGACTGGAGGATGCAGAAACAACCCCAGGCACACTCAAATACCTCATCTTTGACAAAGAAGCCAAACACCCTCATTGGAAGAAGGATAGCATATTTAACAAATGGTGCTGGAAAAATTGGCTAACCACATGTCGAAAATTAAAACTAGATATATGTCTCTCACCATGTACTAAACTCAAATCAAAGTGGATCAAAGATCTAAA
>PVJO010000511.1:209152-227838 GCA_004026905.1 Hystrix cristata | reverse complement strand
GAACAGGCTGGAGAACAGGCGCCTCAGAGACGGAGACAGGCGGAGTGCGGAGTGAGCTGACAGGGGCCTGGCCACTCAGGGATCAGCTGGGCCTGGAGGGAGCCCTCTGCCCGGCCCTAAGGTTTTCTCCAGCAGACCTAGGACATGTGGGCTGGGAGCTGAGAAGGTCAAGGTCAGATTGTCCGGAGCAGGCAGGAGTCAGCTGTGGCTGAGAGACGGGGAGAGGATGCCCAATAGATGAAAGGACTGAGTGCTGAGTTTGGCCAAGCACCAGGCGGGGGAGGGAGGAAGGAAGGAAGGAAGGAAGGAAGAAGGGAAGGAAGGAAGGAAGGAAAGAAGGAAGGAAGGAAGTCAGTCAGGGGCTAGAAGCCTCAAGGACACCGAGAACAGGCAGGGGGACAATAGAGTGAGGGTGCCAGAGGGCCAGGAGAGTCGGGTGTCAGCGTTCTGGGAGGTCCTCCAAAGCCCACGGAAACCCCAGGGGAGCTCAGGGCTGAGGCTCGCTGTGAGGAGGGTCCCGTGAGAGGCTCTGGTGCAGGATGCGCCATCCTGTGCTTCGAAGCTGGAATCGTCCAGCGAGAAGGATGGGAAAAGAGGAAAGCTGCAATGAGAGAACAAAGGGCTCAGGAATACCACATAGGACCAGGCTTTGAGGTAAAGGGATGGGTCTGAGCGCTAGGAAGAGGTTTCTCAGGGGATTCTCAGGGAGCAGCGTCTCGGGTAGATATCCCACCTTTTGGTTCTGCCTGGGACGGAGGCCCTGCCACCCTTGCAGCCTGCACCATATCCTGCTCCATCTTGGATCTCTGCACAGCACCTCTCAACTCTGTAAGATGGGGGCAATTCAGAGCTCTAGGGCCTCATCAGGAGGCAAGAGCCAAAAGTGCCAAGAATTTAGCTCAGTGGTTAGAGTGCTTGTCTCACAAGTACAAGGCCCTGAGTTTGATCCCCAGCACCAAAAAAAAAAAAAAAAAAGAGCCAAGGGTACCACCTGATTGGTGCTTGACTATGATGCTCCTCTCTTTTGTGAATTTTTTTGGCCCCCACTGGCTCATGCAGGTGGCTGAGGAGCAGCACCAGGTGGGAGGAGACAGCGATTCCTCCAGAGGGGCCAGATGTCCTCAGGTTACTCTTGGGACAGCAGAAGGTCAGGCAGGAGACTGTGAGGCAAAAAGGACGAGGAGAGGAAGGAGAGGGGGAGAAACAAGTACGGTAATGAGAGAGAGAAATCAACCCCAAGTTGTAGAGAACTGAAACAGAAGGGAAAGAAAGAGAGATCCAAGCAAGGGACAGACAAGAAGACAGATTGCTTGAGACAGAGACAGGGAGAGAAGATGCTGAGCAGGCTGGCCAGATGCCCAGGAGTTGTCCCAGAAGCTGCCGGGCTAGACCCAATCAGGGCAAGACGGATGGCTGCTTTGGGGAGGCAGAGGCCACCAGGCCAGGCGGCCAGCCGTCTCTCCCTCCACACACCCTGCCACGGAAAGCCCAGCCCGCTGAACATTTCCTCCCCAGACAGGCTGAGGTGGCCACCGAGGGCTTCCTCAAGGGCATTTTGGACGGCTGCTGAGCTGCAAAATGGGAACAATCATTGCCATCCTCTGTGGTTCTGACCTGTCTTCACCTGCCTCACAGACACTTGCCTTGAGGCAGCCCTGGGCACAGAGGTCTTCCTCAGGTCCGACAAGAACTTGGAGGTAGCCAGGCATGGTGGTCCATGCTATGGAGTGGGCTAAGGTAGAAGGATCACAAATTCAAAGCCAGCCTGGACAATTTAGTGAGACCCTGTCTAAAAATGAAAATACAAAAGGCTAGGGATGCACCCCTGGGTTTCACCCGCAGTACCAAAGTGGGAGAACCTTGGAGGTAACAAATACGTTCTTTATCCAGCAATATTTGAGTTCAGAAATCTGGCCAGGAATTTAGGGCTGAGGGTGGTGATTAGTGACAGTAGAATGTTATGTTTTTTGTTTTTTGAGACAGGGTTTCACTATGTAGTTCAGGCTGGACTTGAACTCATGGCAATCCTTCTGCCTCAGCCTCCTGAGAGCTGGGATTATAGGCATGCAGCACCATGCCTGGCAAAGGCTATGGGATTTATATAAAGAGCTATTGGGGTTGGGGATTTAGCCCAAGTTGTAGAGAGCTTGCCTAGCAAGCACAAGACCCAAGTTTGATCCCCAGCATCCACAAAAAAAAAATATATATATACATACAAAGATCTATCATTTTCCCATCCTTGAAGCTCAGAGCTGAACCCCCCACCCCTTTATTGAGACAGGGCCTTGCTAAGTCACTAATTTGCTGGGCTCAAACTTGCTATCCTCCTGCCTGAGCCTCCTGGACTGCTGGGATTACAGATGTATGTCACCACACCTGCCTAAAAATTGAACCCTTTTGGTTGGTGCTAAACCCCTGTATTAGTTACCTTTGTAGAGCCAATGGTTTGCAAGAGAGCAGATTTAATACAGGACATTTACAAATCACAACATTCACATACACACAAGCCAAGTGAAGGAAGAGTACAGAGCATCTGTCTATGCACTTGAGACCCGAAGATCCAATCCAGGGCCTGCACAGCAATGTCCCATGTATGTCTGTGTCTGCACTAAGAGGGTGAAGAAATCTATACTGGAACCAGGATAGATGCTAATAGTGGAGATGAAGACCAGAGCTCCCCCGAAGTGAACAGCAGCCACCCCTGACGACAGCAAAACCCCGAGCTCCTTCTGCAAAGAGAATACTTGAGTTCCCTTCAGGAGAACCAGCCCCAATAGAGGGAAACAGCCAGCCTCTATCTTCTACTGCTGATCTCTTCTATAGCATACTGGCAATAACCTTCAGGTGGATCTTCTATACCCAGAACCGCACTAACTCAGTTCAGCTGTGTTCATGCTCAAGTTGGCCACAATAATAAGTCCACCACAACCCCACAGCAAGAAAAAGGAAAAAAATGTATTTCATTGCTATGTCCTAATCATCCCCAGGCTCTGACCTGATGGTGGTCTTCCAAACTGGGCTGGAAAAGACCCTGTTGACCACCCATAATGTGGCCTCACCCTGCCTCTGCTCCATTCACTTGCCCACTCATTCATTCGAATGTTGGGCTGTGAATGTAGCTTAGTGGCAGAGTACTTGCTTAAAATGCACAACACCCTGGATTTGATCCCTAGCATTAAAAAAAAAAAAATTCTCTGTGTGTCCGCCAGGACCATAAAGGCTGGTAGGTGAGACGTGATAAGACAGCAAACCCAGAATGCTGGGAAAGGGCATGGAACGGGTCCACTGCCCCCTCCCAACCTATTCAAATCCATGGCCTCCGTGGCCTTCAACCCCGGCTTAAATGTTCCCTCCTCCAGAAGGTTTCCCAGAATTGCTAGGAATGACCTTTGCTCCTGTCTAAGGCCCACAACAGTTCTTCTGCAAAGCCCCACACCCCACGGTCTGATACAAGGGCTAAGAACGCATATGCATTGTATCCCTACAGGTCCATGCTTCAGAGGGTGAGCAGCTGCCGAGTTAGGAAGCTTGATCTGTGTGTCCAGCTGCTGTCTGTTGCCCACATCACCACCTGCGCTCCGCCTCTAGTCAGTTCGGCGTTAATGTTAGATTCTCAGAGGAGTGCAGGATCTAAGTTGTATGCTGCTTTGAATCATCCTGAAACCATCCCCCACCCCAACTCTGGAAAGATTATCTTCCAGGAAACTGGTCCCTGGTACCAAAACAATTGGGGATTGCTGCTCTCAGCTGTCTCTTCTTTAAGGGCAGAGTGCCTGACCTGCTTATACATCCACACAGCCCAAGCAGTCACAGGTGATCAGAGTTCAGCTGATACCATTAGTTACCTGCTTTGACCCTCAATAGCTCAAAGGATGCGTACTAGTTTTGTGTATTGCTTTCCTCCCATTGTAAAATGCAGACAATAATTTTCACTCCCCACTTGGGCCAGGTCGATCAAAGAGGATTTCAGATGCAAAGTCCTCCTGCAAGCTGGAGCTGTAAAGCTCCCAGTTGTTACAGCAACCTTGAGACAGGAGCTAGAATCAGAGAGCCAGGGGGCAGGGGCCCATCTACCCTGCTTCTCCTCCTGCCTGAGCCTGAAACAACCCAAATTGTGGGTATCCAGACCGCCATGACAGAAGAAGCTTGAGCCTGCACACCCACGTCAAAGTCAGCCTTGAGCTCAGGATGGTGACCTTGGGCAGGCTAGGCCCTTCCTGTCCACCAGTTTCTCTGTCCAACTGGAGGACCACACTCTGAGGGCCATACAGGCCCCTCCCTCAGTGTGACCCCACACATAATGTCTTTGCTGGGGTACCTCTATGCAGCTGGTTGTTAAAACTTTCACTCTAGCAGGACATGGTGGCCCAAAACTGTGATCTCAGCACTCTGGGAAGCTGACCACAGCTTGGGCAGCTTAGTTGCCTTGTTTTTCGTTTTCTTTTTAAATTTTTTGGTGCTGAGAACCCAAACCCAGGGCCTCATGTTTGCTAGACAAGCATTCTGCCACTGAGCTAAATCCCCAGCCCCTACTTAGTGACTTAGCAGCCAAGACCCCATTTCAAAAAATAAAAAATAGAGCTGGCAATGTGGCACACACCGGTAATCCCATCACCTGGGAGGCTGAGGCAGGAGGACTGCTGTGAGTTCAAGGCCAGCCTAAATTATAGAGCAAGACCTTGTCTCAAAAACAAAATCAAGGGGTTGGGGATTTATTTAGCTCAAGTGGTAGAGTGCTTGCCTAGCAAGCACAAGGCCTTGAGTTCGATCCCCAGCACTACAAAATAAAAATAAAATAAAATAAAAAAGGGGCTCGAGATGTAGCTTAGTGTGAAGGCCCTGAGTTCAACCACCAGTACTACAATCAATCAATAAATGGAGGCTAGGGATATACCTTAGTGTGACGTCCAGAATTAACCCCAGAATCCAAACAATAAAAAATAATAATTAAAAAAACCCCAGTCTAGTGCGCATTTCCGCGGGGGGCGATACGTTCCCTTTCTAACTCTGGTTTTATCGATGAGATTTTTAAACTAGCCTTCTTGGGTTAAACACTGCAGCCCAGCCCCTGGGCGGGGATGTCAATCGTTCTTTGTAAACTGGGAGTAGCTGTACCAGCCAGAAAAGATCGCCTACACAGCAGAGTCTTGGGGACCCCCTCGTCCCTTCTTTTCAGTCCCCAAAGCTCAGCGCCTAAGTCTCGCCGCGTCCAGCCTCCCCGCCCCCCCGCAGTAGCCAAGCCCAGCGCTTCTGAAAGCCCCGGGGCTCGGCGGGATGGGAGGGCCCGAAGGAAGGAGAGGAAGTAGCCTTCATCTTTGGCCCCGCCCCACCCGCACTCTGCATTTTGCTGTGATTGGCTGTGTCATTCCCAGGCTTTCCAATCAAGAGGTTGCCACGGAGCAAGGGATGTGGCTTAGATTCCCACGCGGTTTCCATCCCCTCCCGGCCACGCCCCGCGCGGGAGGCCGTGATTCAGCAGGAAAGCGCGACAGGACCCGCCCGGAAGGGCTGAGCCACGCGGCGCCCAGCCTGCTCTTCCAGGGTCCAGGATGGGGAGTTGCGGGCTGAGGAGGGTGCCCTGGTCCTTCATGTTTTTGTGTGAACTGGAAAAAGCCCGCGACCCTACAGAGGAGATAAAAGTAAAACTTCAGGTGTTGGGGATTTAGCTCAAATGGTAGAGTGCTTGTCAGGCAAGCGCAAGGCCCTGAATTTGATTCCCCAGCAGCACCCACCCCAAGAAAGAATAAATACTTCCAGCTGGGCATGGTAGTGCATGCCTGGCATACCAACACAGCCTGGGAGGCTGAGGCGGGAGGATTGCCAGGACTTCGAGGCCAACCTGAAATACATAGTAAGATCCTGGGGTTGGGGATTTGGTAGAGCACTTGCCTACGAAGTGTAAGACCCTGGGTTTGATCCCTGGCACCCAAAAAATAAAAAACAATAAATTACATAATGAGATCCTGTCTCGAAAAACAAAAGAAAAAAAGAAAACAGGTGTGGGTGACAATGTGAAGAAACTGGAAACTGGGAACCTTAGTGCCTTCCTAGGAAGTAAAATGGTGAAACTGCTTTGCAAAACTAGTGTGGTTCCTCAGCATGTTAAACAATTGCGGTAAGACCAAGCAATTCTACTCCCAGATACACACCCGAGAGAGTGGAAGAGGCTCTCAAACACACAATTGTACACGAATGCTCATCGCAGTCTGGGTTCCATCCCCAGCAACTGAAAAAAAGAACCTGGAAAGGACCCAAGTGTCCATCAACAGAGAAAAGGACAAACATGATTTTGGTATATCCATACAATGACATTTCATTAGAAAAGATGTACTTCGCATTACAATGTAGATAAATCTCCTTTTTTAGTATATATTTGCCATAGATAATGAATACACCCGTTGCGGGGAGTTGGTGCATTTAAATATATCACACTTTAGTCCTTTTTTACTTTCCCTTTCCTCCCTCCCCTCTTTTTCTATCCCTAGATACCCTTCCTGTCAGCAAAAGGTCAGCTTCCCCCTTTCCTACCTTTTTTGGGGGGGGTGCAGGGATCGAATTCAGGGCCTTGCACTGACTAGGCATGCGCTCTATCTATTGTCTTTCATTTTGCTTTTTTTATTTTTTTTGAGTCAGTGTCTCACCATGTAATTCAGGCTGCCCTCCAACTCATGGTGATCCTCCTGCCTCCCCCTCCCAGGTGCTGAGATTATAGGTGTGTGCTACCACACTCAGTTTATTTTGCTCTTTAAATTATTTATACTCTGAGTTTCTCATATAAGAAAAACTGTGTGATGTTTAACCTAGGTCTGATTTATTTTGTTTAGCATTATGGTCTCAAGGTGCACCCACTTTCCTACAGATGACTCAGGTTTATCCTTTATGGTTGAGTAGTGCCACATTACTTCCATATACCACGTGTGCTCCATCTGTTCATCTGTGATGGACGTATAGGCCCTTAGAACATGGCTAAATCTTGGACACACAGTGCTCTGGGAAAAAAGCCAGACACAAAAGTCCATTTATATAAAATGCCCAGTACAAGCAAACTGATACAGAAGATAAACTAGTGGTGGCCAGAGGCACAAGGGAGGTGAGAATGAGTGGTAACTGCTAATGGGTATGAGGGCTTTGGGGGAAGTGGGTGGTCACATAATGGTGATTGTTGCACAACCCTGTGCATATACTAAAAACCATTGAATCATAGCACACTGAAAGGGTGAACTTTATAGCATGTAAATTGTATATCAATAAAATTGTTACCAGGCAGGGCATGTAGCTCCATGGTACACTGTGTGCTTAGCAAACAAGAAGACCTGTATTAGATCCCCAGCACCACTAAACAAAGCAGCAGCAGCCAGAGATGGTGGTGCATGCTTATAATCCCAGCACAATAGGAGGCTGAGGCAGGAGGATCACAAATTGGAGCCCAGCCTGGGCAACTTAGTGACTTGGAGATTCTGTCTCAAAAAACAAAACACAGGGTTGGGGATTTAGTTCAGTGGTAGAGCGCTTGTCTAGCAAGCACAGGGCCCTGAGTTCGATCCCCAACACCAAGAAAGAAAAAAAAAACCTGTTATTTAAAAAAAAGTGGGGCTGGAGGTGTAACTCAGAGCAAGGCTGCTTGCCTAGCTTGCATGAGGCCCTGAATTCAATCCCCAGTACCACGATGAGGGGGAAAAAAATGCACAAAACTAACAAAACAAAAGGAGAAAGCAGCAGGCTGTAGGAGGGAGGGTGGACCATCAGGGGTAAAGAATGTCCTGGAAAATGATCTGGGAGTATGCATGTGAGGGCAGGAGGGTTGACTGGAGATGGTGTGAACCAGGGCCTTTTGAAAACAGAGTACCTAATTCTCAGTTTCCAGTTGTCTGTTGGGTCCTTGCTGCAAGTCATCAACCAAGTGTGCTACATGCATAGCCTGGAATCGCTGGTACTTTTAGAGTGAAGGGCTTGGCTGGCTGAGGAGGAAAAAGGAGAGTCTTAGAGGCAGCAAAAGCAGGTGGGAGATTTAGAAATCAGCAAAAGGCAGGAAACAGACTTTAGCAGACTCTAAGTGCCCGGAGAAGTTCTGAGATTAGTAGTAGGGATGCTGAGTATCCTGATTTGATGATAGATACCTGGCTGGATGGGAGAGTGTGTGTGTGTGTGTGTGTGTGTGTGTGTGTGTGTGTGTGTGTGTGAGATCCTGGAGATCGGACCTTATGCACTCTAGGCAAGCCCTCTGGTACTGAGCTACACCTCTAGCCCTGGATCCTTTTAATTAAATCCTTGTGAACAAGTCGAATGATGGGAGATATTTCATTCGTTGACATTGGGAGGTCTGTCTCACTTTCCAGTGAATTCTCGCTATTCTTAAAATAAGCTCCTCCTCTTAGCCTAGAAAGTCCTGAGTGTTCTGGTCCTTACCAGCCATTCGGAGTCATCTCTTAGCATGATCCTTTTGTTCTAATCACAGTGCCCTCTCCCTGGTCCTTCTGAGCTAGACTAAGTCCCCACTGAAAGACCTGGAATGATCTTCCTTTGCCTTTCCTTCTTTTCCTTTCCCTTTCTTTATTTTTTTTTTCTTTTTTCTTCCTTTTTTTTTTTTTTCCCTTTCTTTATTTCTTTGTGTGTGTGTGTGTGTGTGTGTGTGTGTGTGTGTGTGTGTTTTAGTTTTTTGAGACAGGGTCTTGATACATAGTTCAGGCTGGCCTTGACATGGTGCTCTGTGTTGATCCTTCTGCCTCCGCCTCCAGAGTGCCGGCATTACAGGTGTGGGCTACCACACCAGGCAAATTTTCTTTTCTTTTTTTGGTGGTACTGGGAATAGAACCGAGGCCTCACGCATGCTAGCTAGGCAGGTGCTCTACTACTGAGCTACCTCCCTCTCATACCTTTGCATAGCTCAAAGGTTCATGACTAGTTCTTTCAACTGCTTAGGCTCAGTTCAAGCCTCACATCCTTAGAGGTCCTTCTAGACCCCTGCCTGTCCATAGCACCACACCCTGCTTTCTTTGTAGCACTAATCACTACTTTATAGGACTTTTTTTCCTTTCCAAGATCAGAGAGTGAAATCAGAGCCTTCACACTGAGCTATATCCACTGCCCTTTTAAGACAGTGTCTCAATAAATTGCCCAAGCAGGACTCAGACTTACAAATCTTCCTGCCTCAGCCTTCCAGAGTGCTGAGATCACGGGCATGCACCACCATCCCCAGCCTACTCTGGAAATTATGTCTATTTGTTCAGTGGCTCCTCATACTTCTCTTTGTGGTACTAAAGATCAAACCGAGGGCTTTCACATATGTGATGCAGGCAGTCCACTACTGAGCCATACCCCCACCCTACATTTCTTCTCTCGTAGGTCATCTTTTTCCTATGCAAACAGGAACCTGATCTAGGTTGTTTTTTGTTTTTTTTTTTTTAAGATAAAGTCAATCACTGTGTTGCCCAGGCTGGCCTCCAACTTGCATTGATCCTCCTGCCTCAGCCTCCTGAGTGCTGGGATTACAGACCTGGGCCACCATACCTGGCTTAGGTGTCTTCTGATTCTGTAGCCTCAAAGCTCAGCACGCTGCCTGGCCCCACAGGTGCTCCAAAAGTATTTGTGCAGGTCTGACAGTCTCTTGACAAATATTATTTAGGCATCCACTGTGTGTAAGGTTCAGGACACAGAGCTGAACACAGCAGGGCAGCCCCGTTCCTCACCCCCAGGCTAGTGGGACACAGGTCAGGCAGCATTCTGGACATGCAAGGTAAGTGTGCTCACTGGGCAGGATGGGGGCTCCTGGGCCAGACCAGATGAGCCTGTCAGTGAAGGCTGAGACTGGAGGCAAACTGAGAGTCAGTTAAAGGGAAGGGGGAGGAGACCGCAATGTGTATTCCAGGCAGAGAGAACAATGTGTGCAGAGGCCCCCTCTGTGGGAAAAGAGCCCAGACATTAGAGGAATTGAAAGTAGTTGGGCCTGGCTAAATTTTGGCAGTGAGAGGCAAAGAGATGATGCTGAAAACACAAACAGAGCTGGGCTGTGTGGGATCTTTGGGAACTGAGCTAAAGCACTGAGGAAGAGCACTGGGGAGCCATGGAAGGGGTTTGAGCAGGGGCTTGGCACTGCTCCATTTGTAAACAGGAGAAAGCTCACTGTTTTGTGCATGGGGAATGGGTCAGAGCCAGGGAACCAATGAGGCAGCCCTGGTAAGAAATGTGGGGATGGAGAAAAGGGACAGATTGCAGTAGGCTTCGGGAGAATAAAGAGGACCTTGTGATTAATTAGTCATTGGGGGTGGGGCTTACTGAGAGTAACACCCAAGTTTCTGGCTGGTGCTAGTGGTTTGGCAGCACTACTTACCAACAGGGCAACTCAGATTTAGGTCCCGGTGACAAAGTTACCAGTTGAGCAGGCTGAGTTTCAGGAGAGAATAGGTCACTTGAAGTCGACGTGAGATTATTCTGCAAGCCCCCCCTTTTTTTTTTTGGGTTTTGTTTTGGTTTTTGGTATTTTGAGACAGGGTCTCACTACATAGTTCAAGCTGGCCTTGAACTCACTATGTAGCCCTGGTGGGCCTGGAACTCTCACCAATCCTCCTGCCTCAGCCTTCCAGAGTGCTGGGATTACAGATGTGCACCCCATACCTAGCAAAGCCCTATCTTGTTTATCCATGTGCTTCAAGCCCAGGAGGCCCTGTCACAGACAGCACCAAAGTGTGCTGAATGAAACAGGGAGTAGGGACTGGGGGTGCAGTCCAGGGGTAGAGCGCTTGCCTAACATGTGTGAGGCCCCAGGCTCATGCCCAGCAAACCACCACAACAATGATGAAAGGAAAAAAATACACAGAAATGCAAATCCACCCTGGGCCGGGAAGGGCGAGAACTTTTCTGCCCATTTTCTTTTTTTTTGATGCCAAGGATCAAATTCAGGGCCTTGTGCTTAGTTAGGCAAGCACTCTACCACTGAGCTAAATCCCCAGCACCTAGAGAGAGAACTTTTAATGCTGGTAACCACTATTAATGAGCACCAGAGCTGGGTGTGGTGGTACCCACCTGTGATCTCAACACTCTAGGAGGCCGAGGCAGGAGGATCACAAGTTTGAGGCCAGCCTGGGCAATTCAGTGACTTAGTGAGATTCCCATCTCAAAATAAAAAAGGGCTGGGACTGGGGATTTACTGTAGTGGTTAGAGTGCTTGCCTAGCAAGTGAAGGCCCTGAGTTCAATCTCCAGCACCAAAAAAAAAAAGGGGGGGGGTTGGGGATATAGATCAGTGCAAAGGCACTAAATTCAATTCCTGGTACCACAAAAACAACTTTTGGGGTTGGGGATTTAGTTCAAGTGGTAGAGCTCTTGCCTAGTAAGTGCAAGGCCCTGAATTCGATCTCCAGCACCAAAAAGAGCATCAGGCTCCATTCTAGTTCTGGCTCCACTGTACAAATTTAGACTGATGTGTTCTCCTCCTCCCCGAGCCTCAGCTCTCCCAGACTGTAAAATGGGACAATAATCTTCCTCCACAGGGCTGCTGCCCGGATCAATGAACATTGGTAAAAAGCCTTTGCTTAGACAGGGAAAGAGATATTTTTCCCATCTTTCATCCCTCTAGTTCCCATCCCTCAGTGACACAGTGGGTCTCAGAGTTCCCTGGTGAATGGAGACAAAGCCATTCTGCCAGAAGCTCATGAAATACGACGCCAAAGTGTCCACCTCACTCTGTGGCTTAGCCTGTGAGAGGACAAATAATGGCCCCACAATGTCCATGTCCCAATCCTTGGGCCTGTGAATAAGTTACTTTATATGGTTATATGGTTAAAGGGATTTTTGCAGATGGGATTAAATGAAGAACCTTGAAATGGGGAGACGATCCTGGATTATCCAGGGGGGATTAATCAGACATGGTGGTACAGGCCTGTAATCCCAGCACTGGGAGGCTGAGGCAGGAGGACTGCAAGTTTGAGCCCAGTCTGGACAATTTAGCAATTTAGTGAGACCCTGTCTCAAAAAAAAATTAAAAAAGAAATAAATAAAATAAAAAGAGGCTTGGGAGATACGTAGCTCAGTGTAAAAGCTCTGGGTTTAATTCCCAGTACTTCAGGAAAAAGAAAAGAATAAAAGAAGGAGGGAGAGTCAAAGAAGAGATGAGTTGCTTGGTAGGGTGGTTTTTTTTTTTTGTGTGTGTGTGTGTGTGTGTGTGTGTGTGTGCACACGCGCATATCCTGGGGATTGAACTCAGGGCCCTGCGCTTGCTAGGTGAACGCTCTACCACTGAGCTAAATCCTCAACCCCTAGTGATGAGTTGCTGGAACCAGAGGCCAGAGTAATGCGATTCCTGGCTAGGTCATAAGCTGGCACAGAGTATGGGCAGCTTCTACACAAGGGGAAAGAGGAAGTAGCTTCTCCCCTTAAACATCCAGAAATGCCACCACCTGCTGACACCTTGAATTCAGCTCAGGGAGACCCATGTCCAACTTGTGAGCACTAGCACTGTAAGACAGTGAGTTTGTGTGGATCTGAGACACTTCATTTGTAGTCATTTGTTACAGCAGCAAGAGCCTGCAGGCTTGACACCGATAGGACAGGCGACACTAGCCAAGTCACCCAGCCTGAGGCCAAGAGAGAGGCTCTGGCAGGATCTGCCTCTCCCTCAACACCTGCTTTGTTTCCCATCTCCCTTCCTAGGGCTTCTCAAGAATTTTGTCTCTTCCAGTGACTCCTGTACCTCGCTTGTGACCTTGAGCAAACCCCTTCCTCTTGGGGGAATCTTGATTTCTGTATACATAAAAGAAGAGCTGGTCTAGGGGATCCTCTGGGCCCTGGAGGCCTGCCACAGTGAGTCAGCATTTCCAGGACCTGATGGGCCTGCGAGGGCTCCCAGAAGATGCTCTTGGGTGGCTGCCCTCCATCCCTGCGATGGTTCCCTCCAGAGAGTCTTGCCACAAATAATGCACTGCTGTTGAAACAGTGAGCTCAGTTAAAAGACAGTTTTATTGACTTGGCACCTATGAATGGGTGGCTACAGGCCTCGGGCTTCTTTGCCATTGCAAAGTGGAGGCTCTGTGGTGGGGGAGATAAATCAGATGCTGGTTCCAGCTGCAGGGAGGGACCACTGTCCCTGCTTTGGTCCCTCCAGCCCTTGTCCAGCCAAGCACCATCTGAGTCCAGGCCCTCAAGGGGCAGGGTGGGGTGATGATCCAGGTTCTTCCGCAGCCCCTGAGAGTCTAAGGAAAGGGCTGCACATCCCTCCTGCCTACCCCTTCTTGTGGATCCCAAGATGGGCAAGGGGAGGGGGAGAACCCTATTCACAGAGAGCTGCTGAGCCGTCTAAATCAGGATCCAGGTAGGCAGGGTCAGGAGTACTGGAATAGGAGCTCTCACGAGGAGTTAAGAGCCATCCCCCCTCCTCTGTTTTCCATTTTGGCTGCATGGGCATGTTTGTTGTGTGGGGCCCACAATAGCTGATGAAAGGCTGAGGTCACACAATAAAGCTGATGGAGTACAGGTCCCCGTGTGCAGGATATCGCCCTGCCTGGGCAGCCTCTCTCCCAGGCATGGGGAAGGCGGGGCTGCTTGAACTGCAGAAGTCACAGGAGGAGGCCTTCCTGGAGGAGAAGGACCAGGTGGTCTGTAGAGGCAGCTAGGTCATGACAGCTGGCACAGGACACTGGCATCCTCGCTGTGGTCACAGTTGTGGGCATCCCAGCGGATGTGGGAGCAGAGCAGCAGGGTGCTCTCATCCCCACGGCACTTGACATTATCTAGGAGGATGGGGCCTCGGCCTGGGCCAAAGTGGGCCTCGCCAGGGGCTGCCAGGGCCTGGCCACAGCCCAGCTGGCGGCACAGGACACCAGCTGCTCGCAGGTCCCAAGCATCATCACAAATGGTGCCCCACCGCTGCCCTAGGAAGAGCTCCACACGGCCCTCACATCGGTGGGCTCCACTGGCTAGACGTAGGTGCCCTGTGGGGGGGGGGCAAGCCTGAGGCTAGAAGGGGTTGCCTGTGTCAGGCCATCCCCTGAGCTAGGATAGAGGAGGTAAAGGGTAGTGCAGGCAGACACAGCATTGCCCTGGAGACCCCCATGAGGACAGACAAATGAGATTAAATTAGGATATGCAACTATAGCTGGGAGTGACGGCACATGCATGTGATCCCAGCACTAGAGAGGCTGAGGCAGGAGAATCCCAGTGAGTTTGAGGCCAGCCTGGGCTACAATGGTGAGTTCAAGGCCAGCCTTTACTACATCATGAGACTCTGTCTCAAAAGCCCAAAATAAATAATAAATAAGGATGGGCAATAGTTCAGACTAAGAAACTCCGGGCTGGAAGAAAGCATGCAAATGTGCTGCGTGATCTGTGTGCTGGGCGTTTCATTCTGCTCTCTCCCTAGTCCTCGGCTCCCAATCCCAGCACCTCAGCCCCAGGCCAGTTCTTTGGAGACTGATTATGTCCTTCCTTGTCCCAAGGTCATCATAGTCTCCTCCTCACTCCCTTGACTCCCAGAGCTAAATTCTGAATTCTTTCATTGCTCCCCTTAGGACAGGTTCCCCATGCCCTAATTTTGACCTCAACTCTAGAAATTTCTAGATTGTCTTAAGTTTAAAACCTAGTTCCTTCTTTCCAGACACCCTACTTCTTCTGTTGAAGGTTGAGCCCAGCATGAAGCAGAGCGTTCCTGGACTTGATGCAAATCTGCCGAGCTGTTGTATTGTAACCCAGGCTGTGACCTCCCCCAATCCAAATCTGTCCCATTCTGGTGTCTCCACCTCACTTTCAGGCAGCTATGGGCACCTACCATCCCTGGGCCGAGGAGTGGGCACCTGGGTGGTCTCGGAACCATCCTGGACTTGCGATCCCAGCTCTTCTGGGCCTGGTTCAGGAAGGACAGAGAAAAAAACAGATTGCTGTCACACTGGAGAACATGCTCCTTAGAGCCCAGTCACCTTGTTATCGGGTTGGTTCCGATATTCCTGCCAGCCAGCCTTAGCCACGCCCTATTCCTACCTCAACCTCCTTCTCAGGGAAGCATTTCTAAGGACAAACAAAAAGGACTTCACAGAGTTCTGAAGAACTGCTCTTTGTTCCTTAGATCAAAAATGGAGGTTGTGAACTGGGCATGATGGTACACACCTACAATCCCAGCACTCTGGGAGGCTGAGCCAAGAGGATCTCAAATTTGAGCCTGGCCTGGGCAATTTAGGATTTAGCGAGACACTCACTGTCTCCAAATTAAAAAATGAAAATGAAGTCAGGGCCGAGGATGTAGCTCAGGGCCAAGGCCCCAGGTTCAATCCACGGTCAAAAAATAAATAAGGTGTTGGGGATTCAGTTCAGTGGCAGAGCGCTTGCCTAGCTAGTACAAGGCCCTGAGTTCGATCTCCAGCGCCTCCCAAAATAAATAAATACAATAAAAAATCGTGCTAATTTGACCCTAGGGCCCAAGACGGAAGCCCTGTGGCCTCGTTCTCTGTGGCCAAGTCTTTCAGGAGTGTAAAGAGGGCCCACTAGGCCCGGGCAGCAGCAGAGGATGAAGACAGCAATTCCAGGAGCAATCAATGAACAGAAAGCATTTTACAAAGTCCTGCCAGTCTCTGCACACACCCTCTTTGCATCGACTCCTCCCAAAGGTCACAGTCTAGCGCAGTGAAGACAGATTAACTCGCCCAGCTGCCCTCCTACTAGATTTTTGACTCAGCAGGTAGCAAGCGGCCCCACCCTTCCCAGGCTGGAACCTGGCCTCGCCATTAGCCCCCCGAACCCGCCGTACTCTCCCACTGCAGAGGGCGCGCCCTACCGGCCCCGCCCCAGTGCCGCGCAGCCGCAGAGCACGCAGGCGGCCGGGCAGCTCATCTTTGCGGACAGCTCCCGCCGCAGTGCGCAGAGAGCCCTCACGCAGGCCCCGCCCCGCCCGCACCGCAGTACGTGCCAGCGCGGCCCCGCCTCCTCCTTGGATTCACCCCGCCCTCGCTGCGCCGCGTGCCCAGGCAGGCCCCGCCCCAGCGCGCGTTGCCGCCGTGCGTGCAGACGCAGGCCCCGCCCCGCTCGCGCCGCAGAGCGCGTCTTCAGCGCCCTCTCACCTGCGCACAGCGCGCCGGCGTCTTCGTGGTGGCCGCAGTTGTGCTGGCCCCAGCCCAGGTGGAAGCAGTCGCTCAGGCGGGCTTCGGTACCCGCGCAGCCCACGTTGTCCAGCAGTACGGGGCCGCGGCCGTAGCCGAAGTGACCGAGGCCCGTGGCACCCAGCGCGGGTCCGCATCCCGCCTCGCGGCAGGCCACACGTGCGTCCGCGAAGTCCCAGTCATCGTCGCACACGGTGCCCCAAACCCCGGCGTACAGCACCTCCACGCGGCCGCGGCACGGGCCCGGGCCGCCCACCAGCCGCAGCCGCCCGCCTGCGGGGCGCACAGGTCCGCGGCCAGAGGGGCTGGGCTGGGGCGGCTTGCTCCCTGGCACAGCCCCAGCCCCACCTGCCCCCACCCCCACCCCCAGCCGGACCCCGGCTCTGCCACTTACTTTTCTTCCCGGCAGCCCAGGCCGCTGTGGTGAGCAGTGTGGTCTCCCCGGAGGGCTGAGCACCAATTCCTGTAGCTGCAGAGACAGGGAGGGCAGCTGGAGCCTTCGAAAGGGACAAGGAGGTCTACTGTGCTGCATCAGGGCAGGGCGATCCCTATGGAGATAGCACCACTTGTATCCCCAGCCTTAATCCTAGAGCTATCAATTTATTTGGCATATTATGTGGAACTTGATTGAAATGAACCGAATCCTAATTCCAAGGGTTATCCCTACTTATTTATTGAAAATTGGGGATTAAATCCAGGGCCTTCACACTGCTACATCCCTCGACTTTTTTTTCCCTTTTTTGAGACAGTATCACCAAGTCACTAAATTACCCAAACTCAAACTGGGCTCAAACTTTCAATCCTACTGCCTCTGCCCCCCAGAGTGCTGGAATTACAGTAGTGTACCTCCACGCCCAACCGTTATTTTACTCATTTTTATTGAAACAGGATCTTGATGCACAGTTCAGGCTAGTTTTGAACTATGTAGCCCATGCTAGCCTTGGACTCCAGTAACCCTCCTGCCTCACATGCCTGTGTGCTGGGATTACAGGCTTGCGCTACAACACCCAGCTGTTACCCTTATTTTAATCTAAATGGTAGCCCCAGCTCTAAATCCAAACACACTTCTAATTGATTCATCCCTCATCTCCTTCACAGGGCCTCTCTTCCCAATCTCAGCACCAGCCACCAATTTGACTTGACTGCTTTGAAGGAAAAAAAACAATTTTTTTTTTTTTTTTTTTTTGAGACAGAGCCTCACTACGCAGCCTAGGTTGCCTGGAACTCACAGCACTCCTGCCTCAGCCTCCCAAGTGCTGGGATTACAGGCGTGAGCCACTATACTCGGTGAAGAAATCTTTTATACCTCTTCCCATCCCCCTGAATTTTGCAGAGCTCTGGTTCCATGCTTGTTCCATCTGTTCATCTGTTCTCTCACCCACCTCTTTACCATCTGGCCAAAAGCCCTGGCCTTTTGGGGCTCCCTTCCTGTGGATCCAGAACAGCCTCCCGTTCCCAACCCACCCAGCTCGCCCCTGCCGTTCCAGCCTGCAGGGCAGGCTCTTCACCTGCTGCCTCTGTGTGCCAGGACCCGTCCTCTCTTGTGGCCAAGGGTGGCAATGCTGTGAGAGTTGGGGGGCCCAGGACTAGAGCCGGAGAGAAGACAACAGAGTCAGAGGATGAGATACAGCTTCCTAGTCAGCTGTGGGCCATGGTGGAAGAGAGGAGAATGTCCCAAGAGACAACAGATTCTACTGGGCTCGGGGATTGGCCCCAGCTGGGATCCAAATGATAATTTACTTGTGCTTGCAAAGATATACACTTCCCAGTTTACACAGGGCTTGCGTAAACCTGCTATCATTTTCCCCAGTGTCCAGTGTTCTCAGAAGCCCAATGTGCCCAGGCCTGGAAAATGCAGAAGACCTCGCCCACCAGGGAGGGCCAATCCCATCCTGAGGGACTTACAAAACAAGACTCATTCCCATCTTCCAGCTAAATAGGGCTAGGGAGGGCAAGGGGTGTGCTCAAGGCCCACAGCAAGATCAGCCTGTGGCTCTCCCATGCTCAAGATGTGAAGATGGGTGAGGCTTTGCCTCTCTGGGCCTCAACTTTCCTGTCCATAAGTGAGGATGAGAGCCCTTGGTTTGCTACAGTCTCCGTAAGTCAAGTGGCTTTATTGGCTGTATTATTCCTTTTTTTTTTTTTTTTTTTTTTTTTGGTGCTGGGGAATCGAACTCAGGGCGTTGCGCTTGCAAGGCAAGCACTCTAACCACCGAGCTAAATCCCCAGCCCCTGTATTATTCCTTTTTGCTGAGAACACTTCCCAAATTGGAGAGAGCCCAGGTAGAAAGAGAATACTATATAGTATGTGCCAGGCGATTCTGAAGTGACTCTGGGACAATTCTAGAGTCTTGTTATTTTTTCCTAAAGTATTCCATGGAGAATTCTTGGAAATTGCTAGAAAATTGTGGAAGCATTCTTAGTGGAGCGATACTGCAATATTTTAACAGCTGTGAGTGTGTCACGAGCAGTACTGGGATATTGTGAGGCATCTTTTATAGCGTTACTGAGATAATGTAAGTCATTTTGGAGCCTTCCTAGAGAGCTCTGGTAAGCATCGAGGCAGACAACATACCTTCCAGATCTCAACCAGCCTCCTCCCGGCCCCGCC
>PVJO010000511.1:0-209052 GCA_004026905.1 Hystrix cristata | reverse complement strand
GCCCTGTCTGATTTCCTGATGGATGCGACCCTCTTCATCTAGGCCTTTTTTTTTTTTTTTTGTACTGGGCATTGAACCCAGGGTTTGTGCATTGTAGATAAGTGCTCTACCATTAAGCTACATCCACAGCCCTTTATTAAATTCTATTGTGAGACAGGATCACTAAATTGCCCACGCTGGATTGGAACCTGCAATTCTCCTGCCTCAGCCTCCCCTAGTGCTGGGATTTACAAGCGTGTGCCACCATGACACCTGGGAGACAATTATCATTTTTGTGCACACCTGACACTCCCATGCCATTACCTCCAGCCCTCCCCCAACATTGCTCAATCCCTCTAAACCTTTGATTTATAATCCTTGTCTTCCCTCTACCGGGGTAGAGTGTGAGACTCCTCAGATCCAGGGACTTTCTGTCATTACCCCATATTCCCCTTACTCACCTTTCCCATTCTGGGGAGTCGTAGGGGGTGCTCTCTCAGTTAACATCTTCCCTGTTGGTGGCTGAGTGGGCAAGAATTCTGGGCAGCAAACAGGGTGGAAAGATGCAATCAGGGATCTTTCTGTTCTTCCTCACACCCACAGAGTTGTGCCTACACTCAGGGCCTCCTGCCACACAAAGGGTCAAAACCTCTTCTCCAGCACTAGATGGTGCACCTTCCAGCTCAGTCTGCACAGAACAGCCGGAGACTGGGAAGTCCCTACAGCCCCGCTACTTGTCACACTGTCTGTCTGCCCTCCAGGACCCCGGGCCCCTGCTCACCGTCACACAGGACAGCCACATCCTCGTAGTGAAAGCAGTTGTGGACACCCCAGCCCCGGCTGCCGCACTCACTCAGCGCCACCTCCTGCCCACGGCATTCCACGTTGTCCAGCAGGATGGGGCCCCTGCCCTGGCCAAAGGCGAGGGGCCTCGGCACAGGCAGGGCCAGGCCACAGCCCAGCTGACGACACACCACATTGGCGTCCACCACATCCCAGTCATCGTCACAGACGCTGCCCCAGAAGCCACCATGTAGAACCTCCAGGCGCCCCCGGCAGCGGCTCGGGCCCCCCACCAGCCTCAACTCTGCAAAGAGGGTTGAGATGGTACCAGGGGTCCCTAAGCCCAACCCACAGGATGCCTGCTTTCCTGCGAAGCTATGGGAGCCTTAGGATCAGTCCCTTCTGTGAAATGGGGAGACTGTGATGGTGCTCTGGAGAGGGGAAGTCCGGTCCTGAGGGCTGCTTAGTCTTAACCCCTTGAAATCACCAGCTGATAGGGGAGCACCCAGGGCCAGGAAGAGTGCGGGCGGGAGGGGCAGGCACCTACCTGGCAAGGGCAGCAGAGTGGGCTGCAGAGCACTGGCTGAAACAGAGTGAGGAAGAGTGTGGGCCCCTCTGCCCATCCTCTGGCTACCAGGTCCCAGGAACACAGCCTCCCCTTCTCCATGCTTCTTGCTATCATCCTCGCCCCCCTGGACTCCATTTTCTCCAAAGTCCGCCAGTACTTTCTGGGGCTGTTGGGGTCAGCCTCCCTGGCCTCACCATCCTCTCCCAGAGGGGTCCACATGCCACCCCAGAAAGATCTGCAAGATCTGGGCACGGTGTGGCACGTGCCTGTAGTCCCAGCACTCTGAGAGGCTGAGGCAGGATGACCGCAAATTGAAGCCTGGCCTGGGCAATTTAGTGAGTTAGCAAGATCCTGTCTCAAGAAGGGCTGGGGGATGGCGCTCAGTACAAAGGCCCAGGGTTCAATAGGGCCATAGGTTAAAAAAAAAAAAAAATCAGCATAAGACACAGACCTGCCTGACTTTCTCTACTCTAATCCCTTAGGTTTCCACTACCTGCTGAGTCCCAGCAGCTGAGCTTTCCCCACAAAACCTTCTAGTGTCTTCTGACCAGCCTCATATTTATTTATTTGTGCATGTGTGTGCACATGTGCGCTGGGACTAAACACAGGGCTTTGCGTGTGTTAGTGCTGCACCATTCACCCATACCCCCAGTTCTTGTCTTTTCGTCTGTTTTGAGACAGGGTCTTGCTATGTAGTTCAGGGTGGCTTTGAGCTCGCTAGGTAGCCCAGGCTGGCCTTGAACTCCTGGCTATCCTGCCTTAGCCTCCCTCAGTGCTGGGATTACAGGTGTGCGCCACCACACCAGCCCCAGTCCCCTTCTTATTACTACTACTACTACTGCTACTATCTTCCTCTTCTTCTTCTTCTTCTTCTTCTTCTTCCTCTTCCTCCTCCTCCTCTTCTTCTTCTTCTCTTTTCATGGTGCTAAGGATTGAATCCAAGAGTACTCTACCACTGAGTTACATCTCCAACCCTTTTTATTTTTTGAGGCAGGGTCTTGCTAAATTGCCCTGGTAGGACTTGAACTTGCTATCCTCTTGCCTCAGCCTCCTTCGGTGGGATTACAGACCTGTGCCTCCCCATACCCATCTTCTTTTTTCTTAAATTAGGATAGTCTCTAGGTCATCTGATTTCATGGATTCTACCAGCTGCCTTCCCATCAGCCATTGGTGAGTTCACCCCTTTTCCTCCTTCCCTATTTTTGGTGTCCTCTGATTGCCCACTTTGGGGGTACATTTAGCCCTCACCTCCAGTACTGAGCCCTCCACCCCCAAACTCAGGCTCTTAGCTTCAACCCCAGGCTAACGTCAGCAGAAAGAACCCTGGAATCCAGTGTATTCACAACCCACCTCCCACCATCATTTGATAGCGAGAAAACTGAGAGCAGGGAAGAGGAAGCACCAGAGGCCACTGGGACACTCACCCAGAGGCAGGAGGAGGAGGAAGGACAGGGCTGGGGGCAGGGGCGAAGGGGCAGCACCCCCGTCCCCAGGCCTCCATCCTCCGCTCATCTCATCCAGCTGGGGACGGAGGATTCTGATTCGCATCTCTGCCTCCTTGTTCACCCAGCCAGCGGATGGCCTTTTAGATGGTCCCATCAAGGGGTCAGGCGAAGTCACAGCTGTAACATCTGGAATTCAGAATTGCAGCATGTGCGGTCAGCTGGAGGCACCCACTTCAGGGGCACATGCCACTGCCACTTGGCTTGGACATTCCTAGTGGAAGCAAGGGTGCTGGCAACAGCTGGGAGATGAGAGAAAAATGGGGTGTGGACAGAAACTAAGGAGGGGTTAGGTTTGGCTGGAGCTGTGGGTGTGAAGGAGGTAAGGGGTGGGAGGTGAGGTTGGGCAGGCTGGCTGGGCCTGGCTGCCACCGTCCCAAGGGCTCAGAGTATATCCTCCAGGGCCAAGTGTCCTTCAGTGAGGTCCGTGCCATAAGTGGCACTTAATGAATTAACCCACTTAATTTTAGAGGGTTACAGAAAAACATTTTTTGTTTTATTTTCGTGGATTTTTTTCATAGATTTTTTTCTACTTATGGCAAAGCACTCTGGTTTTGCATTTATTGGAACAATACAAAGTTTCCCTTCAAAATGAATTTAAAGGGTTGGGGATTTAGTTCAGTGGTACAGCACTTGCCTAGCAAGCACAAGGCCCTCAGTTTGATCCCTATCACCCCCAAAAATAAATTAAATAAAATTAATTTAAATCAGAAGAAACGAGTCAATGCAAAGAAAAAAATATTAAGGAAATTTGGGTTTTTTTTTGTTTGTTTGTTCATTTTTCATTTTTTCGAGACAGTGTCTCACTATGCAGCTCGGGGGGCCTCAAACTCGAAGCAATCTTCCTGTCTCAGCCTCCCAGAATGCTGAGATCACAAGGTGTGCCACACCACACATGGCCCCAAGATTTAAAAAAATTTTTTTGGATTATAGTATGAAAGCAAAAAAGCACGTAAATCTCAAATGCAGAGCTCAATGAACGTTCTTGCCATGTAATTGGCACCCTGGAACCCTGCATGTTCCTTTTCTTGTACATGTTAGTAACAATGTGACACGTGGTGTACAGACGGTGGATTGGTTGGTTGGGGACAGATGGAGGCTGCCTCAGAGGCTGATGAGGTTCTCAGGACTCCAGATAATGAGGGACAGAGAGGAAGGAGAGATGGAAGACTAGCTGGAGGTGGAGTTGGCAGGGCCAGGCTTCCCTGGCTTGTGCGGGCTTGGAGAGGACCATCCGGTTGTCTCCTGGCCACCTGACTGGGCACTGCAGGAGGAGACGGTGAGATGCTTCTGTTTGGGGTCTGTCAAGGGTGAAGTGCCAGGGACCAGGTGCCCTTCCTGGAGGACCCCCAGGCCACTGTCCGTCTGCCCCTGGCTTCGCTTCACCCTGGCACAGAGTCCTCTTAGGCAGTGGGTGAAAACGTATCTGGATGCAGACATGAGGTTTTCAATGGCCCATTCATGGAGGTTTTCAGCACCCCAGGACGGCCCCCCGTGGAATAATCAGCTTTTGTCCTCCCCTGCCCGGACCAGGGACAGCTGGGAACAGGGAGTTGAGGGCTGTGAGGAGGGGTCAGCCCCCAACCAGTCTTTGCTTGTGCGGGACACATACCTTCCTAGGCTTTCCCCTCCTCTCAGGCTGCAGGGACACTGCCCTCCTCCCCAGGCCAGTTCATTCCCCACCATGGCAGTGGGCACAGGGACAGATAGCTTCCAGAGACCCTGCCAGGAAGCCTCAGATGCCCCTGATCTGTCCCCTGATACTCAGGCCCAGGAGCAAGGGAGAAAGACCCTGATCCCAGCCTCTGTGGACTTCAAATTCCCGCTGATCCCAGAGGTCTCTGAAGCTGTCGTGAAGCCGGCCTTGCCCTCCAGCTCCAAGTCGATCCCTCCAGCCTCTCGTGCCTCCTACCCTGGGGACACTGGCCAAGCGGAGGCCTTATCCATCCCTGTTCTCAGTAACTGTGGCTCTCAAAAGTTCTCACATTCCTTCTCCACCCTTCATAAGGGACTTGAGTCACTCTGTGGTCTCTTTACAGGTCAGACAGGAGCATAACAGTGGGTAGAAGCTGCTAAGCCTTGCTGTTCTCATCCATAAAATGGGGTCAATAATACACTTAGCTCCTACAGGTGTTGCCAGATTAAATGAGCTAATGTTTATACACGGTTTATTCCAATGTGCCACAGTAAGTGTGGGAGTTATTATCTAGACTGTGAACCTTCCATGACCCAGATCTTATTCAATAGTGGTGCCTAGTACAAATGTTTATCAAATGACAGAGTGAAGTTATGGTTGCAGAATCAGAATGTAGCCATCAGAAGGGGCCCAGGAAATTACGGACAATTCCCAATCTGACCAGTGGGAAATGGTACACATGCACATGCACGTGCGCGCGTGCGCACGCACTCACACACACACACACACACACACACACCCCAGCAAAGTGAAAGATTCATACCTGGGGGAATGTTCTGGGTTCCTTCTGCCCCTTCTAGAGTCAGTCCAAACTGGAAGCGGAAGTTTAGGAGAGGGAATGATCCCCTAAGTGCAAATCAACACCGACCTTTCTTCTTTTCTTTCCAAAGCCGGCAGGTAAGCAAAGACAGGGTCCCTGTCCATGGAGCTGACTGGTGAGCCCACCTTGTCTCCACCGACCTTAAGGGTAGAGCAAGGCAACAGCAGGGTGGAGGCGGCCTGCGGGGCCTGGCCCCAGAGGAAGGCACCAGGTGGAGGAGGGGCTGCAGGGCTGGGGGAGGCGTGGACTCTGGGCCAGGGGCTCAGGTTTCCCAAAGGCCTGGGCGGCAGCCAGGCAACACTGAGACAGCCTGGTATGCCCCACCTCACCGTGACCAGTGCCTCAGTCCGGGTTTGGAGACCTTGTAGCAGGAGCCGCCCTACAGGGTGGGCATCCACGCAGGCGGGGCTTCGCCATCTCAGGGGCTGCCGATTTGGCCTTCTCGATTGGTTCTTCCTGAGTTCTGGTACCTTTGGGGCTGGTGTGGTTACAGGTGACAGGAAGGAATGGGTGACTTATTCTGTAGCTATCATAAAGTGCTGGGCTGGGATTCTGCACCCTCCCGCTGGAACCAGAGGTGTTAAGCTGTTCCCAAACCTGGCTGTGCATCCCCTTCACCCGGTGGTGAGTTTAAAATACAGTAATCCTGCCGGTGTGGTGGTGCACACCTGTAATCCTGGTGCTCTGGGAGGCTGAGGCAGGAGGATCGCAAGTGTGTGCCCAGCCTGGGCAATTTAGCAACTCTATAAGACTGTTTCAAAATAAAAAATGAAAAAGGACTGGGGGTGTAGCTCAGCGTGAAGGTGCTGGTTTCAGTCATCCCTTTCAGGTTGGCTCTAGGAACCCCTAGGGTACCAAACCCAGCAGATGCTTGGGCCCTTTATAGAAAATGGTGCAATATTTGAACATAATCTGCACAATTCTATCCCCCTGTATACTTTATCTATTTATTTCCTTGTGGTGCTGGGGATGGAACCCATGCCAGGCAAGCACTTGACCACTGAGCCGCACCCTCAGCCCCAGAATATTTCTGATCCATGGTTAGCTGAATCTGAGTTACAGAGCCCCTGCCTTGAGCAAACTCATCTGCTGCCTGCTGAGGACTCCCTTCTATTCGTCTACACATCCCTCTTTCACATTCGCCTGCTCTTTCCCAACTAGTTTCTTCAAATCACTCCCCAAAAGCAAGTAATATCCGTGTGCAGTGGTGCATGTCTGTAATCTCAACTACTTGGGAGACTGAGGCAGGAGGATCACAAATTTGAGTCCAACCTGGGCAATTTAGCAATTTAGCAAGACTCTGCCTCAGAGAAATGGGGGGGAGGTGTTTGTGACGCAGGTCAGTGGCAGAGGCCCTAGGTTCAATTTCCACCACCATTGCCGCCAAAAAAGTCAACATTAAAAACCAAACCCAGCCGGGCATGGTGGCACAGGCCCGTAATCCCAGCTCACTCAGGAGAACTACAGTGAGTTCAAGGCCAGCCTGAACTACATAACAAGACTATGTCTCAAAAAAAAAAGAAAAAAAAACCAAACCCAGCCAGGGGTGGTGGCTCACGCCTCTACTCACAGCACTGGGAAGGCTGAGGCAGGAGGATCATTGTGAATTCATTGCCAGCCTGGGCTACCTAGTGAGGCCACACTAGACTATGTAGCAAGACCGTAACGCAACTCCCTCCCCAAAACAGTAACAAAACAAAACAAGCGCTGGTGGGTGGCAGAGAATGTGTAGGAGGAAGAGATCACCTTGCCAAACAGGAAGCCAGAGAGGGACTGGGTCCCAGGATCTCTTCTGAAGGACCAGCCTCACTTGCTGTAGTACCTTACATTAGGCTCCACCTGTCAAAGGTCCCCCACTGCACTGAGGACTAGGACCCCAACATATGAAACTCAGGGGACCACACCACACCCAAGCCACGGCAGATCCCAAGGACGTCAAACTGAGGGGAAAAAGCCTAATCTTGCCAAGTGTGATGGTGCACTCCTGTAATCCCAGCACTCTGGGAGGTTGAGGCAGGAGGATTGCAAGTTTGAGTCTAGCCTGGGCAATTTAGTGCTTTACGGAGACCCCCATTTTAAAATAAAACATTAAGGGGCTGTTGGAGATGTAGGTTAGTGAGACGACCTGCAGCTCCACCCCCAGTCCAAACAATCAATCAAGCAAACATTTTTTGGAAGGTTAATCACCAAAGGTCACACACTGCCTGACTACATTCATACAACATCCTTGAAATGATAAATTTTTTTTTTGCACTATTATGGATTGAAATTGGGACTCTCTACCACTGAACTACATCCCAGCCCATTTTATTTGTTTTTTTGAGGCAGAAATTTCCCAGGATGGCCTCAAACTTGCCCTTCCGAGTAGCTAGGATTACAGGTCTGCATCCCTATGCTTGAAATGACAGAATTATACAGACGGAACATGAAGTGGTGATATCTAGTATTTAGGGATTGTGGAGTAGAGAGAGTGGGTGTGACTAGAGAGAGGTAAGAAAAGTGAAATCTTTGAGATGCTGATGAGTCCTGTCTCTGTTGTCTAGGTTACAGCCCTAGCAAAAAAATCTCCGGATTTTTCCTCTTGTGGGATTTGGTCTTGCTTCTTTGTGGCCCATGATGCCGGCTGAGGCTATCAGGACAATGGAACCAAAACAACTAGACAGGAGCAGATTATCCTGTCGTGTTTCTAGATCTGTGCGCTGCGTATCAATCTGGGGCTGATCACACCACCTTAACCTGCCTGAGACATTCACGGCAATTTTCTCAGGTCAGCGATCAGTGATTCCAGGGTCAGTAGCCAGGCTTCGTCACCACAGTTAGGATCTAGCTGATGACTTCAGAGCACGGTCTAACAAGAGCCTGGTGTCTGCCTCTCGTTTGGAATTGTGGATGCTCTTGGAAGCATCAGCCGGGAACCTAATGAGTACCATGCAAAGAAGGCAAAAAGCGCAGGCTCTGTATCTTGATTGTATGTGACAAAATGACAGAACTGTATGACGTATTCTATCCATGTCAAGTTCTTGGGGTGTTTTTGCTTTTTTCAGTCCAGAGGATTGAACCTACGGGTGTGCTACCACTAATTTACACCCTCATCCCTTTTTATATTTTATTTTGAGACAAGAGCTTGCTAAGTTTCCCAGGCTGTGCTCAAACTTGCAATCCTCCTGCCTCAGCATCCTGGGGAGTTGATATTACAGACATGTGCCACCATATCCAGGTTTTTCTGTTTGTTTTCAGTGCTGGGGATGGAGACCAGGTTTTGGCACAAGTTAAGCGCAGGCTCTGCCACTGAGCTGCATCGCCAGCCCTTGGTTTTGATATTGTACTATAATTATGTAACATGTAACCACTAAGGAAAACTGAGTGACGGGTACCCAGTACCTCCCTATACATTTTTTCCAACTTCTGGTAGATCTATGCATTTTTTTTAAAAACAAAATTTAAAAGATGTCTCCAAGTGATTCCCAGTAACAAACCAGGCTAATATTTACAAACAAAAGCAGGGACTGGGGGTATAGCTCAGTGGTGGAGCACTTGCCTGGCATACACAAGGCCCTGGGTTCCAGCCCCGGTCCTGCCCAAAAAAAAAAAAAAAAAAGCCCACATAATGTAAAATTTACCGTCTTAACTTTTTTTTTTTTTTGAGATAGGGTCTTGTTAAATCATTAAATTTCCCAGGCTGGGCTGGAATTTGTGATCCTCCTGCCTCAGCCTCCCAGAGTGCCAGGATTACAAGTGTGCGCCACCACACCTGGTTTAGATTCTTATTTTCTTCAATGAGTAGTCCTTTTTGGTTTGGGGGTTTTTTTGGAGATGCTGGGGATTAAAGCAAGTGCCTGCTGCATGCTAGGGAAGCACTCTACCACTTAGCAACACCCCCAGCTCTTTGTTTTCATTGTTTTATTCTATTTTATTTTTATTAATTAATTAATTTTAATGGTACATTTTAGATGTACACAGTGATAACATTCATCGCAGGGGATTTGAACCTGTACATGATATATCTTGTTGCTTCTTTTTGTCACTGTTTATTTCAATGCAGTTGCTCCCTTTCTGTCAAAGTGCCCCCCACCCCTCCCCACGGGTGCTATGTACTTTGGTCCCATCCACATCATCATTTGAGCATTTGGCTGGGCATAGTGGTACACGCCTGTAATCCCAGCACTTGGGAGGCGGAAGCAGGAGTGCCAGAGGTTCAAGGTCAGCCCAGGCTACTTAGTGAGATCAAGTCCAGTCTGAACAAAGCAAGACCCTGTCTCAAAAAAAAGAGCCAAAAAATATATATATCATTTGAACATTTGGTGGTATAAGATCTTCCAGACTTATTTTGTGCTTTCATGGCCCTAGTTCAAAACCAGCTATTTCTCCACGGAGCCCCAGGTCCTGCTTTTAGAGAGGAATAGCATTTAGAATCCAATATTCAGGTTTTAAAAAATTTTAGTGCTCTGGCCAGCCATCCACGCTGTTAGTCATTCTGGTCACCAGGGAGCAGCACTCTTCAGAAAACTGTAAAAGACATGGCATCCAGGCTAGACTGTGAGGTAGAGGGCTGGATGGACCATGCTCTGTTATACGGATCTCTAGTTCTCTTTCCCAGAAAGAACATAGGCGCCACCCACCCCATGTGTATACAGACCCTCCCTGGTCCCCACCTCACCATACACGCCCCTTTGTGTGCGGTGTGCGTGTGTGATACTGTGGATTAGACCCATGGCCTTCACACAGAGCTACATTCCAGCCCTCTTTTAGTTCTTATTTTGAGACGGTTACTCGGTACATCACTAAGTTCCCAAAGCTGGGCTCAAAACTTGTGGTCCTCCTGCCTCAGTCTCCAGAGTCCTGGGATCCCAGCATGCACCACCACACTGGGATCCTCTTGTTTTTTTTCTGCATCTTTGTGGCAGGGAGGGACATGGATGGAGAGCAGGCTTCAGAGAGGCCCTGATTGCCCAGCCCAGCCCAGCCCAGCCCTCTCTCTCTATTCTGGCACAATCAGCGACCTCAGCTGTGGGTAACAAGCATGAACCATGAACAGCCCCTCCCAAGTGGGACAACTCTTTTTCCCTCAGGGCCTCAGGCCACAGCTGGCCCTTTCCCTTGGACCTTGCCTTCAGAACCAGGAGCAGGAAACCCAGAAGGGCTATGTTCCCCAGGGCTGGGTACCCAGGTGACCTTGCAGCCCAGGCTCTGAGCTCAGACCTGGTTCCCTGCTGGTTCTTCACCCCTCCTGAGTGGTGATCACCCCAAGTGAAATCGTGTGGGTGATGGCTTTCCTCCATTTACTTATTTTCCCACAAGTACACTAGAGTATTAAAAACACCAGTGCCCCCCCAAGCCAAGGGAATGCTACGCAACTTAAATGTATAGTTCAAGTGTGCAAATAAATGTATGCTTTTCCCCCAGGAATTAAATACCATTTTGTGGGGGGGGGCACTAGGGATTGAACCCACAGACTTTGCACTGAGCTATATGCCCAGGCTTATTTTATTTTTTATTTTGAGACAGGGTCTCACTAAGTTGCCCAGTCTGGGCTCAAATCAGCAATCCTCCTGCCTCAGTCTCTGAGTGACTGCTACAAATATTTTTATTTTTAATTTTTATTTGTTTTAAAAAATAAAACTTAGGGGCTGGGGATTTAGCTCAGTGGTTAGAGTGCTTGCCTTGCAAGCACAAGGCCCTCAGTTGGATCCCCAGGACCAAAAAAAACAAAAACAAAAACAAAAACAGCTTAAAAATAAGGGTAGGGCCAGCAAAGATCTGGGCCTGTGAGGTGGAGTAGGGAAACTGGGGAGAAATTCCGTGCTGGTACTAGACTGCCAGAGCATTTTAATGTGAATAGGAATTACCTGGGTCTCTGAGTTACAAGGCTGTAGTGATTTTTGGTCTGGGTAGGGACTGAGAATCCTCGTGTCTAACAAGCTGCACCAGGGTCCACTTTACACAGCAAGGGCCTGGCTGGCCGGAGAAAGGAGGCAGGTGAGCCCGGGTATACCGGAAGGGCCGCTGTCTGTGCTATAAGAGGGATGACTCCGCAGGAGTCAGCCTCGCAGCCCCTGTTGCACCATGGAGCTGAACTACCGGTTCTTTGTGTGCTTGCTGCTTTTGGGGAGCGCAGAGCTGTGCTGCCCCCAGCCCCTCTGGCTCTTGCAGGATACAGCCCGGCCTGCTGTGCCCTCTGGGTCGACAGTCCAGGTGCAGTGTCTGGAAGCTCAGCTGGTGGTCACGGTCAGCAGAGACCTCTTTGGCACGGGGAAACTAGTCCAGCCTGCTGACCTCACCCTGGGACCCGAGGGTTGCCCGCCCCTGTTCTCCGAGGGTGTGGATGACGCCGTAGTCAAGTTCGAGGTCGGGCTGCATGAGTGTGGCAGCAGCGTGGAGGTGAGTGAGGCCCCTGGCGTGGGCGGGGAGCACGGAAGTGGCCGGAGATGGGGGGCAGGACTGCCTAGCGGAGTGGGGGAAGCAGCCAACGCTGGGGTTGGGGTGCAGGGCAGAGGGAAATAGGGGTGGGGGGTGTCTCCTGGCTCCAGTTGCCAAAATGAGGCAGGTGAGAGAGTCCAGAGGTGGCAGTGCCTTCCGGGCTAGGCCGGGCACCCCCACTCTGACTCCTCCCCTGTGGACAGCCAGCCATCAGCATAGCATGGCTGGGGGGACGAGAGGCCCAACCTGCGAGTAGCTCAGGCGCTGGTTACTAGACTAGAAGCTTGTTGGGAAGAGAGAGAACTTCAATGCTTCAGGAAGCCCAGAAGTAACTGCCCTGGGGGGGGAAGCTCCAAGTAGTGTATGGTGGTGCACACTTGTAATTCCAGGACTCTGGGAGGCGCAGGCAGGAGAATCGCAAGTTTGAGCTCGGCTTGGGGCAGTTTTAGCCAGACCCTGTCTTTAAAAAACAAAACAAAACAAAACAAAAAACCTGTAACGCAGTGGTAGGGCACCCCCTTTGAATCCCCAGGAGTTTAAAAAACAAAAAAAACGCCAGAATCCTGGCCTCCTTTTGTGTAATGGCTTGAAGCCACACATGGTATGAGCAGGGGGCATTGTGATACTTCTGTGTTCAAGGCCTTAAGGCTTCAGTTGGGTGCTGTGGGGCAGGTCTGAGTGGGTAGTGAGGGCAGGAAGAGCCCTCCGCAAGTTGGTGGGGAAACCAATACTTGCCCACAGGGAGGAGCTTCCCAGCAAGGTAGGGCAGAGTACAGTACACCGACCCTGGCTCTTCCTCAACCCAAAGACCGCGTTCTTGCTGCCCCGTGGAGGGCCCGTCTTTCCTTTCCCGTTGGGGCCTGGACTGGGAGGCTTTTAAAACACCCTCGAGGTCCAGGCTAAACCTCATACTAATCGGTGCTGTTGTTTGAGGCAGCTGTTGCCATCCAAGTCCCAGGATAGGCACGACGACCCTTTCTCGGGTGTGGTGATTCTCTCTCCTGTCCTGTGACAATTGCCCGGCATGGGCTGGCATCGTAGATGGGTGCCCTGTAAGTCCCATAGGGCCCTGTACACTCTTTAATGCTGACTTTTTTTTGTTTTCTCTGCAGTACTGGGGATTGAACCTAGGCCTTAGTACTGAGCTACATCCCCAGCCTTTCATTTTTTTGAGACACGGCCTTGTGAACTTACCAAGATTGGCATCTTCCTGTGTCAGCCTCCTTGTGTGCTGGGATTACAGGCATGCACCACCATGCCTGGCTGCCCTGAAACACTTAAAGGAGGCTCCACAAGTGCTGCTGATCATGTCTCGGGCACTGGCAATAGAGGGTCTAGGGCAGGGCCGGGGGCCATGTGGGTGCAGGTGATCCCCTTCCTAGGCAGGTCCCTCCCTGACACAAATAGCTCCAGCAACATGTGCCTATCCTCGTCTCACCTCAGGTGGCAAATACTAACCACTAGGCAGCAAGTTAGAGTTCTCAGCACTTTCTGTCTGGTTGGTCTTTTCTTTCCTATAAGAAGAAATTGCAACTGGTGTGGTGGTACATAGCTATAATCTCAGCGTTCTGGGAGGCTGATGTAGGAAGGTTGCAAGTTTGAGCCTAGCCTGGGAGACTTAGTGAGACCCTGTCCCAAACATAATAATGGCTGGGGATGTAGCCCAGTGCCAGGGTCCTGGGTTCGATACCTGGGTTTTCCAAAAAAAACTTTTGTATGAGTTGATGCCAGGCGAGCAGTTGAGGGCATCTCCTGATGTCACTAGGCACCTCCTGGTGTTGCCGTGTCATTGGTCCCGTGCCCCATGGGGTGCCAGTGTCAGGTGAAGGTAATGATGTGCACAGGCGATGCCTTCCCAGCCTCTCTCCTTACTGGCCAGCAGCAGGTGGGTCTGAGTGTAGAGCCTGGCACGGGCCCAGCATGCCTAGGGCACTGTTGCCAGTAGGGTTAACCCCTCGCCTTTGCTGCAGGTGACAAACAACACCCTGGTGTACAGCACTTTCCTGCTCCACGTGCCCAGGCCCGTGGGAAACCTGTCCATTGTGAGGACCAACCGTGCGGAAGTTCCCATTGAGTGTCGCTACCCCAGGTCAGTGGATGACAGGCTGTACAGGTCACCTGGACCTGGTACAATTCTCCCGCCTCAGCCTCCCAAGTGTAGGGATTATAGGCATATGCCACCATGCCCAGCGAGATCTTGGTCTAGAAACCAAGCTCTGGCATCAGGTGTTGCTGTCGCTAGCTGCAGCCCACGAGGCCTGGCCTCATAGTTAGGATAATGGGCTGCTGCTCCCAAGTGGAGCTGTTCCAGAGGGATGAGAGCCAGGCTGCCTTGGCCTTGCTGCCTGGGGAGCCACTGCTGGGGACTCTTGCAATGGGTTGGAAGCGGGGCCCAGAAGGCGAGCACCTTGGGCAGCTGCGGCTCCTCTCCCAGGCACGGCAACGTGAGTAGCCAGGCGATCTTCCCCACCTGGGTGCCCTTCAGGACCACGGTGTCCTCAGAGGAGAAGCTGGCTTTCTCCCTGCGCCTGATGGAGGGTAAGTGGGGGGTTGGAGGAGAGGGATGCTCGGTTGCCAAGGGGGAGTGTGTTGTGGGCAGTCTCTAACCCGAGCTGTGTCCCTCAGAGAACTGGATCACTGAGAAGGCGTCCCCCACCTTCCACCTGGGAGAGGCAGCCCACCTGCAGGCAGAGGTCCACACTGGCAGCCATCCGCCGCTGCAGCTCTTTGTGGACCACTGTGTGGCCACACCGACACCAGACCAGGACGCGTCCCCCCGTCACACCGTTGTGGACTTTCATGGGTGAGGTCAGGCTGCCTTTGTGGGGAGCCTCCATTGTGAGATGGCCTGGTAGCCACCTTCCCTGGCCTCTAACACCATTGTGCATTTGTCTCTCTAAGCTGCCTCGTGGACGGGTTGTCTGATGGCTCTTCTGCATTCCAAGCCCCCAGACCCAGGCCAGACACACTCCGGTTCACAGTGGACATGTTCCACTTTGCTAATGACTCCAGAAACACGGTAACCTTGTTTTCTTACTAGCCTAGAATAAAACTGAACTCCAGGTCACACTTAGGTTTACACTCTCCTTGAACGAGTGACTCCTAGCTCTGTCCCTGTGCCATAATTGCATCAATTTACCAGGTAGCTGAACCTGTGGGCATTAGTGACACACCCAAGGATAAAGTATGAGTGACACAAACCCTTAGGTAGAAGCATGCCTCTAATCCCAGCTACTGGGGAGGCTGAGGCAGGAAGATTGCAGTGAGTTCAAGGTCACTGTGGCCTACACAGCAAGACCCAGTCTTGCCCCTCCCCTCAAATTGACAAGATGGCCTAAAGCTATCAACGGCTGGTCCTGGTTTGGAATGGAGCTGGGGAAAAGGACCAATACAGAAACATCTGGTTCACAGATTGGTGGCCTTGTGGGCCCCCTTTGGAATAGGGAGACCGGGTTGAATGTGGAGGTGACCTAGTGGGGATGGAGGACAAGGATGAGGCCTCACACAGCAGACGATCATCAGCAGGGGTACAAACTGAGCTGGTGTCTGCATCTTTTAAGATTTAGAGGATGAAGAGCCAGGTGTGGGGTGCATGCCTATAATCCCAGCACTTAGGAAGCTGAGGTAGAATGCTTTCCATGAGTTCAAAGCCAGCCTTGGACTACATAGTGACCCTGTCTCAAAAAAGAAAAGGATGTTGGGGATTTAGGGTTAGAGTGGTAGAGTACTTGCCTAGCAAGTGCAAGGCCCTGGGTTCAATCCCCAGTACCACCCCCCCAAAAAAAAGACAAGTCTGGGGGTATGTCTCAGTGATAGAGCCTTTGCCTAGTGTGTGCCGGGCCCCAGGTTCAGTCTCCAGCACTTCCATAAAAAATCCAGAGGACAAGGCTAATCCTGAGCCCTGGACAAGCTTCCCCTCAAAGGTGGGAGGGTGGCTTGGCAGACTTTGCCCCAGCACATGGGAGAAGGAACAACTGTATTCAAGACTTACAGGGGAACTTCCCTGGGATTTTGGGTTCAAATTTTTTTTTTTTTTTTGGTACCGGGAATCGAACTCAGGGCCTCATACTTGTGAGGCAAACACTCTAAGCACTGAGCTAAATCCCCAGCCCTTTGGGTTCAAATTGAACCATTGCCCAGCACTTTTTTTTTTTTTTTTTTTTGAGACCGAGTCTCACTATGTAGTTCAGGCTGGCTGGCTTTGAACTCACTATGTAGCCCAGGCTGACCTCGAACTTGTAGGGACCCTCCTGCTTCAGCTTCCCAAGTCTGGGATTACAGCATGTACCACCAGGCACAGCGCCACAACACATTCTCATGCTAAGAACAAAAGCAGTTCCCTCTTGGAAAAGGGACTCTAAAGGGCCTGGGGGCCTTTGTTTTATTGGACAGATGTAGGCCAGCAGCCAGCAGTACATCCTGGTTGGTGGGAAAGTTTGGACTTAATGTGGCTTTGATTCTGAACCTGTTTGCCTACGGGTACATTTGGCGCTAGGTGGTGCCCGAGGCTTGGGGCCCTGCGCGTGGGTCCAGCAGGAAGGTGGCAGCATATCCTTGGCCTTCCAGAACAGAGTGGAGACTTGGTGTCACACCCTTTGCTAGAACTGAGGTGGAGCTTGGCCAAATGTCCCTCGCCCTGGGGCCTAGGATGGGCTGTTGCCTCTCTGGCTAGAAAGCTGGCAAGGTGGCTGATGGGGTGCTGGATAGAGAGCTGTTAGCCGCAGCAGCTCATCTTGCTAGATAAGGAGGATCGAGTGGTGGTTCCTGAATCCCGGGGCTTGCCCAGGTCTTGGTGAGGTGCCAGCCTAGGCTTGTCAGCAGGTACAGAGGCCTCAGGAAGGCGGCAGGACAGGTGGAAAGAGGCATGCGCCGGAGAAGGGAGAGGAAGGAGCTTGGGAAAGCTTGCTAAAGGAAGCGGCCAGAAAGCTGATTTTTGTTGTCCTGAAGTTAAACCCATCCCCTCAGCACTGAACTACATTCCCAGCCCTGTTTTAAAGTTGTTTTGCGGGCCGGGTGTGGTGGCATATGCCTGTAATCCCACACTTGGGAGGCTGAGGCAAGATTGCTGTGAGTTGGAGGCCAGCCTGGAATACACAGTGAGTTCAAGGCCAATTTAGACTATATAGTGAGACCCCTGTCTCAAAAAAGGGCGCTTTCCTCATCTCCCATTTCAAAGGCTAAGGGCTATATGGCAACTGACTTGTCGATGTCCCTGGTGGCTAATGCCTGTAATCCTAGCACTGTGGGAGGCTGAGGCAGGATTGCAAGATTGAGCCCAGCCTGGGGAGCTTGGACCCTATTTCTAAATAACGATAAAAAGGAGTAGGGACGTAGCTTGGTGCAAAGGCCCGGGTTCGAGCCCTAGTACTGCAAATAGGTCATCAGCACAGCCTAAGATTCAGCCTGGCCACTGTTTCTTTCAGATCTACATCACCTGTCACCTGAAGGTTACTCCAGGTAACCAAGTCCCAGACCAACTTAACAAAGCCTGTTCCTTCAACAAGTCTTCCAACAGGTGAGCAGATCAGATTCTAGCCATCTGCCTGCAGCAGAAACCTAGCACACCTCATGTCTGTTTGTGCAGTCAGTAAGCCACTTCCGGCCAGACAGGAAAACCTAAACCCCCATCTTCCCTCTCAGCTGGTCACCAGTAGAAGGCGCTGCTGACATCTGTAAGTGCTGTGACAAGGGTGACTGTGGAGCCTCAGGCTACTCCAGGAGGTGGCCCTCTGGGGTGAGAGTCAGGTCTGCTTCACGGAAACGCAGGCACGGTATGTCATATGCCACGGGCCAGCCACTGGGTTTTCCTACCCTCTTATTCTAGGGTCACCTGCTCCGTCCCTTGAGGGCGATGCTCTTGTCCGGCTGTGAGGCTACTTACGCAAGATGCACTTTTGAGCCCTACACAGAAATCATAGTGCTTCTGGGCATGGTAGTGCTAGGCTGCATTCTTAGTACTCTGAGGCAACAGGATCACAAGCTTAAATCCAGCCTGGGAGAATTAGCAAGACCCTGTCTCAAAGTAAAAAATGGCTGAGTATAGCTCAGTGTGAAGGCCCTGGGTTCAATCCCTAGTACTACGAAAAATAATGCAGCTGTTACGGTCAATTCTTATGTAGCCCCCTGAGGCAGGGCAAAAGCCACAGTTCCTGGCTAGGGACTAAAGTGACCCTCAGCTGTCCTTTTTCTTTCAGTAACAGAAGAAGCAGATGTCACTGTGGGACCACTCATCTTCCTAGGAGAGGCCAGTGACCACAGTGTGGAGGGCTGGACCTCTCCCACTCATACCTCTGTGGCTCTGGGCCTGGGCCTGGCCGGGGTGGCGTTCCTGACCCTGGCTGTTGTCCTGGGTCTGGCCAGGAGGTTCCACACTGCTTCCCACCCTGTGTCCCTTTCCCAATAAAAGGAGAAAGTCAACTCTGGTCATGGTTCAGTGACTACAGATAGGATATTGGGATTGGTAATGGTCACCCGGGGGTTAGGGTTAGGGTTAGGGTCGCCCAACCCAGTTCTTCATGGTGGTACACACTTGTCATCCCACCATTCTGGGAGGCTGAGACAGGACTGCAGCCCAGCCTGGGCAATTTAGTGAGATCCTGTGTCAAACTAAAAAGGGCTGGGAAGGGCGTGGTTGGGGATTTAGCTCAGTGGTAGAGCACTTGCCTAGCAAGTACAAGGCCCTGAGTTTGATTCCCAGCACCCTGATCCCCCCCAAAAAGCACTGGGAATGTAGCTCAGTGCAAAGACCTTGGCTCTGATCCCCAGTGTCGGAGGGGGGAAAAGGAGCACAATCCAAGTAGCAGCGTGGTCTTGGTTCTGCTTCTTGCCTGGTCTTGGGTGATCATTGTGGGCCCCGTGGAGCCTGTGCTTGGGGTCCCATCATGGGCTTGGAGGGTGGGCGTCTTTGTGGGCAGCAGGCCTCCCCAGGACTGGGCTGCCTTGGACTTGCTGTCGCCAAGGGACGCTGCTTCTGTCCCTACCTTTGCATCATTCTCCCTGACTTGGCTGTTTCCCTCCCCCAGGTCCCTAAGTGCCTGACAAGGTAATGTGGGTGCCCAGGAAGTTTGGGCCCCACACCAGGAGGTGGTGGTCATATTCTCAGAAATGGGGGAAGCCTGTTAACAATGGGCTGGCTTTACCCTTGCTCCAAATCATTTTTTTTTTTTTAATGGGCGTAGTGGTGCTGGGAAATGAACCCAGAGCCTTACCACTGAGCTATCCCTAGCCCTTTTAAGAAATGTTGAAACAAAGTCTTGCTAAGTCACCCAGGCTGAGTTCGAGCTTGCAATCCTCCTGCCCCAGCCGCCCACGTTACTGGGATTACAGGTGTACAGCCTACGTCTAAGAATCTACAGCATAAACCTGCAAGACTGAGGGGTCCGTGTTTAAAAAGTGCGCGGGGCTGGGGGTGTGAGTCTGGCAGAGCACTCACCGGACATAGGCAAGGACCTCAGGAAGGGCCCGCGTTGTCTTCCAGGCGGGCTCTGGTCTGCTGTGTAGGGGTGCTGGAAATTTGGGCTGGGGGAGGCAGGCTTCCTGGAGCAGATCCTGAAGGGCCACGGGGACTTGAGCGTAGAGAGGAGAGGACTGCAACTTCAGTCAAGGGAGGCCGGGAGGTGGGGAGGGCTCCTGGGCCAGATGAGTGGGCCAGTGCCGGCCCTGCAGACAATGAGCAAAGAGGGCTGAATGGGTGGAGGCTGCCCAGGACTGGGGTGGGCTCCCGGCTGGGCTCATGGCGGGTTTCCCATGCACCCCGTCCCGCACTGGGGCCCAGTGTGCGTGTGTGAGCCTTGCCTTTAGGGTCATGGTGAGGACTCCCTTTCGGCGTCACTTGAAATCGGGTGCTTGCTCCATCAGAACTGCTCTGCAGGCTGGTGCAGCTCCCTGGACACTCATCTCTTGCTTTTCCACAAGTTCCTGGGTGTCCCAAAGTTCTCAGAACTTGTCCTTCATTTGAATTCTGCCCTCTGCAGAAAGAGGAAGTGATTGGGGAGGAAGTGTGACTAGGATATGGCACTGATGGGAGGTCTAGATGGGCCTCGGCACAGAAGGGATGCTTCCTCAGGCGGCTTCCAGCAGCGAAGTCACAAGGGCCAGCTGTCCCGTGTCCTGGTGGAGCCAGAGTGATAAAGGAAGGTGGCGGAGGCCTGGGGTTCACTTATGTAATCCTAGTTTACTCTCTTCCTAGTATTTGGGGCAGTGTCCTACTTTAGATCTTAACCCAAAGGCTAAAATAACATGGGGATGCTTCCTATCACATTCTGCAGAAACAGTTAATCAATGTTTCCTGTGTGGGTTGAAAACTTTGCCTTTGTGCTTCCTAGTAGCCAGAGGGAAAAGGAAAATGAGATAAAGGACAATGAAAATATTACACAAAAACATGATGAAAATGTCAAAGATTTGTTTTTTTGTTTTTTTTTTTTTGTACTGAGAATTGAACTCAGAACCTTAGCAGGTGCTAGGCAAGCACGCTGTCACTTGAGCTAAATCCCTAGCCCCTCTCAAAAATCTTGTTTAACTCACTAAAATGTTAAAAAAAAAAAAAAGGTGGCTGTGGGGGTGTAGTTCATTGGTAGCACCAAACTGGTTCAAAAGAAAATCCACAAGGCAGAAATCGATTGTATCTCTACTGAAAAGAACATAGAAAAAAGTGGCTTCCCCTACCCTTCTGGGTTCTTTCTAGAGTATGAATCAAATTGACATAAAACAGATTTATCAGGGAAAAACCATTTTATTATGTGCCTATGTGCAAAAATCCCACATAACATGAAGTTCTAAGGAAGGTCAGATGTTGAAAGCTTAGGTAACAACTGGAGTTGTAGAAAGGAATAGAGGGCAGGTATGGTGGTGCATACCTATAATCCCAGACCCTCGGGAGGCTGAGGCAGGAGGACTGCATGCTTGAGGCCAACCTGGGCAATGTAGTGAGACCCAGTCTCAAAATTAAGAAAGGCCTGGGGTATAGCTCAATGGTAGAGCCTCCCCAGGTTCAGTCTCTTGTGCCACAAAAAGGGGAGGTGGTAGTTAGCATTTCTGGGGGATGACATGGGGCAGAGTGAGGGGATGAAATGTTTGGTGAATAAAGATTGTCTGGCCATGCAGCAAAGTCTCCTCGGAAATAAAAAGTTTCAGCAACAGTCTTCTTGATTTATACTTTTTTGGGGGGCAATGCTAGAGATCGAACTTGGGGCCTTGTGCTTGCTAGGCGAGTGCTCTACCACTGAGCTAAATACTCAACCCCTCTCCCCACTTTTTTTGTTTTTGTTTTTTGAGACAGGGTCTCACTATGTAGTTCAGGCTGGCCTTAAACTCACTATGCAGCTTAAGGGGACCTTGAACTAGCGGCGATTCTCATGCCTCAGCCTCCTGAGTGCTGGGATTACAGGTGTGTGCTACCACGCCTGGCTCGATTTGTACTTTTAAGTATAGATTTCCTTTATGGATGTACATTTCTTTTACAAAACTACAGTGATTCAGAGGAGTGGTGGTGCACGCCTATAAATCCAGAACTCAGGAGGCTGAGGCAGGGATAATATACTGTTGTTACTACAACAGTGGCAATGGGACCGCTCCTCTCCACTTGCCTGAACCTGGGTCAATCTCCTGACTTTTTCTTTTTAATTCTCTGATTTTTGTCTTAAGGCCTACTACCCAGAGGCAGAGATAAGAAAAATACAGACTTCTGGAAAATTCTAAAGTCCCAAACCAGGATGCATGCATGGTAGATTCTCTGGAACCACCTATAGGAACCTTTCTTCACTTGGAGTTTCTTGAGAGTTCACGCATATGGACTGCGTCTCATGCATCCAGTTGTAACAGTGAATTTCAGGAAAGGATGTGTGCAATAGATATACAGCTGAGAGCTCAGCTCCTTGTCAATCAAACTGTCAGTCAGGCTCTGGAAGACCCAAAGGGCAGAGCCCTGGCCCCAGCCCAACATTTTAAATTCTTGAACCCAACACAGTCAGCACTCACGTCGTTTTCCTTTCCACCAGCGAAAGTCTGCTCACTCGGATTTTGGGCACACCACTGCCTAATTTAATTACTCTTCACTAAACGTTGCTGCTTCTTCCTTACTGGTGCGCGCCACATCCAATTCTTTGTTCATTGTGCACAAGAACCTAGAAAACCATCCGGGACCCCGTCGCCATGGCAGTATTTTAGCAAGCCAGCCAAGAGGAGAGTCCCTGGGGGGGGGGATTTTTTGGGAGATTTTTCTTTTTTTGGTGCTGGCGATCGAACTCAGGGCCTTGTGCTTGCAAGGCAAGTACTCTAACCACTGAGCTAAATCCCCAGCCCCAGGGGAGATTTTTATACTTTTCTTTCTCATTTTTCATGTCCTTGGTTGCTCATTAAGGGCACAGGTCAGACAGTTAAATATCATTAGAGTGTCTGCCACGTGAAAAGAAAACTCCCATAAAAGGGTAACTTAGTCATGGAATGGAGAATTTCATTTTATTTTATTTGTATATGTGGTGCCGAAACGAGCATATATTTTATTTTATTTGGGAATTTTAGTCTTGCTGGGAGTAAGAAAACTTCTACGCATCAGTCAGGTTTATGTTTGCGCAACTTCTCTTTTGCTATGAACCCCTGCAGCTTGGGGATTCCTCTTCGGTAGTTGGAGTCTCCTAAGGCCCTAGGAGGTTTTTTTGGTTTGTTTTTTTTTTTTTCTTTTTTGGTGGTGGTTGTTTGAGAGAGGGTCTTGTTATCCTAAGGGCCTAGGAAAATGAGTGTTTGTACATAAAAGCACTGAAGATCACGAGACACTTGCTCCCTCTGACCAGAAGAAAGAAGAGGTGTCAGAAGGCCTCTCCAGGATGTATAGTGGCCTCGGGAAGTATTCTATCAGGTATACCCGCATCAGCCTCACACCCTGTCCTGGGGTGAACTGGGCCAATCTTGCTCACTCAGGAAGATATAAATAAACTAAGGATGTGGCCCCATCCAGTGTCTTGAGCAAATTTTCTTATGCAGTCAAAATGGGAAACCTCAATCCTGAGATACAGTGGGAATAACTGGTCACTGGTCAGACTGGAGAAAGTGATCTCCAAAAACTTACACACTTGTGGCTCCTCTTAACTTCTCCTTTGATCTCTCCCCTCCCTGACACCCCTAACTAAAAGGCATAAAGTCAGTCTGCCTGATGCTGGGGCTCCCCCTTTGGGTGGCTGGGAACATGTCCTAGGCCGTGCAGCATCAAGTGGTCATCAGGTGATGGCTGACGCTATCCACGGGACCTGGGGAAGTCTGTGGATTCAAGCAGAGCTGGGGATTGAACTCAGGGCCTTGTGCTTACTAGGCAAGTGTTCTACCACTGAGCTAAATCCCCAACCCCAAAATATGTATTATAGAGTGGCACAGTTTGACCTCTAACAGTCTTACACTGGAGTAGTATGTCCTGTATCCCAACAATAATTTACATTATTATGAGTTTTCTGTAATTTACAGAGTTGTTCAAAACTTTGGTCGGAGATAAAAAGAGAAAAAAAAAGGCACAGACTCTCAGGGAGGGGAGCTACAGTACAGATGGGAATCATTTTTGCCCATTTTAAATCTTTCACCACTTTCCTCCCTTAAAAGGTGTTAGATTTATCAGATATTTTTAGCACTGTATTCTACACAGCCTCTATGAGCTAGTGGAGTTTTCAGGGGGAGGCTGGAGACCCCCAGAGATGTAATGTGGTGCTGGGACTGCTGCTCAGGGGCAAGCATGCATCTAGCTTTTGGGGCCCTGGGTTGGATCCAGCACCCCCTGCAAAAAAGCAAAATTATAGTAGTGCCTTAGTACTTGTTCCTAATTGGTTCTAGGAGGTGTGATAAGTACCCAAAAATGACAGGTAGGGCTGGAGATTTAGCTCAAGTGGTAGAGCAATTGCCTAGCAAGGGCAAGGCCTTGAGTTTGATTCCCAGCACCAAAAAAAAAAAAAAAAAAAAAGAACAACAACAACAACAACAACAAAAAAAAGACATGTACCTGGCTGTAATGGGTACTGAGTAATGACAGCCACAAGGTCTACCTTGAGCATTGTGTACCAAACCAGCAATGAGTACCTAGACAAAATTTTCACATCAAAATGTGTCAAGTGTTAAATGTGAGGAGGTTCAAAGGAATCAAATACCAACATGTGACTGTACACACATTGAGTGGCACTAAGGATTGAATCCAGGGCCTTCACACTGATTCCATCCCCAGCCCTTTTTAAAATTTTAAAACAGGGTCTCACTAAGGTGTCCAGTCTGGCCTTGAATTTGCAATCCTCCTGCCTCAGCCTCCCAGTGAGAGTGCTGGGATTAAGGGTGTTGTGGCACAACTTCTGGTCACAACACATTTGGTTTAAAGATTGAGTCAGCTTTTATGAGCAATTCATGAATCAGGCAGCATCTCATCTCCAGTGGGCATGGCAGAACAGTTAGTTGGTTCTTATAAGGTAGCTTGAGCAGGAAGAAGGAAACAGCAGAATACAAAAAGATCAGTTAATATCAGGTTCCTTTACATTACTTTCCTGTAACTTGTAATGGTCAAAACAGAGATTTGGGATTAGGGATTTGGTTATCCTCTTTCTCCTGATTTCTCAGGTCAAAATCTTAGCATAAGTGACTCCATTTTGGTTTTGTTTGTTAGGACCAAGTACAGAAGCTCAGTACAAAACAATACCCTTGCAAGGCATGTTGGCACATATGTGTATTCCCAACAGTCAAGAGGCTGAGACAGGAGAATTGCCTCAAGTTCGAGGCGGCCTGGGCTCGGTGATGAGTTCAAGGCCAGCCTGAACTGTATAATGAGATCCTGTCTCAAAAAACAAAACAAAACAAAAACACAATGCCCTTGTATAAATTTTATCTAAGAGTTAGGCATGGTGGTGCACACCTGCCATTCCAGCACTCTGGGAAGCTGAGGCAGGAGGATCACAAGTTTGAGATCAGCCTGGGGAGACCCACTCTCTAAATAAACAAACAAACAAACAAACAATAAATAAATCAAAAGGGCTGGGGATGTAGCTCAGTGTGAAGGCCCTGGGTTCAACCCTGTACACAGAAAAAAAAATTATTTAACTTTTCTAAGGGGCCTCTTGCCCTTGGCTTTACACTAGGAAGGGACTGGCCATACAATACAGTTGATCCCTTCTCTTGCGCAACTCATATTTAGCAAGCCAGAGTGCCAGAGTATTAACTTACAGTGAGAACAATAGCCAGGGGTAGGTGCACGGGAAGAGTGGTTGGCTACTATTCAACTACTCAGCCAGATTCACTGCCAGCCGGCATTGGTCAGTTATTTCAGACTTGCAGGGAAGGAACTAGCCCAGAGGACCAGCCCTTTCCAAGTACGCTCCACAGGGATGGGACTTAAGTCAGCTAATGCTTTGGGAGATGCCAGGCTCATTCCTCAGGGACCTACAGCCATTGTGCTTCTGAGGGCCGCACAGGTCACATCTGGGTCCTCAGTGGGCACCATCGCAGGGAGATGCCAGGAGCTGGCCCTTCATCAGAAATACTGAGCAAAACAGCTGGGCCTCCAATCAGCCACTCTCCAGAGTGTCACACGGAGACCAATTAGCTGAAGCTCTAAGCAACAAAATTCTGCCTTTCCACGCAATACATTAGAAAACACTCCAGCCCCTTAGCAGCAAGTCCTGGCCCCAGGCCTTTGCCTTTTCTCAGGTGTGTACTGATCTTTTTCTGCTCCTGGGTGAGTTAGGGGCTGGTGGTTCCAGGCCAGGAAACTTCACAGGCAACAAGATCTGCCATCTGGAGTAGAAGTTAAGAAGGGTTTTCTTTGGGCAGGTGTGTGTGTGTGTGTGTGTGTGTGTGTGTGTGTGTGTGTGTGCTGGGGATCCTTGCACTTGCTAGGCAAGTGCCCTACCACTTGAATTAAATCCCCAACCCAAGGAGGGTATTTTTGTTTGGCACGAAGAACTGAACCCAGGACCTTTGCACTGAGCTATATCCCCAGGCCTTTTTTATTTTGAGATAGGGTTTTTGTTTTGGTTTGGTTTTTTTGTTTTTGAGACAAGGTTTTACTGTGTAGTTCCAGCTGATCTTGAACTCATGGCAATCCTCTTGTCTCAGCCACCCAGAACACTGTGATTACCCAGCTAGCTTTGTATTATCATTTTATGTATTTACTTCTTTGGTGCTGGGGATTGAACCCCGGTGCTGTTCCCCTGAGCTACATTCCCAGTTGCTTCTTTTTTATTTTCAATTGATATATAATTGTACATATTTATGAGTAGCGTTGTTATCGGGTAGGTTCCGATATACCTGGGTTCTTCCCTTCCTCGAAGAAAGAATTGAACGAGGGCAGCAAAAAGTAATTCTAAAGTATTATTCAAAATTATAAGCCAGAAAGAAGAGCTGGCCCTGCAGAGCAAGTGCGGGCCAGACAGAAAAAGTCAGGGAGGGGCCACCAGCAGCGCTGGCCTGGAAAGAGCAAAGCCCAGGAAGGGTGGGGGTGGGGACTCCCCCGTGGCGCGCGAGGAGGGGGACGCCACAGGCTTTCCTTCCGGTGCCATTTCTATGTGTAGAATAGAATTCCCCTGAAACTCGCGAGAAGCCCTACTGTCCGCGTGGGAGGGGCAGTGCTTGAAATTGGCGCCTCAGGCTGACGTCAGGTCTTGGCCACTCCTCCAGGTCCTGTCCATCTTCCCAGCCAGGTCAAGCCACGCCCTATTCCTGCCTCATTGTGCCGTATCACGCTGTATATAAGGTATAATAATCAGATCAGGGTAATTGGCACTTCCATCACCCCCAACATTTATCATTTCCTTGTGCTGGGAACATTCAGCATCCTCTTTTTTGGCGGGGAGGGTGCCGGGGATGGAACTCAGGGCCTTGCACTTGCTGGGGGAGCACTCTACCATTTGAGCTAAATCCCCAGCCCCTTCCTTTTTTTTTTTTTTGCTTGTACTTTAGAACATTAGAAATATCTCTTTTTGGTGGGGGAGGGTGCTGGGAGAAATATCTCTTATATACAACTGCGTCCCACTCTGGTCAACACCACTCTGTATCTAGTGGCCAACAGTCACATTCTGGTTTGGGTCCTGTCAGTCATTCTCAGTTGCTTGGGAGCACTGGTGGGCCTGATATAGGGGAAAAAAATATATGCGTCTCAATCTGCTAGATGTCAGTTACACTGAGTTCGTGTTCCCCAAAATCTAAGAATGAATTTTAAGGAACAAAGGAGGTTAAGAGTAGGAAGTTTACTGAGAGAGAGAAAGAGAGCTCCTGAGAGACAGGAGGGGACCCGAGTGGGTTGCCCATGAGCCCACTTTTCAGGGGAAGTTTTATAGAGCAAAATCACAAGGCGGGTACAATGCGTGTCAAGATGATGATTAACCAATAATATTAGAATTGCAGTCGCTTAGGTAATATTGATCCAATGGGGAAGAAGGTCAAGTAGCAAATGGACATGGAAAGAATAAAGACATTCCAGGATGGGTGGATCTGGAGGTCTTGGTTGCCCACCTGAGTGACCTAGACTTTATCAGATCAGATGAATGTAATCTTCACTTCACTGTTTATCCCTCAGCCAGGGATATAGCTCAGTCATTCCATCCTTATCTTGAGGCCTGACTTTCAATGGATGCGCCTCTAGCCGCAGTTGCAGTGTATTCTCCTCTTGTGTATTGACTCTATTGAGGACCCAGGCCTAACTGACTCCCTATAATATTTCTACCTAATTTAGTTGTCTATAATAGGTCCTCTGGCAGGTGACCCCAACCCCAGGCTTTGAAGGATTAAAAACAAAGAGGATCTCAGTGTGGTGCACATGCCTATAATCCCAGCTACTCTGGAGACTGAGGCAGGAAGATGGCTAGTTTGAGGCCAGCCTGGGCAAAGCAGTGAGACCCTGTCTCAAAATTGAAATAAAAGCTGGGTATAGTAGTGCACACCCATAATCCCAGCACTCAGAAGGTTGAGGTGGGAGAATCACTGTGAATTAGAGGCCAGCCCGGCCTACATAGTTGAGACCCTGTTTGAAAACAAATGCATGTGTATACATGTGTGCACACACACACAGAGATTAAAAATAAAGGGCTGAGGATGTAGCTCAGAGGTAGAGTTCAGCCACTACTACCACACACACACACACACACACACACACACACACACACACACACGCACACAGAGGCAGATTTGGTGGTGATAAACATCTCTAGTCCCAACTACTCTAGAGGCTGAGCTGGGTGGGTTGCTAGAACCCTGCTGGGGCAACACAGTGATACCCTGTCAAAAAAACAGTCAGGTTTGGTGGTGCACACCTGTAATCCTAGCTACTCCAGAAGGTGAGGCAGGAAGATTCCAAGTTCAAGGTCAGTCTCAGCAATTTACCCAGACTGTCTCAAAAACTAAAAAGGACTGGGCTGGGGGGTGTAGCTCAGTTCTAGGCTCTGGGGTCAATCCCCAGTTGGGGGATGGGGGAGGGACACACACATACAAATAGCTGTATTGTCCTTTACCCTTTGTTCTGCAAATTCTTTTTTTTTTTAACTTAACAATAGATCTTGGCCACCTGTTCTAATGGATCATTGGGGGTGGGGAGTCTTCCTCATTCTTTGTGAGAGCTTCCTGGAGTTCCAGGGTTATTTAACCAGCACCCTCCTGTTGGGCAGCTCAGTCCTCTCTGTGCCTTCACTGTGTGTACTGAAGTTCAGTTTGCAACTGGCTGATCCCAGCACCCTCATTTCCAGGTTCCCAGGGGTGTCCTGCTGCAGCTTCAGAATAGAGCCCAATCAGCAATCTCCCATCCAAAAAATAAAAGCACATGCCCCCCATTTGCCCTCACTGCTGCCCTATTTTGCTTCTTTTCACATCAGAACTCTATTTTATCCAAATAAAAATAGTCTATCTTTTTAGATTCTAAAAATGGAACCCATTCACTGGGGGTCATACTCAAGTGATACAGGAAAAGTACAAAGTAAAAATCACTTTCGATCCTTGGCTGTCACAGGCAGTGCCCTTGTGCGCGCGCGCGCGCGCACACACACACACACACACACACACACACACACACGCACACCCCACCATGGAAAACTTACATACCCAGCCCTTTTTATTTTTTATTTTGAGATAGGGTCTCACTAAGTCACTAAATTGCCCAGATTTGGCTCCAACTTGCCATCGTCCTGCCTCAGCCTCCCTAGTAACTCCTGATCTGCCATTTTCCGGCCATCCCTTTTTTTTCTTTCTTTCTGGTTTTCTGGTACTCGGGGTGAACCCAGAGACTTTGCACTGAGCTACATCTCAGGGTTGAATTTGCACTACCCCTGCCTTAACTTCCCAGAGGGCTGGGATTACAGATGTGTGTTACCTGGTCTCCTCCCTCCTTTTCCCTTTCCTTCAAATATAATCATTCTAAAATTCAGTGCTGACTGCCATTTCCCTCCTTACATCTGTCACTTGGCTCCAGATACCCATATTCCCGCATGGCAACAAAAGCCATCCTGACCTTGCTCAGCCTTCTCATACTCATAACCCACCACACCCTGACCCATTTCCTCCTTCCTCACCTCTCATGTGCCCTCTACCCTGGCCGCGCAGAATTTTCCACATTTCTCTCTTTTCAAAAAGGCTTCCTTGTACTTCATCGGGCAAACGCCTCTGTGCTTCAAAACCCAACTCATCCTCCTGATGATTTTTTTTCTGACCACTTCTGCCAAGTTAGGTACACCTTTCTGTGTTTATCACAGAATTTCTCCTCTTTTTTTCTCATTTGCAATGGGGTCTCACTAATGTAGTTCAAGCTGGCCTTGAACTTCCTATGTAGCCAGCCCATGCTGGCCTCAAACTTGTGATCATCCTGCCTCAGCTTCCTAAGTGCTAGAATTACAAGCATGTTCTACCATTTCCAGTTCCAAATTTTAAAATGTTTTTACATAATAAAATTAAAAATAAAATAAGCTAGTAATTAAAACATTGACGAGCAAACAGGCTAAAGAAGACTAGATATGAGTTATGACCTAAAAATATGGTGACTTTTTAAATTTAGAAAATTTTATTACAATAAAAGACACGGTGCCATGAAGCCCCCTCAAAATACTTCTCCTCAGTTCAAACACACTTATTAAAAAAACCCAAAAAAACCAAAAAACAAACACTTATCCTATCGTTCTTGCCACTTTCTGAAATAGTTCTAAAAGTCATCTCTTATGTCTTTAGTTGTACTGTTGGGGCTGTCTCTATGTCCTGAACTGATTCAAAATATATTTCCCTTTCATGGTCATCTTGACTTTGGGGAAGAGCTGGAAGTCACACGGTGCCAGATCCGGTGAATAAAGTGCGTGAGGACACACCATGATGTTTTTACTAGCCTGCCGTTCTGTTGGATGGCGCTGGGCAGCAGCATTCACCGCAATTTTGATCATACCTAGTAATGACACTCAGGAAAGAGGACTTCCAGAACTGCTTCAGAAAGCAGCAAGAACGATGGGATAAGTGCGTTCTAAGGAGAGTATTTTGAGGGGAATTCGTGGCAATGTGTCTTTTACTGTAAGAAATATTTAAAAATGTAGACATTCACTGTATATTTCGATCATTCTTGGTACCCCCAGCAGGTGCACTTTGTAATCAATCCCGCCCCACCCCGCCCCTCCCCCGCCCCTCCCCGCCCCTCCCCTCCCCCCCCACCCAACAACCGGAACTACATTTCCCAGAAGACCCCGCGGCCAGGGCATGCGCAGCACAGCGTTCGGAAGCTGCGACGCCGAGTTTCACTCCGGCTGCCTCCCGCTTGGAGTCGGAGTCATAGCCCGAGGTCTACTCAGGCCGGGCCAGAGCTGCAGCCCGAGCGCGGCGGTGCCCTCAGCCTGTCCTTTCGGCCTCCTCGGTCTCGGTGAGAGCGGCCAGGCCACCTGTTCGTCGCCAGGGCGAGGGTCCTGAGGCAAGAGGGTGGCGAGGGGACACCGAACCGAGCTGGGACCGGAAGGGGGCGAGGGAGGGAGGGCTGGGCCGGGCAGGAGGGCAGCCCCGGAGTCCCCGGGGGACGGGGAGGACTAGCCAGAGGTGCTGGGGGCGGGAGTCGGCGAGGGGGGCACTGGGAGCTGCGGACAGGGCAGAGTGCAGTGGGAGCGGGAACCTCGAGGAGGGGGCGGATGGAGTCGCATGGGGAGGGGCACCACTGGGAGTTCGGGTCCCACAGGACCTGGGGCGTCAGGGATATTGTCACCGCGCTCCTTGGCGAGGGTGTGGGCTCCGCTCGGGTCTGCGTCCAAGTGAAGGACTCAACGGGCCGAGGGGCTGTACTTTGGAAGAGTTTGCCTCCCAACTCTGCTTCTCTACTCTCAGATGGGGGTCCACCTTCCCGGAAGCTCCTATCTTCTGGGGTCCTGGGTCACTCGCAGAGGGGTGCGTAAAGCTGAAGAGGATTTAGAAGACGTCCTTTTTTATTCCGTCCTTCTGAGGCAGCTGCCGTCCTCCGATGCAGGCTTCACTTCCCTAAGTGCCACGAGCGTTGGAGATAGAGTGTGCACGGAGGCGTGGACTTTTAAGAAACTCAAAAATATTTCCGAATGCCACCCTAGCTCCTCTAGAATTTCTTTTTATATTGTGCCGAGGATCGAATTCAGGGCCTTGTGTCTTCTAGGCAAGCTCTCTACCCCTTGAGCTAAATCCCCAACCCCTCCTCTAGGATTTTAGGAAGTAGATTTTCTGGTAGCCAAAATGAAGGCTGGCTTAAGCTGTCTAGGTCACTAGGCCTGTTGTTCGTTTGCTGTGTGACCTTGGCCACATTTTTACCCTCTCTGGTGTGTTGATTTCCAGGGTGCCTGCATGGCACACTGGCCTCTGAAGTTCTTTTAGGCCTTTCTGGGAAAGGGCTCCGATTGTTTTATGCATCCCCATGATTGTTGAGTGGGCTGAGAAAGACTTATACCTTCTGCTCTGCCCAGGCTGTAGGAAAATAAATCTGGTAATTTCCAGTCCCCAGCCACAGCACACGGATCCAACATCTGTGCACTCGTTTTCACTGACTGCTTGCTGTTTCTCAATTTAAAACCTGATCATCTTCTTGTTGGCAAAGGTGCCTCGGGATTTGTGTCGCTGAGTCAGCGAGCCCTTCAGATTTGCCCGGGTTTTGTTGTTTGCGTTTCCTATCAAGATGGGAACTTAAACAAGTTATTCCTCCTAAGGATCTGGTGTCTGCATTAGAAGGGACGGCTTGTTGCCAGCTCTTCAGAGAGACAAGGTGAGAGCCACAGGGAGTTTACCTTGCTGCCTTTCTCAGTCTGGCTTTCAGTAGGGAACGTGGGCCCTCGGGAGGGTGGCATCCGAGGTCTCCAGGATGAAAGTGAGCCCTGGGAGTTGATTGTTGATTGCCAGCTGTGGCAAATAAATTCTACTGGCTTCTTGCCAGCAGCTTCTCCTGTCTGACCAGTCTTAGAGGATGCCTCTCACTTGAAGACACTTTATGGGATGGAGGACATAAGTCATGATTTCTGCATTTGAACTGGAAATTTCCTTTCTTTGGTTGCACAAACAGCTACTGGGTGCCAGACAAAATCTCCATCTTCTGGGAATGTGTGGTGGTGGAAAGACAGAGGCACCACAGTCGGTGACAAGGCCTTGTCATTGTGAGGTGTGGAGCTGGGAAAGTTGCAGAACAGAGCCTCCCTCCTTTGGGAGGGGGTAGGAAGTAGGGCTAGGAAGAGGATAGCAAGCCTGTGTGGTGGCACATGCCTGTAATCTCAGCACTTGGGAGGCTGAGGCAGGAGAATCACTGTGAGTTTGAGGCCTAGTACTGCCAAAAACAAAACAAAACAAAACAACCCGAAAGCTGGGAGAAAACTTGGCAGAGAAACATTTGCAAAGTCATGAAGCTACTGAGGCAGGGCTGGACCACTGTAAGTAGCTCTGTTGTGGCTGGAGCAACAAGAGTGGGTGTGAGGTAGAGGAGCCTGGAAAGGTGGGCAGAGGACAGAGTGTGAGGGTTTGGGGGTGCCAAATCCAGTGCTGTGGTTTGTTTCCCAAAGGCTCGTGTACTGGAAACTTGGTCCCCAATGTGGTGATGGGGATAAGGTATGGAACCTTTAAGAGGTTGGGCTCAGTAGTGTACACTTGGAATCCCAGCTACTCAGAAAACTGAGGCAGGAGGATTACAAGTTCAAGACCAGCATAGGCAATTTAGTGAGACTTTGTCTGAAAATAAAAAATAAAACTGGCAGAGTAAATACCTCAGTGCTCCCTGGGTTCAATCCCTACTGTATTAAAAAGAGGGCAGGCAGGAGACTAGGGAGGAGCAGTGGGCCTAATGGAAGATAATTAGGTCATGAGCCTCCACTAGGATGAAGGCATTAATTCTGGTTTGTGGAGTGGGTTGGGTCTCCCAGGAGTGAATTAGTTCTTCAGAGAGCTGGTTGATATAAAGGGAGGTTACCCTGCATGGTTGGCCACCTTTCTGCCATGTGGTAACACCTCAGGGCTGGGTGCCATGTTCTTTGGACCCTCTAGCCATCAGAATCATTAGCCAAATAAGTCTCTTTACTTTACAAATTGCCCAGCATCAGATATTCTGGTACAGCAACCCAAAACAGATACCAAGGCTCTGGGGAGCAGCAGGATTTTAGCAGAACTCCATGAAGGACATCTTAAAGGAGCTCGCTGCTAGAAAGTGGGATGGATTAGGGTGGAGTATTCTCTTTGTGACATGTATGCCATGCCAGCTTCTGGTAGAAGAGGGATTGATGAGAGCTTTTGCCCTCAATTGTTCGTAGTATAGGTAAAGAGAAAAACAGCTGGTCACTGTGGCACATGCCTATAATTCAGCCGCTTGGTAGGTGGAGGCAGGGGGATGGGAAGTTTGAGGCCAGCCTGGGCAATTTAGCAAGATCCTATCACAAAATAAAATTTAAAATAAGTTTAGGGGAGTAGTTCAGTAATATAGCTTATGCTTATCTGTCATGTGCAAGGTCCTGGGTTCAATTCCCAGTCCCACAAAAAAACCCAAAAAACAAAACAGAACATAGAGCTGTGAAGGACAAAGAGAATGCTGTGGAGTTAAGAGGAATTTTCTTTCTTTTGGGCCCATCAAGGCATAGAGATGCTGTTTAAATTAGGCCTGGGCACAGGCTGGGGCTGTGGCTCAGCGGCAGAGCACTTACCTAACCTTGTACTTCTGTGGGGGGGGGGTACTAGGAGAGATGAGAGCTGGAAGAGCCATCTATCTGGGAGGGAGTGCGCACTAACCCAAGGGGCATAGTGGTCCCAGCCAGATGTTCCCAGGTTTGGGATGTGAGGCTCAGGATGTGGAGGGGAGGAGAGAGCAGGCCCTGGCAGCTGTGGGGCCGTGGGCACAGAGGTTGAGAGGAGCAGGAATCTCTGAGTTTTTTCCCTGGCTGCCATAGGCAAAGTAGAGCCAGGAAATCCAAGGGGACAAGGAGAATTGGAAGGAAAATAAGTTTGGCTTCAGATGTTTTGAAGGTACTTAACAGGCCAGCAGAAAATGAGGCCACGGGCTGGGCTGGGGAGAAACGTAGTTCAGATGCCCGCTGAAGCTCCATATACCAGAGCTGGGGTTTGGCATTTGGAGAACAAAGATGTATTAAACTGTCTCTTTGGTGTTTGTTTTGTCAGGTATACCAGAAGCTAGATTAATACATACACATCAGTGTTTACACATGGCCTGCTTTTCGGTAGTGAATATGTAGGCCGTGGTAATTCAGCCACCCAGAATGAGAGTTAGGGTCTTCAAACAAAAGTGTGCATCTGGTCACTTCTTTCCTTTGAGCTTGCTTTGTGTTCTCATCAACTATTTTCCCCTTGCTTTCATTTTTATTTAGTTGTGTGTGTGTGTGTGTGTGTGTGTGTGTGTACATATATATACGCACACACACACCCCTGTGTATTTATAAGGAAAGTAAAAAAATTATATTGCTAAGATTTGTCTATATTACTTCATGTTATTCATTTCATTTGTTTCTGCCACTGAATAATTGTCCGCAACATGAACACTGTCTGATCATCCCCTGGTAGGCCAGCTGTTAGTTACTTCCAGGTTTTTGTTACTTCAGGCACCCTGCTCTGAACATTCCTATGTGTGTCTCTTATCATGTGTAGGCAGGAATGTAAACTTAGGGGTGATATTTTACTGGGTCCTATGGTAAACAAGTGTTTGGTTTTCATAGGTCCGGCCAAGCTGTTTGGTATAGCAGTTGTACCAGTTTCTACTTCACTGGGAGCAGTGTGTCTTCATCTGGTTGCCCCGTGTTCTCACCAAAATTTGCCATTGGCAGACTTTTTTGCCCAACTGAATAGATGTAAATTGCGATCAAGGATCTTGGTTTCTAGGTCCCTGAATTGTGATGTTGAACATCTGTCTGTTTCCTGTGAAATATTTGTTCATGTCTTTTGCCAGTTTGTCTGTGGACTTCCTGGTGCTTTTTTAATTGATTTACAGGAGCTTTCTTTATAGTGTTGATTTTATAATATACACCTTCATATATAATGCATATATTTTCTCTCAGCTTGTAACTTATATATCTGCTTTCCAGCCAGGTGTGGTTTGTCGATCAACCTCTTCTTTTTTTTTTTTTTTTTTTAACCTCTTCTTTTTCAACCTTTTTGAGACAGAATCTCACTGTGTCATTATGTAGCCCCACCTGGCCTTAAACTTTTGGCCATCCTGCCTCAGCCTCCTGAGTGCTGGGATTACAGGCTTGCAGCACCACGTCCAGTTGATCAACCATTCTTAATTTTAAAGTGTGTATTTAGTGTTCTGTGTCTCATTTGGTCATTTTCTGAACATAGTCCTTGCCTTTAAGAAACTTACCTGCTGGTAAACGGGACAGATAGATACTTTGCACACAGCTGTCATGTGAATTTTGACTGGTAGAAGTGTCAACTTCTGGCTGGGGATTTAGCTCAGTGGTTAGAGTGCTTGCTTAGCAAGTGCAAAGCCCTGAGTTTGCTCCCCGGCACCAAAAAAAAAAAAAAAAAAAGTGTCAGCTTCTCCCTGCAGGGCAGGAGTGAATATAGAAAAGATTTCACAGGGTAGCAAGTTGCAATCTGGGAATTGAGAAATGAGAAAGTGGCCTCATGGGATGAACATTCTCATGGGGGAGTGAAGGGCCTGAAATGGCCAGCTAAATCTTGGCCCCACTAGGAGGTCCAGATGACTGGAGCCAGGGTTTGAGGGGTGAGGCAGGGCCTGGTGATGATAGATGTGATCTCTATGGGTCTTATTGCGGGTCTGGGGGAATGGAGAGAGGGAGGAGAGGTAGATCAGGGCCCGAGAGCCTGATGCAGAGAAAGTTACTAATGCCCAGTGTGGCTCTGGACAGCCTTGGGGGTCTGGGGGCAGGCCCTGCTTGCCTGCTGTTGGCTCCTGGGTTTCTCCCTCAGGTGTTGGGTAAAAGCCGACCTGTCTGCAGAGGCTAGGGTGTGTCCACTGGCAAGGGTAGTCAGAAGCATGCGTTTCCACTTACTGATAGACATGGGTTTGAGGAGGAATGTGCAACTGTAGGACAGTGGAAGCCCAGTATTAGATGTCAGGGAGACAGCATGGGGGTCTGCAGATTATGGCCCATGGGCCAAACTCCACCCACATTTGTTTTCATTCATAAAGCTTTATTGGAACACGACCACTTCTGTTAGTTTACATATTTTTGCCATGCAGTGGCAGAGTTAAGTGGTTGCAACAGATTGAAACACTTGCTTTTTGGTCCTTTACAGGAAAAGTTTGCTGCCCCCAACCCACCCCACCCCACTCCAGTAGACGATAGTGGGATCTGTGGTAACCCAGAGAGCACGTCCCAGCCATGTGGTGGGGCAGTCAGTGGTTACCAGGTGGGTAGTGGAACTAGGTCAGCCTACGAATGTTGCCATTTTTGGTTTTCTAGAGAAACTGGTAATCTGGATTTTTAAATTTTTTTTAGTAGTTAATATTCCAGTTTTTAAACACTGGCTCAATTAAAACAAACTGTGTAGGCCAAACAAAACCCATCTGGAGGGCTGGGGTGTGCTCAGCATGGAGTGTTTCCCTGGTATGCTTGAGGCCCTGGGCTCCATCCCCGGGACTGCAGAACAAAACCCTCATCTGCTGGCCAACGTGGGCAGCACCTGCAAGCCCTCTTTCTTGATGGGGAAGGGCCCTGGAAACAGATGCAGGTTTCCTTAGTCCCTTCCTGTTCCTGGGCAAGTCACTTCTTTTCTTTTGCCTCCTTTCCCTCAGTAAAAGTGAAGGTACTTATGTCCCCTGTTGTGAGGATCCAGCACTTGGGAAGCCTTGCCATGTGGCCATCGTTATTATTGCTGTTGTGCCTACCACTGCACCCCCTGCTCCCCAGGTTAGGCCCGAGAACCAGGGCTTTGCCCGCTTTCTCCCAGCAGGGGGTCAGCGCACTCTCGAGGCAGAGCCCCAGGTCCTTGGTCCTGGAGGAGGGAACTGGGGCTTGCTGGGGCCTGGTGCTGGCTGGTGTATGGCTTTCTGCCCCCTGTTTGGAAGGTTTGCTCTCACCTGCCTCTGGAGGGCTTGATCAAGGGAGGCAGAAGAAGAATTGTTGCTCCCTCCTGGCCACATAGTATGCAGCAGACTATGTTTGGCTTCCCTCAGTCTCTCAGAGCTTAGGACTGGGCGGCACTGGCTTGAGCTATCTTTTCTCAAGAGCAAAGCCCTGGGCTGGGGGAGTTGCAGTGTGGCAGAGCTCTTGCCCAGAGTGCCATGGCCCTGGGTATGATCCCCAATTCCACAAAAAATAAGTTAAAAAAGGACCAAAGACCCCTCTTGCCAGGCTCACAGAACTACTGTCATCCTTAGGCATCTGGGTGGTTTGTTTTTCTTTTTTTTTTTTGGTGCTGGGGATCGAACTTAGGGTCTTGTGCTTGCTAGGCAAGCACTCTAACCACTGAGCTAAATCCTCAGTCCCTGTTTTTCACATCCTCTTAGGACTCAGGGATGAGCGATGTGTCTGTAAGGAGGTGCCACTGTAAGTTGACAGGGCCTGTTGTTACTGCAATTCTGCTGGGATACTTGCAGTCATTTAAAGTAATGGTGGTAAGTACAGAGGTGGTAGTAACAGTGATTTTGTTTGGTGGTGGTTGTGATTTTTTGTTTTTGTTTGCAATACTGGGGGTTGATCCCAGGGTTTTGCGCTGAGCTCCATCCCCAGCCCTTTTTTTATTTTTTATTTTGAAACCGACTCTTGCTAAATTGCTCAGGTTGGGCTGCAACTTTTTTATCTTCCTGCTTCAGCCTCCCCACTAGTTTAGATTACAGGTATGTGCTACCATGTCTGGCTAATGACTTTTTTAAGCTGCTAGGGGTTGAACCCAGAGCTTCATACATGCTAAACAAGTGCTCTACCACTGAGTTACACCCTGCCCTTGGTTATGACATTTTAAAAGTGTTTGGCATTTTATTTATTTCATTTTATTTATTTTTTAGGTTTTTTGGAACAGGGTCTTGCTGTGCGGTTTAGGCTGGCCTTGAACTCACTATGTAGCCAGGCAGGCCTCAAATTCTTGGCCACCCTCCTGCCTCAGCCCCGTGAGTGCTGGGATTACAGGCGTGTGCCAGCACGCCTGGCCATGTTTGGCATTTTAAAGACATATTTTCCCCATAACAGAAGTTAGTACTTTCTCATTTTATTTTTTTTAATTTTTTTTTTATTTTTCTTTTTTTGGTGCTGGGGATTGAACTCAGGGCCTTGTGCTTGAGAGGCAAGCACTCTAACCACTGAGCTAAATCCCCAGCCCCACTTTCTCATTTTAAAAAGTGCGAAAAGCTGGGGTATAGCTCACTGGTAGAGCATGTGTTTAGTATGCGTGAGGCCCTGGGTTCACTGTAGCACAAAAAAGAAAAACAAAACAACAAAAAAAGTTAAAATATACGGTATAAGAAGTTAAATAAAAGGTCTTCTATGTTTTTCCCACTCAAAGACAACAGTTGTTAATATTTTATTACATTTCTATTGAATTTTCTTATTTTTTTCTTTTTCTTTTTTTTTTTATGATGTTCAGGCTGGTTTTGAACTCACTATGTAGCTCAGGGCAGCCTTGAACTTGTGGTGATCCTTCTGCCTCAGCTTCCTAAGCACTGGGATCACAGGTGCGTGCCAATACCTCTGGCTTCTATTGAGTTTTTTCTGTGCTTATTAACATGGCAGTAGTGCTGTTACAAATATTTTTCTATAATCTCCTTAAGATAGCCTTTATTTATTTGTAGTGCTGGGAATGGAACCCAAGGCCGGGTGCATGTTAGCCAAGCCCTCTGCCACTGAATTACATCCCTAGCCGGCAGAAAGGGTTTATCCTTCCCTGCAGTGTGAAGTCTGGAACAGCTGTTGCCAGTGTTGAGGACTGAAATTACTTTTGCTATGTAAAAAATCCTTCATTATGTCTAACCTTTTTTTTTTTTTTTTTTTTTCTTGTCTGTACTGAGGATTGAACCCAGGGATTCCCCACTGAGCTACATTCTTGGCCCCTTTTTTATTTTTTATTTTGAGACAGGGTCTCACTATTCAGTTCAGGCTGGCCTTGAATTTAACTGGGATTATAGGCGTGTGCCACCACACCTGGCCTAGAGACAGGGTTTCTTTAAATTGCCCAGGCTGGGTTCGAACTGGTGATCCTTCTGCCACGGCCTCCCAGAGTGCTAGGATTAATGGGGTGCACCAGTATGCCTGGCTGATTTGTATATTTTGGGGAGTGCTGGGGATCCAGCTCAGGGCCTTGTGCTTGCTAGGCAAGCACTCTACCACTTGAGCTAAACCCCTAACCTCCTGACTTGTATTTTATAAACAAAATTTCTGCCACAGTAGAACTTTTTCTTTTTTCTTATTTTTGGGCAGGTTTGTGCATGGGATTCAGGTTTTTCTGAACTTAGAGAAGCTTTGCACCAGGGGCCCTTGTGCACTGTAGAAATCTCAAGGTCATGTTCTGCTCACAGCCTGGGCTCACAGTGTCAGCTGCTGGGTGTGCAGTTTCAGGGCCGGTCTTTTGGAAAGTACCTAAAGGGCAGGCAATTTAGAAAAGAGCTCTCAAAGAGCAAGGAGGTTGGGTTTAGAAAATCCAGCCTGGGTTGGTGGAATCAGAGCTGGAAGCAGTTCTAGAAGTCACTTGTTCGAGCTGGTTTCCAATCCAAACTCCTCAGAACCCCTTTTTTCTGTTTTCCTTTCAGTGCTGGGGCTGGAACCCAAGGCCTCACGCACGGTAGGCAGGTGCTGCACCCTGGAGCTCTATCCCTAGCCCAGAACCCTCCTGTTCTGCACGGGAGCCTCAGGGCCCTCTTAAAGAGAAGTGGGGATCACCACCAACCCTCTGTAGAGCACCTTGCTTTTTTGTGTCTCACATGTGATGGATGGCATAACTCTCACATTGGGAAAAGGGTTTCTGCTGTTATTTTTGTAGTTGATACAGGGGCTTCTGTGTTGCCCAGGCTCACCTTGAACTTCTGGGTTCAATCAGTCCTACCTCAGCCTCCCAGGTGGCAAGGAGTGGCTCCTACTTCTCCGAGGCTAGAAACTGCGTGCAGCCTCTTGTGTCAGAGAGCCTAGAGAGGGGTGGAGCTGCCTCAATGGGGATAGCAGAGTGAGGACAGACAGCCACTCAGAGAGTGAGGGTTAGACCTGCCCAGAGCAGGCCCAGGCTGAACCATTACATTGTGGTGGGTTTGGAGGGATGGGATTCTCATGCAGTGACCAGTTGAAAATAGCGCAGTCTGAGGACCAGTTAAGGACCACTGCTGTCTGAGTTGAGAATCCAACTTAGGGGCTTGTGCTTGCTAGGCAAGTGCTCTACGCACTGTGCTAAATTCCCAACCCTAGAATCCATTTAAGTGCACTTTCAGGGCCACCTTCCCAGCAGCCAGCTGGTGGAATCTGTGTAGCTATTCCATTCCAGGCTTGTGGTTGGGAGGGATGTAGTCACCCAGCTTCTTGTACCAGCTCAGATCTTGTTCTGAAATTTATCTCAGTCTGGAGATAGATAGATTCTTGAAGGAGATGGGGATGTAGCCCAGTGATAGAATGCTGCCCTAGCATGTGGGAGGCCCTGAGTTTGATTACCAGAACTAGGGAGGAAAGTTATTTATTTATTTAGAGACAGAGTCTCACTGTGTAGTTCAGGCTGGCCTGGAGCTCACTGTATAGGCTTGAACTCTCAACGGTCCCCTGCCCCACCCTCCCAAGTACTGGGATTACTGGCATGTGCCAATCACACTCAACCTAACTTTTTTCTTTTGTATGAAAATGTCTTTCCCATGGGAGAGCAGATGAGGATTTATGGCTAAAGTCTGCTAAAGCAGAATTTTTTTTTCCCCTGCTAAAAGTTGTTGGGTTTTTTGTTTTTTTTTTAATAACTTGGGTCTGATCATAAAAAAGAATATGGTCATTCTACAACATTTCCAAGTACAGAAAGAGGTAAAGAAAGACGGTCCTGTAATTCTATCACTCTTAGGTTCTACTGATAGAACCTATTTATTTTCATGGGTTTGGGAGATGGAACTCAGGGCTTGGAGTCTATTGGGCCACACAGCCCCCTCTCCAGCCTTTTTAAAATTGAATTTATGTAAAATAGAAAGAGTATGGGCTTTATGGTTGGACATTTGGATGCTTGACCTTGGATAAATACTTAATCTCTTTGGGCCTTTGTGCCTTTGCCTGTAAAATAGGGATAATTGCTACCTTTGAGAGGGGCTGAGCGAGGGCTAGTAGAACTAGATGACAAAACACCAAGCAGACTGTGTGTGTAGCTAGGTCAGTGGCACACCCACTGCCTGACAGCTTAGAGTGTGTGTGGTTACATAGCCTGTACTTCTGACTTGTGAGCATTACCTTAGGTCCCAAGCTTTTCCGAGTTTTTTTTTTGTTTTTTTTTTTTTTGTTTTTTTTTTTGTTTTGCAGCGTTGGGATTAAATCCAGGGCCTTTGCATTGACCTGTGTTCCCAGCTCTCTTTAAAATTTTTGAGACAGAATCTCGCTAAGCGAGTTGCCCAGATTGGGCTCAAACTTGGGGTCCTCCTGCCTCAGCCTCCCAGAGTGCTGAGATTACAGACATGCGCTGCCATATCTGTCTTTCTTTCGGGGGTGGTACTGGGGATTGAATTTGGGGTCTTCCCACTGACCTGCAGAGCTATATCTCAACTCCCCCTTTTTATTTTGTCTAAGTTGGGGTTTAATTTGGGATCACTCCCCCTTTTTATTTTGTCTAAGTTAGGATTTAACTTGGGATCCCTCTGTCTCAGCCTCCTAGAATGCTGTGATACAGGCATGCACTACCATACCAAGCTTCATAAGATTTCCTTAAACATTTTTAAAAGATAAATTGTATCCATTATCAGGATATTCCTTAATTTATTTAAGAATTCCTGTATTGTAGCCAGGCATGGTGATGCATACCTGTTATCACCTAGAGTGTCATGGTGATGCACTCTGGATAGCTGAAGCAGGAAGGTCCCAAATTTGAACCCAGACCTGGCAATTTAGCAACTTATTAACCTTGTCTCAAAAAAACAAAAAAATCTGGTATGAAGGCTGTGGGTTTAATTCCCAGGACCATGAAAACAAACAAAAGGCATCTTGAGCCACACATGTACATCTGTATTATCACCACTCGGGGCCTACGGCAGGAGGATGATGAGTTTAATCTCAGTCTGGGCTATGTAGTCAGACTGTCTCCACAAAACAAGGAGAAAAACTCACATATTGGAGCTGGGGTGTGTAACTCAGTAGTAGAGTGTATACATAGCATATATAAAGTACTGGGTTTAATCCTGGCAGAACAAAAGCAAAAAGCCAAAGAAGCCCCATAGAATTCCCATATTGTAGGGTGTTTAGCATGCCTGTAGATTGCAGCTTTTTCCCACAACCAATTATAATAATTTTCATAATTAAGAACACCCTAAGTAGCTCCCATCATTAGGTGCGGAAACAAATTAGGTTTTGGAACTGCAGCTTCGTGCTGGCTGAGGCTGGTGCCAAGAGCTGGTTCCCTGACGTGCGGTGGCGCACCTGGGCACTCACCCAGAGGCCCTCATCCCCGTCGCCTGTCCTCTGCCCTCTGCGATGCTGGGCTGACGCTGGGCGTTTGAGGAGCTGCAGCCCCAGTTTGGAGTCCCAGCCGCGCCTTCAGGGAGTCGCTGGTCCTGTGGGAACTGTTCCAGTAAATGCAGTCAGTGGCTTAGGACCAATGTGGCCTGTAGTGAAGATGCCAAGATGGAGTCAGACCCTGCATACCTGTCATTCCAGCATTCTGGGCAGCTGAGGCAGGAGGGTCCCGAATTTGAGCCCAGAACTGGCAATTTAGCAGCTTATTAACCTTGTCTCAAAAAAAAAACAAAACAAAAACACCAAACAGATATAAAGGTTGTGGGTTCAATCCCCAGTACCACGAAAACAAACAAAAGGCATATTGAGCCACACGTGTACATCTATAATCTCACCACTCAGGGCCCACGGCAGGAGGATCATGTGTGGGTATGGCCAGAGGGCTCAGGAGGAGGAAGGGGACATCCTGGATACCTCTGGAAAGGTGGGCAGGCTTGCTGAGTGTGGCAGCTCATGCCTGTAATCAATCCCAGCACTTGGGAGGCCAAGGCAGGAGGATTGCCGCAAGTTGGAGGCCAGCCTTGGCTACATAGTGAGTTCAAAGCCAGGCTGAACTACACAGCAAGACCCTGTCTCAAAACAAAACAAAGATGGGCAGGCTTGCTTAGGGTTAGTATGGAAGAAGGATGGAAGTCTAGACTTGACACCACAGGATCAGTGGCCAGGGTGGGGTTGGAAATTGCTTGGATAGTCCTGGGAGTTGCCAGGTACCAGAGGGAGAAGGTCTTGGTGTTGGCGGAGATGGGCCATCATGGGGGTTTGTGTGCCTTGTTGTTACAGAGTATTGGACCATCTTTTTTTGTTTTTCTTTCTTTTTGGTTTTTTGAGACAGGGTCTTACTGTATCATCTAGGCTGGGCTTGAACTCCCTATGTAGTCGAGGCTGGCCTCAGACTCACCAGTCCTCTTGCCTCAGCCTCTCTAGTGCTGGGATTACAGGCGTGCACCCCCATGCCCAGCATACCACCGTCTTTTATATTCCCCACTCCTAGACCTGCTTGTGCCCGTGCCAGAAGACTGGTATCAAGTGCAGGGCTCAGCTTGACCTAGTGCCAGCTGCAGGTCTTTGATAGGACGGCCAAGATCTGATGTCCAAATAGAGGGTGTAAAAGACAGCCATTAAGTTTGTGGCTGCTGTGAGCCTTTTCACCAGCCCACTATCTTCTCTTTTTCTTTTTTTCTTTTTTTTCCGGTGCTGGGGATCGAACTCAGGCCCTTGTGCTTGCCAGGCAAGCACTCTAATCACTGAGCTAAATCCCCAGCTCTATCTTCTCTTTTTCTTTCAGAGCACTTTTTCTTCTTGAGCACTTTTGTGTTTCTTTTTTCTTCTTCTTTTGCTCTAAGTAAAAGTGAAGCTTTCACATTCATCACTTGTCCTGTCCTATTCTTTGAACGGGATGGCAAGAGCCTGGAAAGGACTGCTGGCTACCACACTGTCTAACAACACTGTCATCCTCTTCTTGGGTCTCCAGACCTCCCTCGGGGTCTGGATTCTGCTGCACCCTGGTCTGAGGGGCCTCACACCTTCATGGAGAGCTTGAGCCAAAGTTCTTGGCTGTGTCCCAAGCTGTTTTGCAGAGTTCTAGAGTTGTTCATCTGGGGCTGGGTGACATGGTTGGCCACCCTGCAGGCTGACGATACGCAAGACCTCAGCTGCCTGAGAGGCAGGTGGCACCTCAGGAGCAATTGGCTTGGAAACCAGGCCTCTGATTTGTGCCTCAGTGTGGTTACAGAGACTGCTGACTACAGGCGCTGAGCTAAGCCAACTTCCCCCGGGCACCTCGTGCCTCACCTTCCCTGGCAAAGCCTCTGCAGCTCATCCTGGCCTGGCATGCCCAGGTGTGCCAGTGTCCTTGCAGGCCTGTGTTTGCAGGTGGTGTCCTCAGTAGCACCCTTTGCCACAACCCCTCACCCGGACTAGAGTGGTGGATGTGTACACGGTGGTGGGGGGGAGGAGGAGGAGAGGGAGGCTGGCTGGCTGTGGTGGGCCACGGAAAGCACTTAGGATAAAGGCTGATATATGACACCAGGGCCCTCACCTCCTCCTTTCCTTGGCTGCTCCTGACCCTCCTCCTTTCTGGGGCCCTGGCCATGGCCTGCTCAGTGCAGCCTTGTAGGCAGTGCAGTCTCTGGACAGCAGTGGAAGCCTTGTTGCTGGCCACAAGTGTGTGAGCGAGTCATTGCAACCACCAGGTTCTCCGTTTCCAAACCTGCCAAATGGGGGTAGAATTGGATGTGGGAATCATCAGATTGCATGGCCAGGACCAGATCAGCTCAGTGTCCTGTGTGGGAAAGCTGTGACAGCTGCTTGGGATATGGGCCCTCTTCCTTCCTCTTCCTCTCTAAGCAGCAGCTTGAGGCAGAATTCAGGTTGAGCCTTCCTCTCGCTGTTTTTTTGTTGTTGTTGTTGGGTTGTTTTTTTGTTTTTTTTTTTGTTTTTTTTTTTTTTGAGACACTGTCTTATTGTGTGGTCCAGGCTGGCCTTGTTCTTGCAGTCCTCCTGCCTCAGCCTCCCAAGTGGTGAGATTATAGGCACACATCACTATGCCCAGCTTTTCTGAGTCTGCCAAAGCACATGGGCCTGAGAGCTATTTGATCTCCATTTGCCCTCTTCATGACCACTTAATAGATGTGTGACTTTTTTTTTTTTTTTTTGGAGATAGGGTCTTACTATGTAGCCCATGCTAGCCTCAACCTCACAGCGATCCTCCAGTCTCTGTCTCCCAGGTGTTGGGATTACAGGCATATGTCACCACGCCTGGCTCTTGTGTGATCTTGAATAAGTCCCTTCACCGCATCAAGCCTGGGTTTCCTGTCCCAAAGTGGGAGAAGTGCCTGCCTTGTTAGTCTGGGAAGCTTGGAAGAGATGAGTATGTTCAAGTGTTTGTCACTGAGTCCAGCCCTGTTCTTGCACTCCAGGAGCCCGTGCTCCAGGTCTGCCGCATGAGCATGTGCTGGCAGACCTCCAGTGGCCAGGCAGTCTGTCCACATGTCATGGTGTCATCACCCCCTGCCACCCAGCTGTGTTCTGAGCCAGCATGCACAGAACATTGCACACTTGCAGGCATCACAGTGGCTGGGCACCAGTCACTCATCTGTGAACTGGGAGGCTGGCTGGTCTGCTATCATCTTTTGGTCTGGGCAGGGGGACGGTGTCTGACTTCGTGCCTGTACATGTACATAGTCAGTAGAGATCTGGACAGGAAGCAGGTGTGACAGGTGGCCTGGAGAAGACTTCCTGAGCAATACAGACTGATGGTGGAGGATGCAATGAGTTCACAAAGGAAGAGGGTGGACTGGAGCAACTAGGAGAAATGTCCCGAGATGGGTGGGGACCTGGCAGCTGGTCAGCAAGACCCAGGCATGGGGAGAAGGGTGTGGAGAGACTGAGTGGGTTTTCGGTTTTTTGTTTTTGTTTTTTGGCTGTACTGGGGATTGATCCCAGGGGCTCTCTACCTCTGAGCTACATCCCCAGCCTTTCTTATTTTACATTTTGAGAGAGAGTCCTTTTTTTTTTTCTTTGAGATAGGGTCTCACTATGTAGTTCAGGCTGGCCTTGAATTTGCAGTAATCCTTCTGTTTCAGCCTCCTGAGTGTTGGGATTGTAGGTGTGTCCCACCACACCCATCTTTAAGGGGGCATTTTAGTGTCAGTTTTGGGCCTCCTTTGGGTCAGAGGTACTGCTGGGATAGTCTGGACGTGTGGAGGAACAGAACCTGTGCTTAGATTCCTGGCTCTGCTCCTGCCCTTTCGAGTCCCAAAAACCCTGGTCCCTCCTGACACGTGGTGCTTCCTCATCTGTGCACAGTGGGTGTTAATCTGAGGCTCACAAATAAACCAGTGCTGGGAACTGTAGACTCCTCATGTAAGAACAAGGGTCATCGTGACCTTACCCACACAGGATTTGCAGGACTGAAGAATAGACAGTATAAAAGGAGATACTAAATAGTTGGGTTGGAGAGGAGTTGTTGGTACCAAGATGGAAGCCGGGCTAATGATTAGCATCCCAGATCTACCCTGCTGCATCTTATCGAACACTCATAGAGGCAGGCGAGCTGCTGGGATCACAGACCTGGTCCACGATGCTCTCAAGGTGTTAGGAAAAGCCGGGTTTTTACTTCCCCTGCGCTGACACTGCCCACAGGGCTCCAAGGTGCTCAGTAACTGCTGTGTCTGTCCTGTTTCCAGGTCTGCAGGAGGCGTCGGGCAATGAACGCAAGGCTGTGGTCAAGAGTGGTGTGAAGCCATCTGGGAAAGCGGAGGAAGTCCAGGGGAAGATGGCCATGGCCCCAGGCCCTTCCCTGGCGCAGGTGTACCCAAGCCCTGTGGCAGTGGCCGTGTGGGAGTGGCAGGATGGGTTGGGCACCTGGCACCCCTACAGTGCTGCTGTGTGTAGCTACATCGAGCAGCAGTTTGTCCAGCAGAAGGGCCAGCGCTTCGGGCTGGGCAGCCTGGCACACAGCATCCCCTTAGGCCAGGCTGACCCCTCACTGGCCCCATACATCATTGACCTCCCCAGCTGGACCCAGTTCCGCCAGGACACTGGTAAGTCGCTCCTGCTTTGGGCCAGGGCTGTGTTGGGTGCTGGGGTTATGGGGTGACTTGCTTCCTCCCTGCCTTGGAAATGAACACAGCCAAGAGGTAGATTCTGTGGGAACAACTGCTACCACCCCGGTAAAGCGTACCTTGCAGTAGAAGAGGGTGCAATGGGAACACATGGCAGAGGCCCTCCTGGCCCCTTCCCCATGTCCCAACCTAAAGGAACCTACCTTGACCTGCAGGGATTTGAGGGTCAGGCAGGCAGGTCAGCATGGAGACTGTGCATTGTGATGGTTGACAGAGCCTGATACTCCATGCTCAGCTGTGTGACCCTTGAGGTTACCTTGTTTCTTGTTCCTCTGAGCATTTGTGTGTGTTTTTAATCTGTAACTTGTTTTGGTTGGTATTAACAGAATGGGGCCACTAACTCCTCTTGGAGCTGTCCCTCCCTCTTTAATCTGGTGGTTCTCAGTTGGGGTGATTTTTTGTCTCCAAAGACTTTTGACAGTGTTTGGAGAGAGTTCTGGTTGTGATGACCGGAGGTGGTGGGGGGAAAAGGACCTTGTCATCCAGTGGGCAGAGGCCAGGGATGCTGCTAGGTATCTTCTAGTACAAAACAGGCTTTGCAACAAGAACTACTGGCCCAGAAAGTCACTAGTGGAGATGATGGAGATGCCCTGCTTGGATCCCTGTCAGCAGCAGCCCCCGAGTCTGTGCTACCCCCAGGGTTCCCAGGGGGGGCGGCTGTGCATGAGGGTTCCTACCTTCACGGTGGGTGCAAGCCCTGAGAAAGACAGCAGACAGCATCAGCGACAAGTGCTCCTCAGGGATGCAGCATCATGCATGGCAGGGGGCAGCCTGAAGTCTGAGCTCACTCGGCCAGGTTCCTGGGACAGGACAGATAGAATGACATAAGAGAATTATAGAGCAATAGAGTTTTACAAAGTTTGAGACAGGAAATGCTTATGGCATAACGTGAAAATAGTGGGAACTATTTTCATTGTGGTTGTCAGCTACTTAAGTACACACACATGCCTAGAAGGCCACATGGGTAGAAATACATTGTGCTATCAACTGTGTACTTTCCCCTTGGTGCTTGGACTAGAGGTGATTCAGTTTTATTTATATGTATATATGTATATTTCTTTGTATTGCTGAGGTTGAACTCCGAGCCTTTGCACCGAGCTACAACTCCAACCCATTTTAATTTTCTGTTTTAGACAGGGTCTTGCTGAGTCACTGAATTTCCCAGGCTGGACTTGAACTTGTGATCTTCCTGCCTCAGCCTCCCACAGTGCCAGGATTAGATGTGTGTACCATCACACCCATCTTTTTTATACTTTTGTTTTCAATTTTTTTAGAAGTGGGGCCATACAGGTTTCATCATTAGAAATTGTTTTTGTAGCCGGGTATGGTGGCACATGCCTGTAATCGCAGCACTCGGGAGGCTGAGGCAGGAGGATTGTCACAAATTCAAGGCCAGCCTGAAGTACAGAGTGAGACCCTGTCTCCAAAAAAAAAAAAAAAAATTGTTTGTGTGTTAAGGATTGAGCCCAGGACTTCATGCATACTAGTAAATTATTATGACTGTCTTGAGGGCTGGGAGTATAGCTCAGTGGTAGAGCGTGTGCTTAGTGTGCATGAGACCCAGAGTTCCATCCCCAGCACCGAAAAGAAGGAAATACTATTTTAGGAAGTCTCATCGGCTCCAAGGCGTATTACATGACTTCAGCTTCCTGCAACCCCTCCTGGCAAGGAGTGCGAATCCCCCTCTGCCACTTAATCCTGTGGGGTCCCAGTTTCTTTGTCTGGAGAGTCTTTGCATTCTATCCCTAAATCTGGAAAATAGCAAATGCCAGCTTTTTGGTCAAACAGCAGCATGACTGAATACCAGCAGTTATCATTATGCTTAGTTAGGTTGTTCCAAAAAAAATTTTTTTTGCCAGCTGTGGTGGCACACCCCTGTAATCTCTGCACAGTGGGAGGCTGAGGCAGGAGGATCATGAGTTCAAGTCTAACTGTGGCAACTTAGGAAGACCCTGTTTCATAAAACAAAAAAGGGCTGGGGACATAGTTCAGTGTAAAGGCCCTAGGTTCAATCCCCAGGATCAGGGGTTAAAAAAAAGGAAAAAGTAGCCCATCACATCACGGTGGTGCATTCTTTTTTTTTTTTTTTTTTTTTTTTTTTACAGTGGTGCATTCTAGCACTCTGGGAGACCTAGCAAGTTTGAGCTCAGCCTGGGCCACTTAGTGATTTAGCAAGACCTTGTCTCAAAAAAGGTGGGGGGGCAGAAGGGAGTGCTCAAGATATAGCTCAGTGCAAAGGCCCTGGGTTCAGTCCCCAGTACTGCAAAAAAAAAGGGGCGGGGTTGGCTAGCAGATTCACAATTTATTTATGTGCGCTGCTCCTTTTAAACAGGCACCATGAGGGCTGTGCGCAGACACCTGTTCCCCCAGCACTCGGCTGCAGGCCGGGGCATCACTTGGGAGTGGCTGGGTGACGACGGCTCCTGGACACCCTATGAAGCCAGTGTCTGTGACTATCTGGAGCAGCAGATGGCCAGGGGTGCCCAGCTTGTGGACTTGGCTCCCCTGGGGTACAACTACACTGTCAACTATGCCACCCACACGCAAACCAACAAGACTTCCAGCTTCTGCCGGAGCGTGCGACGCCAAGTAGGGCCACCTTACCCAGTGACCACCATCATTGCTCCACCAGGCCACATGGGAGTCGCCTGCTCTTGCCAACAGTGCCTCCATGGCAGCGGAACTGGCCCTGTGTCAGGCCGCTACCGCCACTCCATGACCAGTCTCCCTGCATACCCCATCCCTCAGGCCCCCCACAGGACCACCGTCATGCTTGGGGCCCACCAGGCTTTCGCCCCGTACAACAAACCTTCACTCTCTGGAGCCAGATCTGCACCGAGGCTCAACACCACCAGCCCCTGGGGTGGGGCTCCTCCTGCCCTGGGGAGCCAGCCCCTCTTCCGCTCCAGCCTATCCCACCTAGGACCACACCTCTTGCCCCCTGGACCGTCCACTTCCAGTGGAACCAGGTATCTCATGTTATTGCTCTTCATTGTATCTGCCCCATTGTATCTGTTGGGCTTCTGCTTTTATTTACCTGGGAGGATTCACCCGGGTACTTGCAGATTTGCGCCTACCCCCTCGGTTGTCCCTGCTGCCTTGTCTCATTTGGGTGTGCCGTGGCCCTGGTGTCCGATGGAGCTCCCTGACCTCTGATCTGGAGTTCACTGGTTGCCACCTGTCAGACCTTTTGCTCAGGAGCATAGGGCTCTGGGGAGCCAAGTGATAGCCCCTTTGCTTGTGTTTATGTGCTGAATGGCAAGTGCCAAACCCTATGACATTCCAGGGAACTATGAGTGTGTTGGTTCTTGCTGTGGGCTGGGCACTGTGAATCACAGTCTAGTTTGGAGGAGGGCCAGGAGCCAGGGTAAGGAAAGCAGAAGGTGGCAGGAGTGGTCTTGCCCCTAGGCTGGTAGAGTCCCTGCAGAGTGTCTCATGGTACTCTCAGCACCTGATCAAGGGTGCTGAAATCCTTGATCTGGTCCAGACCGGTGGCGCTTTAACTGAGAGAGTCCGCTGGCCTTGGCCGCCCCGTGGTACGACTGGGCAGGCCGGCCGGCCCCTGGTCCTCACTCTGAGTGTTGGGCTTAGAGAGCTTCAGAGGGTTGGGAGTGGTGGGGTTGGGGGCTGCTTCTGAGTGCAGGTGGCCTGGGGGTGGTGGTGACAGTGTGTGGGCCTGCAGCTACCCTGGTCCCCAGGGAGGAGAGCATTTTGTTGATCTGGACTGATGGCCAGTTATCAGGTTGATGCCACCTTGTCATCGAGCCCTGCCCGTGCTGCTTCACTACCTTGAGGGCTGAAACAGCCTCTTGAGTGTCTGACTTTTTCAGAAGAATTTCCGAGGAGGCTGTAAGCTTCTGTAAGGCACACTGTGTGACAGGCACTCCCATGTGTGACAGGCATTCCTGTGTGACAGGCTGTGTGAGTGATTTCACTGGTCCTCACAATGGCCTTAAGGCAGGTGGTGTCCTCGGTTTATGGAAAAGTACTTCTGGGCCTGTGAGGTGGGCCACACAGCCAGAAAGTGGCAGAAGTAGGATTAAACTCAGCCCCTAAGAGATGCCCTTGACCTTGCACTGATCCTCCTGCCTCAGCCTCCTGCATGTTGGCTTACAGGCATGTGCCACCACCCTCTGTGGTCTTATAAATTATTTTGAGGCCTACCACTCAGTGGTGCTGCAGCTAGGATTCTGGGGTTGAATCAGGTGACATAGTGAGGCTTTGTTCCCTTCTGGCCCAGGACCCCATTGGTATCCACCTAGTAATTTGTCAGGGTCTCCCCTTCCCACCTGAGGCCTGCAGACACTGACTGAGCCCTACCGCCCCAGGCCAGGCAAGTGGCAGGAAGGTGGCTGCTGGGCAGGCGGCCATGCATGCTGCTGCCTGCCCTGCATCAGGAGCCAGGGGAACCAGGCCAGCTGGCTGTGTCAGTGGAGACAGCCTCAGAGCAGCCTGCTTCCGGGGTGGGTGTGCATTCCTACCTGTTTCCCCCGCTTTCCTGGGGCTGGGAAGGATGTCGCTTCACTTGCACGGGCCCATTTGGACTTCGAAACACAGAACTTTCCCATGCCTGATCTGTAGCTTGGCCTGTGGTCCCAGTCACCCGGGGCTTGAGAGCTGGGGGGCCTCATCATCACAGGACCTCTTACCCAGCAGGGGCTGGGAGGGTTGAGAATGCCTCCTTGCTCTCCCTCGAGCTGCAGTCGCCTCCTTAGAGCCAGTGAATCCCAACAGCATTTAGTGAAAGTTACCTGGTACCTGGCAGAGAAGATGGCAGAGCAGGCAAGGCAGGTCTGAGGACAGTGAGAACCAACTCTGCTGGTGGCCACTGGAGCTGGTGGCATCCCAGGCTTTTGCAGAACCTGTGTCTTTTTTTGTTTCTTTTTGGAATGCGTGTGGTTTCAAATTGCTTCTTGCTCAGTGTGAGAAAAAGTGGCGACCTGATTTCCCTGCGCCCTCTGGGGATATGCAGTAATACAGGATGAGCTGTGTCATCTATAACTGAGCTGTTGGCTTTAAATTTTCCTTGTAGGTTAAGTTTATCCCTTTAAGCACCGAAACTTCTGTTCTGACGTCCAGTGAAAAACTTTGCAAAGCATGTCATGCATGCTCCCTTCTGTAATAGCAGATGTGACACACCTTGTGTGGCATTTTGATGATTTGAGTGGTAATCATGACCACCAGTTCTGAAACTCAGGGCTGTAGTTCAGCCTTTAGGCTCTGGGCTCTCCACATGACCCTGCTTGCATCCTTGGTGGCCTCGTGCTGCTGTCCTCGCCTCTGAGGGGACTTTTTTTCCTTCTGCTGCTGGCCAGGCGCTTCTGGCCACAGCTGTCTTGGCTGTGTGACGGAATCACGGGTCCAGGCGGGGCCTGGCAGTGACTTGCTGTGGGCCCCTGGATCAACCCTGATCCTTCTGATGCATCTGTCTTCCTCTCCTGTGATTGAGGGCCTGGACTGGTCAGTTTCTGAGTTTCCTTTTGCCCTAACACTACAGGATTTAGTCTTTGCTCCCTCTGCCCCTCAGAGACCTGAGAAACCTGGGGCATTTGTCCTGCTTCAGAGTGAGCCTCTCCACTGCCCTGGGACCTTCTGGAGTTATTCTGAGCCTATAAAGAAATTCAAGCTTGGGAGGGGGCTTGCTGTGCCCAGGGCACACTGCCCACCTGGGTACCGGCCCTGAAAGCAAGATCTGGAAACTTACAGCCTGGGTGCTCATACTGCATGTGCCATCGGTGCCCCAAGTTGGTGCTGACTGTGGCCCAGGGCCCAGGGGCATAGAGTGGGGGGAAAATTTTGGATTTCCTTCGTCTCCAACCTCCTTGCTCTGCCCCTTGCCTGGGACTGTCAGATCCTGTCTGGGTCAAAGACTGAAAAGTTCCCAAGTCTCGTGTGCTTGGCTGCATTCATTGGTGGTCCCCACAGGAAAGCCAGGGAGGGCCTCATAGGGAGAACAGGACTGGCGGGGGGGTTGCTGAGCAAGGACTAGGGGAGCTCAGAGAAAGACACTTAGAAGGTCCCTACCTTGGGGAGCAGTCTGTGGTCTGAGCCTTCTGAGGATGGTGGCGGGAATCAAAGAGCTCTGAGGTTCTGTCCTCTCGAGTCCCCATCTTGGGAACTGCTGCATCTTCGTGCAGCTTGGTTCCTGCTCCCCACAGCAGGGACACAGATGGGGAGGAACTGGGTAAGTGACTGGGGCAGTGGTGACATTGCAGGGTTTTCTACGGAATGTGGTCCTGATGATGGCTGACAGCTCTGAGGCACAGGGGCCGCCCTCTGGGAGCCTCATGTGAGCCACTCTGTGCTGTAGCCCTTTGTGATAGAACCTCAAGTCAGGCCTTCCCCAGACTGATGTCTTTCCTGGTGAGGGAGGATTCCACTTCCTGGGTCTTCTGCAGGAAGGAGCCACCCAGGACCCAATCCCCACACCCCTACGTACAGTATTTTTTTTTTTTTTTTTGATACAGGATCTTGCCAGGTAGTTCATGCTGGCCTTAAACTCACTGTGTAGCTCAGGCTTGCCTCAAACTTGCGGTGATCCTCCTGCCTCAGCCTCCCAAGTGTTGGGATTGCAGGCATGTGCCCCCACGCCCAGCTTGTCCTTGTTCATTTTGTAGAGTTGCAGAGAGAAGCTTAAAGGCTGAAGCTCAGTGCTCCCTGGGAGTTTGCTTTGGGAGGCCTGAGCTGGAGTCAGCAGTGGCTTCACTTTTGGTACCTCTGAGTCACTCACAAAGGCTATCAGGGGCATGAGAAGAAAAAGTTAAGTCACATGTGATGGCACACACCTGTAATCCCAGCAGTCTCGGAAGCCGAGGCAGGAGGCTGGCTAGTTCAATCCCAGCCTGAGCAATTGAGCAACTTCATAAGACCCTGTGTAAAAAATAAAAAGGGCTGGGGATATAGTTCACTGTGATGGCCCTAGGTTCAGTCCTCAGTACTGCCCCCCAAAAAAGCTGGAACAGGTACAGGAAGAAGTGGGGCTTGCCCCTAATGACACAGTTCGGTGGAACCAAGACCTCAGCCCAGGTATCCAGCTCCCAGCTCTCTGCGTTATCAGGCCGGCATAGTCCGTATCTGTCTTTCCCTTTGGACTGAGAGTAGCTAAGGAGGGCAGGAAGCTGCTTTTCTGCTAGCCCCACCACACAGGCCATCTCGTTTGGGAAGAAATTTCTTCACTCAGGCAAATACTAGCGAAGCTGTCCCACTCCAGACCCCATGGGAGCCGTGGTAGCCTCAGCTCAGGCTGAGTGAGGTCCCTGGTTCGGATGAGGTCGGCCTGCCCCTGTACACGGGGTTGCGACTGTGGCTGAGGTGGGGTGGGACCCCGGGGCGGCCCAGGAGGTGGTGGCTGCATGGTGGCTGTTTGCCGGCAGCTGTCAGGATCGCCGAGTTGCCCTGGTCCCCTTTGGCTGACCAGCCGGCAGTCCTGCTCTGGACTGGATCTGGCTTTGAAACAGAGGCCCCGTCCTGGGGAGCTCAGTGTGGGGACTGCGTGGGAGGGTTTCATAACCTTCATGTTTCATCATCTCGGGCAGAAGACCCAGGAATTGGAAGGAGGGACAGCTGGCAGGCTCAGGCCTTCTCCGCCAAGGGCTCTCAATGCCCCCAGACCATACTGGCCTGAATTTGTTACTGTTTTAGCCATGTGAAGAACGCAGCCAAGTGAATGACTGACTGTAGTTGTTATGGGCAGCAAAACCTTCATTTAAAAAATAAATCTATTTTCGTGATGCTGAATATTGAACTCAGGACCTTCCATGTGCAGGGCAAGTGCTGTCACCAAACTACATCTCTAGCTCCAGAGTCCTCATTATTTAAAATGTCCAGATTTACAGGCGAGTTATAAAAATAATGTGGGAGTTTCCAGATCTCCCTCCCCGCAGGTCTCCTAGGCAGAAGGTGGTGGGGTTTTGTTGTGGCTATGGCGCTGGTTTCTACAGAACTGGGGATGAGCCCAGGGCTTGGCTCAAGGTGCACCAGCGCTCTACTGCCGGGCCACCCTGACCGCACTGTCTTGTAAGGCGAGTATCCTTCAGCACCACGAAGCTGATTACTGCTGGCACAATACTGTGAACTAAACTAAAAGCTTTTTTTCCCCTGATTTTCTCCAGTTTTTGTTTTGTTTTGTTTTGTTTTTGGGGGCGCTAGGGCTCGAACTCTGGGCTTTGCAGTTGCTAGGCAAGTGCTCTACCATTTGAGCTAAGGCCCCATCCCCTTTCTCCAGTTTTCTTTTTTTTTTTTTTTTTTTTGAGACAGGATCTCGCTATGCAGTTTAGGCTGGTTTTGAACTCACTATATAGCCCAGGCTAGCTTCAAACTCAGTGATCCTCCTGCCTCAGCCTCCCAAGTGCTGGGATTACAGGGGTGTGCCACCATGCCTAACTCTCCAGTTTTTGACTTCTGCCTGCTTTGTGTCCCTGGATCCTCAGCAGGGTCCCATTTTGTAAGCTGTCGTTCTTCCTGTTATCTTGGCAACAGCTGTGCAGTGAAGAGCTGTGCACTCTTCATCTTTCGCAACCCCACCACGCCAAAGAGATGCTTTGTCAAATGTCCTTAATCTGGGTTTGTCTGGTTGTTTCCCACGACTGGAGTGAGATGCGGTTTTGGCAAGAATCCTACAGAAGTGCTGTTAGGCCCTTCTGGGAGCATCACACCAGAGTTCATGGTGCTGACTTGCTCTCCCTGGCGGCTTCGGTCGGGATAAGTGTCCTCTGCCAGTTTCCCCTGCACAGCAGCCCTGCCAGCCTCACGTGTTAATGAAGCTAGTGAGCTCGAGGCATCGAGAGCTCCTCTTTTAGGACCATTCTGAGAGTCTGAAGTGCCTGTGAAAACGGATCAGGGGCTCCTTCACCCAGGGTGGCTGGGAGAGTGGCTGGCAGGAAAGAGTCTTGGCAGCTGCCCATTCCAGCACAGCCCGTGTCCCAGCCCTGCTCCCTTGGGGACAGTGCCGCACACTCAGCTCTGCTCTCTTTTCTCCCCAAGTGCCTCCCTCCCCAGCGGTCCCTCCAGCAGCCCTGGGAGCATCCCTGCCACTGTGCCCGTACAGATGCCAAAGCCCAGCAGGGTCCAGCAGGCACTTGCAGGTAGGTGCCCTGAACAGACTGCCCCACGGGCCTTGGTGGGAGGAGGTGGTGGGGTGGGGTCCCAGGGGAAATCGCAAGGGAACCCCAGGGACCCACGCTTTTTTCCTGGTGCTTGTGTAGTGCCAGGGAGTGAGTCCAGCTACCCTCCCTCGGCTGTGTGGGGAGTGAAGCCTGATGATGGCACCCTGGTGTGGACCTTTCACGTCTTTTTTGTTTTTTCCGTTTCATGTACGTGAGTACGTGGTTTTGGGATGCAACCCAGGGCCCTGTGCATGCTAGGCAAGCACTCTACCACTGAGCTACCCCAGCCTTTTTTATTTTTTGAGACAAGGTCTCACCATGTTGCTCAGGTTGGATTTGAACTTATGATCTTCCTACATCAGCCTTCTGAGTAACTGGGATTACAGGTGTGTGCCACACTAATTCTGCTCCTTTCACATTTTTGCATTAAATTAAATTACAGTTAGAAACCAGATAAGGTGGTGCACACACTCTAGGAGGTTAAAATAGGATCACAAGTTCAAGCCTAGCTTGGGTAACTTAGCAATTTAGCGAGAATCAGTCTCAAATTTTGAATGAATGAATGAATAAATGAATGGGGATATAGCTCAGTGCAAAGGCCCTGGGTTCAATCCCCAGGACCACAAAAAAAGAGATTAGAACCACTTGTCTGTCCTGAAATGCTTTAGGTAGGGGACATCTGGGGTTCTTAGAACCATGTGGCTGAATTTACATCTTGTCTGACCTAGAGTAAGCACCTTTGGGCCTGTCTAGATCACCTGTCACCCTTATGTTGGCGCTTACTCTGTGACATCCTCTGACGGTGCTGGGGCACCACTGAAATTATTCACAGTAGCTTGTGGGCACTGTGAAATGTATGGAAAGGAAGGCAGAGCAGTGCAGCAAACCTCTATTGTTTGCAACTGGCGCAGGGAAATTGCTGGCTGAGTTTGTTTCTGGTGGGTCCCTGGGTCCACATAGGGTGGTTAGACAGACAGGCCTGGGGCAGGAGGCTATGTGGAGCCTGGCCTCACAGCTGGGCAAGGTCTGAGGTGGAGGGATGTGAAGGGAAGAGCCTTCCGACTTGGTGCTGGAAAGATGGTGAGGAGGGGATAGAAGGCCTGTGGCGTCCTACTGTCAGTCATGTGGTCCCACTGTCAGTCATGTGGTCATCATGACAGAAATTTGGACAAGTGACCGGGGGTGTCTAGGAATGCTTGTGTGTTTCATTCCTAAATAATTCTGTGAGGTGGAGACTTTTATTCCCATTTTATATCTGAGGGAGCTGAGGCTCTGAGAATTTGAAAGGCTGGGAACTGAACTCCAGATGTTTTGGCTTCAAGATCTGGTCTTGTCCCATGATTCTCTGGTACTCCTGAGTCAGGTGGGACCTTTGGGTGGGGTGAAGGCTGTGGCGTAGACAAGTGGAATGTCCCAGCGACAGTGGGATGTGGGTGTACATCTCAGGAGGGTGATCTGGAGGAGATGGAGGCTCTTTGTCCCTCATCGGAGGGACGTGCAGGGGCCGCTGGGACAAGGAGTCTGCAGAGGGACAGCGGGAGGGGTGGAGAAAGTAGAGTTTGGAGAGGGCGAGGACTGGAGAGCACCCAGCAGAAGCTCCTGGTGCTGCAGCAGCTGCCTGCCCTTCTCCCTCTGCTGGGCCCAAGGGAGAGAGCAGCAAATGCTGACCAGAGAGTTCCTGTCCACTTTTCGGGGACATGGGCATTGGTGCTGTGGTCGAGACCATCGGTACCGTGTGCAGATGTATATGGAGGTGTGGAGTTGTACTGGTGCAGAAAGGTTACCCAGAAATGGACCGGGCACCCAAGTGGCCCTCATGGTGGCAGGGCCTGATGGTGTAGCCACTGAGGCTGTGACACAGATTCAAGTCACTTCTCTCGGTGGCCCTCAGGTATGCCTGGGCACCAATTCCCTTCCTCCCTAGGCTGCAGGCCCTCTCCAGGCTGTGTCCCTGCTTGTCCTCAATGTCGCCATCACTTCAGCTCTCCCAGCCATCCTGGAGATGGGCAGGTTTTTGTTTCTTTCTTTATTTCTTTGCATTGCTGAGGATGGCATCTGTGACCTCATGCATGGTAGGCAAGTGCTCTACCACTGGGCTACATCCCCGGCCCCTAGGCAAGTATTTTAACTTGTTTTACTCAGGGAGGGGAAATGCCCCAAAAGTTCAGGAACTTCATTCCCGCTGGGGAATAGGAGAAACTGGTACCTGTGGCCAGACTGCCACCCCTCCTAAATCCAAGGCTCCAGGCTGGATGTGGTGGCCCACACCTGTAATCTCAGTGTTCTGGAACTGCGAGGCAGGAGGATGGCAAGTTCCAGCCCAGCCTGGGCAACTTAGTGACTTAGCAAGACCCTGTCTCAAAATTGAAAATAAAAGGGGTTGGGAATGTAGATACAGCTCAGTCCGAAGGCCCTGAGTGCAGTCCCCAGTACTGCTCAGTTAATCAGTCAACCAATCAGTCAGTCAGCTAATTAAACCAAGGCTCTGTGGTTGACACTTGCTGGTGGCACCATTTTCTACGGCATCAGGGAATGAAGGGCTGGGAGTGTCCTCTCTCACCCTGAGCCACGTTTATGGATTCAGGAATATACCACAGCCAACCACAGGGAGGTGAGCATCTGGGGACAGGCTTTTGCAGGTTGATTTACAGCCAGGTGGTCATGTTGTGGCAGGACCATGTGGGCCAGAGGAGCCGTGCCTCCCGGTGGCGGTGTCTCCAGATGGCCACTCCCCTGGTACACATCACCCAGCCCTTGCCTCTGTGGCATGGGGCCAGGCCCTTGGGGCTGGGGCTAGCTTCCCCACATCCTGCTTGCCAAGGAGGAAGCAGCATCTGCAGCCAGGCCTGCATCTTGGACTGCTTGCTGCTCAGGAACCTGCCCGAGACCGGCCAGCCAGGGAAGAGAAACACTGGGCAGGAACTCGGGTAGAAGCCAGGGCAGAGGAGGACTGGCTCGGATCTTCACCCTGGGCCCTAGTGAAAGGCTGACCTTTGGTGTCCAACAGGGGTGCTTGTGTTTGGGGGATGAGAATCTGCACATGGGGGCTGCACTCTCCAGGGGCTTAGTGGGGATGCGCTCAGGAAAAGGTGCTTTGGGGCTGTCCCTGAATCCCTGCCCCCACCCCATCCCAGCCATCGCTTGGTGACTTGTCAGACATAGGGTGGTTCTCAGACCTCTCACAAGAAGCCAAAGCCACAGAGCAAGGCCACTTTTTCATGCATCTGCTTTGAGACTGGTGTCTGACTTGAGTTCAGGGACTGTGTCCTGTGTTGGACAGGGCAGGAGTGTTGTGACACTGGCTGGCGACAGTGGCCCTAGGATGTCTTCATTCCTCAGCAGAAATGCACCCTACGCCTCCTACAGATCACACCCTGCTGGGGTGCTGCACAGACAGTGGTGGGCCAGCAGTGCCCTTGCCCACAGGCCACGTGCTGAGGGAAAGGTGGTCAGCAGACAGACGCGTGGGTGATTTCAGACACAAAAGTGCTGAGGAAATAAAAGCAGGGTGAAGGAACTAGGAGTGGGTGGGCGCACGGCCCTTGTCCACAGTCGGTCGGGGAGACTGAGGCCTTCTCAGAGGTGGTGTTTGAGAGCTAAGTGGGGCACTGGTGGGGACACGTTCCTGACAGAGGACGTGGCCGGTCCAGTCTCTGGGTTCTCTTGAGGAACACTGCTCCTCTTTCCGGTCTCTCCCCATCTTTCAGCCACCTGTGCCTGCTGTCATTCTGTCCCTCTCACATGTAGTTCGCAAGGGAGTTAGTTGCATCTGAGCCCACCGGCAACTTTGGGGAGTGGGTGGCATTGTAGTGACCTAGCAGCAGTCCAATTGGAGTTCAGGCTCGATCCTGGGTCTTCCAATGTGCACTTTGGTTTCTGGCTGAGTGGCCACCATAATACCCCCTGCCCAGCTCAGCCGTGAGTGGCTGGCCTCTGCCTGTCCTGGTCTGGGCACACTGGCTGGGTTGAGAGTCTGGGTTCTTCTGGAGGCCACAATGGCCAGCCTGGCGGATGCGCTGCTGTGCCCTGCAGCTCCCTCTCTGATGGCACCAGTGAAAGACGCCATGGCTGGGGGCCCTGGGTTCTCTCAGTGTAGGAGCTGTCCCAAGGGCAGCCCTGCCCCAAGGGGCAGTGTTCCCACCTCGGCAATGTCAGTGAAGCTGTGTCACCTGGATAGGTCACATAGGGTATGAAAAGTGGGCAGCACCCTGCAGGAGGCAGTGTGACCACAAGCCAGGAGGGTGTGCCAGGGGTCATTGCCAAGACTGAGCCTTTGAAGCCAGTCTTGCCGGGAGGCCCGTCCCTGTTTCTGCAGCTTGGCTGTGCCCTGCCATGTTGTCACATCTGCTCCCCGCTCTGCATCTGGTATGGAGAGATGCCACCCAGAATTGCTCAGGCAGCTTCCTGGGGTGACATTTTGTCCTCTGCGCTCCTACAGCAGTCGACCTCACCCCTCTGCACGCTCTAGGGCCAGGCCAGGCAAGTGCTTGTGCAGATATCTGGGGACTTGAGGCCAGGCTCCGGTGAGCAGGCCATATCACCAGGCTTGGTTACTGGCCTGGAACGCGGTCCAGCAGCTCCAGAGGCCAGATTCCCTGGAAGATTCATGGGTCCTGGGAGCTGTTCCTGGTGCCACCTTGGACTCGGCAGGGTTTGCGGGTGTCGAGCACCAAGTGCTCCTTCTAATGTTTCTCCCCTGCATGTCTGATCTCGCACCCATGCAGGCATGACGAGTGTGCTGATGTCAGCCATTGGACTCCCCGTGTGTCTTAGCTGCGCACCCCAGCCCGCCAGCCCTCCCGCCTCCCGCCTGGCCTCTAAAAGTCACAGCTCAGTTAAGAAACTAAGGAAAATGTCCGTGAAAGGTAGTTCCTGTTCACAAACACTCTCTGGCCTCTGCTAAGCCTCCTCTGAGTCTTGCTGCCTCTTGACTCTCCCTCGCAAATTGCTCTTCTCTGACCTCCCCAGCCCTGCCTGGCTCCCTGTGGCCCTTTCTACCTGCCCTTGCTTGGCAGCAGAGGTGACTTCTGGGAATCTTATTTTCCAGGCACAGTGGAGTGAGAGGGGCTTGTTCCCAAGGATCTTGTAAACACCAAAGTGCAGATGGGCCTGGCTAGGGATGGTGGGACAACTGTCCCTCCAGTGGGGCCAGTGTGTGTCTTAGGAAAGACCCTGCCATGGGTCCCAGAGCTGGGCTACTTGATGGGTTCTCTGTTGACCACCACCCTGCCTGTCTTACGGCCAGGAAAGAAGGGGTTTCAGAGCCATGGAAGGTATGGCTTTGTGATAAAGCTGGCATAGTAGTAAGTTCTGAGCTATTCTAGTGGCCTGCAAGGTGGCATGGTAGTGTGCAGAGCTGGCTGTGGCCCTGCCACAGCCCTGCCAGACTGGATTGCTATCTCAACTCAAGCCATTTCTGGCTTTGTGACCTGCAGATTTCTCAGCATGAGTGGCACCTGTAGCTTAGGTGGGTTGGAGAGAACTAAGAAGGACAGGTGAAGTGCAGTGACAGAGCTGCTCTGATCACATCCTTTGTCCCGTCTGATTCCCACCCCATAAACCAGGAGTTGTGTCCAGGGAGGGGCAGCCTCAGGGCTCCTGACCCCAGCCCTGGGCTCCACACACGCTACTCTTAGCTGCCTTGGCGGAGATGGGTGTGGGCCAGACAGGTGGCCAGCCACCTGGGTACCCAACCTGTTTGGGAAGAAACAGGGTCCTGGCAGATCCTCTGGCCTTCCTGGCCCCAGATGCCCCTTTTATAGGATTGACAGTCACCTGGCCAGCCTTTTTGTGTGTGTGTGGTACTGGGGGTTGAACCAACACCATGCCCAGCTAAGAAGGGTGGCTAAGGCCAGCTCCCTTCAGTTCTGAAAGGCCACCTGGGTGAGGGCTGGATGGCAGGGCAGCCTTCCTTGACCCGAGGACCTGCCTCTTGCAGGAGGTGCCCCTGGGCCCCCTGGAGACTGACTGGCCTGTAGCCACCAGACTTTCATAAAAGGAAAAGCTCCCTCTGGGTAGGGTGGCTGGCTGATGCATGGCTACTCTGCTGTGGTCATTGTTTTGGCCTGGCTTTCTCACCAGTGACCAAGGTATGGGTTCTGGAAGTCTTCATGGGGTATGGGTATGTATGTGGCAGATGGAGGTGTGTGGGGGTGTATGGGCAATGAGGGATGGGGCTGGAGACAGGTATGAGTGGCCACATGTGTGTCCCCTGATGGTCATGGCCATTTTCGGATGCTAGCAGCTGCAGCCTTATACCAGTGACACTTTTTTAGGTACTGGGCTTCTACTCTTAGCACAGGGAACTCGGGCTCTGAGGTGGGAGGATTTGGTCACAGCATGAAAGCCAGAATCAAGCCCAGTGTTCCCTGATGCCAGCCCCTCTCCTATACCAAGCCACTTCCCAGGTAGCTGTCACCAGCCTTCTCTGGCCTGGAAGGGTTTGTTTGTTGAGCCTTCGGATTTAGCTTTTTGTAGCCACAGGCCAAGGGCCATCAGCTTAGGTTTAAACCAGGAACCCCCCTGGTCTCAGAGATGAGGGGCTCTGCACGCCCTCAGGATGGCGCGAGGAGCCCCACCGGGGGGCTGCTTCGGAGCTGTGCTGGTCCCCCTGCTCCCACCCTCTGCACCTGCCTAGACTCAGTTGCAGTGCCCGGTGATCCTGCTGCTGCAGCTGCCCGAGGCCCCCGGCGGTGCCATGCTCTTGCTGGGAGTGCTTGTCCTCGGCAGGGCTGGGTGTCATGCGTGTGGCTGGGGACCCAGCATGGGGCAGCTGCTGGTGCGTGAAACAGCAGCACTGTGGTAGTGTCTGCAGGAAGCGCATGCACAGATGTCTGTGTGCTTGAGGCTCCTGGGAGAAGTAGATTCGGAACCCACCTCTCACGGAAATCACCCTGCAAGAGTGATAGAGGTTGAATAAACCGTACTTGAGAATGTTCTAGGGGCAGTTAGTCCTCGAAACTGCCCCTGGACATTTCTGGGCCTCCACAGGGCCTGGGTCAGTTCCCTGGGTGTGGCTAGGAGAGATTCAGGCCCTGGTCTCTGCCCAGCTCAACCAGCGTCCCCACCCGGGGCCCCTGGCCCAGGCCGGCTTTGTGTAGGTGGCCTGGTGGGGCTGCACGTGTCCCGTTTTGCACGCTAACCTTCCATCTCAGCCCTGCTGACATTTTCTCCGCAGCTTGGACCTCTGCCTGTCTGCCTCCCTCCCCGGCATCGCCTTCCCTGACTTGCACTCCTGGGACTCCGCTTACCTGCCCTTCTCTTCCAGGGGGCGCTCTGAAGCCAGAGCCGGAACAGGTGATCAGAAGTTACACCGAGGAGCTGAAGACACCCCCGGACGAGGTAGGCACCCTCGGTCTGCGCTGCGGCCGCCCTTGTGCCTGCCTGGCCCTCAGGGTACTTCCCAGGTGTCTCTGGGGCAAAGTGACCAGGGCTCCTGAGACCCGTCAGTAATTCCCATTTCATGGACAAGCTGTGGTCCTGAGGAAAACTTTCTCAAACCAGGCGTGGTGGCACATGCTGGTAATCCTAGTACTGTGGAAGGCTGAGGCAGAAGGATCTCGACTTGAAGCCCAGCCTGGGCTCCTCCCCTGCAGACCACCGTCCTCATGGCCACCACGCAGCTGGCTGTGGAGCCTGGTGGTCCATGTATGGCCCTTTGTGGGCCCGGTCTCATCTGCCCACGCCTGCCGGGTCCCCGAGCTGCATGTGTGCTCTTTCAGCACATGCTCTTCCCTCACCTGTGACGCTGTCCCTTCTCTGATTCCCATGTCCTTGGTGAAAGAAGCTCCGAGCCTCCCCTCTGCTGTCCTGTCCATCCCACTGTTCCCATGGCCTGGCAGGCCCTGCCCCAGCAGGGCCCTGCATGACCTGGGTCCCGGTCCCTCTGTGTTCCCATTTCTGGAACAGATGACAGCCTTCTCTGCAAGGCTGGCCTGCTGCGGCCAGGCAGCTTGGCAAATGTGCCCTGTGTTTGGTCCCCCAGGACTGTATGATCTGCATGGAGAAGCTGTCCGTGGTTTCTGGGTACAGTGACGTGACCGACAGCAAGACCCTTGGGCCTGTGGCTGTGGGCTGCCTTGCCAAGTGCAGTCACGCCTTCCACCTGCTGTGCCTGCTGGCCATGTACTGCAATGGGAACAAGGTGCCTGCGGAGGCTGGGTGCGGGCGGGGCGACCTGCTGCCTCTGACAAGGAGCCCTGGGATGTGGGGTCAGCTGCTGGGCTCCGGGTGTGGAGTTGCTCCTGGCGAGACAGTCAGGGCCTAGACTTGGCTTGGAGACTTCCACGGGCCCTGCTGGCTCTCCCAGGCCTGCCCGTGCTTTAGGAAGGGGGCAGTGAGGCAGTGAGGCCTGAGCTTTCCAGCCAGGTTTGGGGAGACACCAGGCTCTCCTGAGCTGCCCCTCGTCACTTACGAGCCTTTCACTCCTTCCTGTGACACCTCTCTGCTGTCAGCCCTGACTGTGCTGGTGAAAAAAGGCTCAGAGGGACACCATGGTCATCTGGGTCTCCTTTACACAGGAAGAGTCCCTCGAGTTCCTCGCCACTGACTCCTGGCTGCCAGGATGGACAGAGACTGGGAGGACAGAGGGAACCAAGACCCATGGCAGCTGTCTGCCCTGCCATGGTCTTCCGTGCCAGCCCCCGGCGCATCCTCAGCAGCTGCCCACAGCAGCCGCAGATCATTGCAGGGTCTCTGTTTGATTTTTTAAAAGGCAGTAAGGCTGGAAATACTCATGAACTTGATTTTCCTGCCTGGCCAGTTTCTTGATGTATTCCTGCCCCTTTATGCGAATTGCATGATGAGACTTTTGGTGTTTTTTGGGTTTTGTTTTGTTTGTTTTTTGTTTTTGAGACAGGGTCTTATCGCTGTGTAGTTCAGGCTGACCTCTAACTCACTGTGTAGCCCAGGCCTACCTCAACCTTGTAGTGATCCTCCTGCCTCAGCCTCCCTAGTGCTGGGATTATAGGCATACATCACCATTCCTACAGCTGTTTTTTTGTTTTGTTTTGTTTTTGAGACAGTGTCTTGGTATGTAATTCAGGCTGGCCGAAAACTCATGGCAATCCTCATGCCTCAGCTTCCTGAATGCAGGGATTACAGGCGTGTGCCACCACACCCGGTTCTCCAATTTAGCTTTTGACAGCTCATTGTTGGAAGTCAGATTCTGAGAGAGGAGGCTTCCTGGGTGCTGAGTGAACTCCACCAGCTAGGTCCCTGGTGGTCTCTTCTGCCACCTAGGCCAGGTGACTGTCCAGGTTGGCCTGAGGCCACAGCTGAGACTGTTGGATCTGCCTTGTCCCAGGACGGTAGTCTGCAGTGTCCTTCCTGCAAAACCATATATGGGGAGAAGACCGGCACCCAGCCCCGGGGCAAGATGGAGGTGTTCAAGTTCCAGGTGTCGCTCCCCGGCCACGAAGACTGCGGGACAATACTCATAGTTTACAACATTCCCCATGGCATCCAGGTAAGGGGGCCTGCTGCATATAAGGGGCCTGCAGGAACCTTGCCAGAATCACTCCACGTCTCTCTTGTTCTTGAGAGACCTACTCAGGAACCAGACTTGGCCTGGGCGGGGTGTCAGGGACCCACAGCAGGCCCCTGGGCTCACGGTGGAGGCCTCGAGCCTGCCTGGACTTGGGGACCAGGAGGTGCAGCGAGGTCCGAGTCACACGCCTCTCCCGTCTTCCTTCATTCTCACACGGCTCGGTTTGGAAGCATCCCCAGTAAGGGTAGCGCCGCAGAGTGCAGGATTGTGAGCTGTGCGTGAGCTTGGCCCTGTGCGTAGAGTGTGGGGTGCAAGGCCCATCTAGCCCCACCCTCTCATCTAGTTTGTCACCGAGAGTACCACCTCTCCAGCCACTTCTTAGAGCCAGATGAGCCTGTGTCGGGTGACAGAGGAGGGCCCGAGAACTCAGTGGCCAGAGGGTGTCACCCGGGAAGGAGGAAGTTGGCAGGCGGGGTCGCGTGGTAGGCACTCCATGCGGGTCCAGGGCAGGGTGGGCATGAGTGGGAGGCCTTGGGGGAGCTAGCTCCATCTGAAACTTGAGTGCAGACCGGCCGGGAAGGCCAGGGGCTGTTGCTGCGGCTCCGTGCACGTTGGCGGTGCCGTCACAGCCTTCCCCTCCTGTGTTCCTCTGCCAGGGCCCTGAGCACCCCAACCCTGGGAAGCCGTTCACCGCCAGAGGGTTCCCCCGCCAGTGCTACCTCCCAGACAATGCCCAGGGCCGCAAGGTAACGCCCCTCGGCCATGAACCTGCCTCAGTTCACCTTCTAGTACCAGGATGATGAGCCCCAAGGGCAAGGCCAGCGTCCTTGCCGTTCTTTCCCCAGGCCCCGCTGAGGACCCAGGGAGCAGTGACCTGGCTTCACGGGCTTCGGATTGGGTAGAGGCTCTTCACATGAGGGTTGGGGACCCACATGGACCCCGCAGGAGGGCAGGAAGAGCCTTTCAGGGGACAGCAGCGGGTGGAAGCTTGTGGATGGGCCCAGACAACACAGTGAGGGAGGCTTACTTCTCAGGAAGGGACCCCTGAGAAGGGGGGTGTTCATGGGAAGGCGGTGCCTTTGACAACCTGGAGCCATAGGAGGGGCCGCTGAGGACTGGTCAGGAGTCGCTCATCTGGCTGCTTGGTGGGCCTGGGCCCTTCTTGTTCCTTACTGCTGGGGATGGACCCAGGGCCCAACCATCACTGAGCCACACCCCTCACCCCGAGCCAGGACGCCTAGGCAGCCAGCATGAAGGCCAGGAGGGTGGTGAGAATGCAGAGGCAGAGGCCGGATTCCAGCAGGGAGGTGGCAGGCACTGTGTCGAGGGTGGGCTGTGGAAGGGGAGCAGACTTGGGCACTGCCCAAGCTCTACCCAGAGTGACCATGTAGGTGGCAGTGCCCACAACTGAGGGGGCAGGCTAGGCCAGGGTGAGGCTTGTGTGAGATCCTGTGGTGCTGTTGGATCTGCAGCTGGAGTTCTGGGAACCCCCACCGAGGGGCCTTAGTTCCTGGCACTGGGTGAGCTCATCTCAGAGGGAGTGGGGTGGAGGAGCAGGGCCCCAGCTTGCTGTTCACCAGCCCTCCCTCTCTCCTCCCCCTTTCCTCTCCTCGCCTTCCACCTTCCCCTCCCTTTATCACCGCATTCCCCACCCTGCCCCAGGTCCTGGAGCTCCTGAAGGTGGCCTGGAAGAGGCGCCTCATCTTCACTGTTGGGACATCCAGCACCACGGGCGAGACAGACACAGTGGTGTGGAATGAGATCCACCACAAGACAGAGATGGACCGTAACGTGACGGGCCATGGCTACCCCGACCCCAACTACCTGCAGAACGTGCTGGCTGAGCTGGCCGCACAGGGGGTGACCGAGGACTGCCTGGAGCAGCAGTGACCCACAGCCCCACCAGGCTTGCCTCTGTCGGCCACCCTGGCCACAAGGCTGCCACTGTGGGGGTGGGCAGGAAGGTGCCTTTCCTGAGAGGCTGGAATGCAGGTCCAGGGGTGGCTCCCAAGCCCGGCTCTGCCTGCCTCTCCTGCTCCCCTCAGGCAGGGATCTGTGTGGGCACTGGGCAGCCCTGGGAGGTGGACTTGTGGGGCTTACTATGCAGCTACCTCATGCAGGGACAGCCGTGTCCTCGAGGCTGCTCTGGGCCCCAGCACCAGGCCTGGCAGGAGAGGGGCCGGTCCTCCCCAGCCGGGCAGGCACGGGTCCCAGGTCCGCCTCTCATACCTCATTTTGTTTGCAATAAAGGCCCTGTAGCCAAAGTGTGCGGGCCTGGTACGTGCATCCATGGAGAGTGGGGGTGTGTGCGTGTGTGCGTGTGTGAGATCTGACCCCTGAGCATAGGTGCCTTACATCCGCCACCCACCTGGTGACGGAGGACCAGACCGTGGTGTGGCTGAGGCTTTCCTGGCCTGCACAAGTCCTCGAGGGCCCACTGTGTGCAGAGTCTGTCACCCTCTGTGCCTTTCGCTCTCGTTCCCAGGTGTCTGGTATGAAATGCGCTTGCCCAGAGCCGGCCCTGCTGTCTGCATGCCACAGAAGGGGTGCAGTGCTCATCAGTGGTAGAGCTGGCTGGAGCCTGGGCAGGAGGGGGTCTCGGGTGGTCCTCAGCACACATCCGGGTTCTTGACCTCAGAAGGAGCAGACACACTGGTCACGCCCTTGTTGCTGGCCAAGGAGGAACAGTGCAGGCCCAGGGCTGGAGCAACAAGCAGGGCCACTTTATGGCTGCTTGGGTCAGAGGCACTTTTGCCTTTGTGAGCCCTTTTCTCTAAAAAAAAAAAAAAAACACATTAAGTGCTATTTCACAGCACATCAATACAAAGAATATATCAGTACTTAGAGCATTTTCTTTACCTAAAAATTTACTTTTTCCCCGTGTTTTTGTACTGAGGATTGAACCCAGGCCCTTCACACCGAGTGATACCCCTAGGCCAGTGGTGGCGATCCTGTGGCACGCATGCTGCAGCCGGCTGTTTGTTATTGAAAGCTCTAGAAGGTTCACCATCACTGTCCTAGGCCCTTTCTATAACTTTTACAGAATCTCACTGAGTTGCTAAATTGCCCAGGCTGGGCTTGAATTTGCAATCCTCTTGCCTCAGCTTCCCAGAATGCTGGGGGTTATAGGCTTGTACTGCCATGGCCGGCTTCTTTCAGTTTTGTTTTGTTTTTTTGGTGCTGAGGATTGAACTTAGGGTCTTGTGCTTGTGAGGCAAGTACTCTTAACCACTGAGCTATACCCTCAGCCCCTTCTTTCTGATTTTACTTGATTTTTTTATTTTTTGGATGCTGGGCATTGAACTCAGGGCATTGTACTTGCTGGGCAAGCACTTTTATCACTGAGCTAACTCCCCAACCCCTCTTTGTGGTTCTAAAAGAAACTATTTTTCCTGAGTGTGGGGTGCCTGCATGAAATCTCAACACTCAGGAGGCTGAGGCAGGAGGATCACTGAGTTCAAGACCAGCCTGAACTACACAGCGAGACCCTATCTCAAAACAAAACAAACAGATTTATCATGGCCACCTGGTAGTGTGTCCAAGCCCCTGCCTCATGGGTAAGATAGCCCATGCGAAAAGGGCAGTGATACTTCAACAGAGACCCCCATCTTGGCCTGGCCCCAGACCTGTTTAGTTTCACATTTGAGACTGACTGCACTCACAGGGCCTCAGCATGGGACTTGAGGGGCCAGATGCTACTGCCCTCAGCTTCTCCAGAGCCTGGGTCCTCACCACTGATGGACGCTGAGAATCAGGATGCGGAAAATAACTGCAAATCACATACCAGCTAAGGATCCAGAATATTTAAAGAACTCGTAGAATTTAACAACAAAACCAAAAAAAGTTAAAAAATGAAGCCAGACATGGTGGTGCATACTTCTCAGCATTCTGAGAGGCCAAGGCAGGAGGATGGCAAGTTCAAGGCCAGCCCCCGCAGCTTAGCAACTCAATTCTCTGTCTCAAAAAATTTTAAAAAGAGCTGGGAAGGTAACTCAATGCAGAGGTCGGGTTCAATCTCCAGTACCTGGGGGATGGGGGGGATGGTGGATGTGACCTGGAGATTCAGATCAGATGTAGAGCACTTCCTAGTACGTCCCAAGCAAGGCCCTGGGTTGAGTCCCTGCGCTAGGAGCAAAGGACTTGAATAGGCATCTCTCCAAAGACAAATAATTGAGTACGTGGAAAGATGTTTAATGTCAGTCAAGAAATGCAAATCAAAACCACAAGATAAAGTAAGCAGCCCCAGAGAGGATGTGGAAGAACGACCCTCATCCCATACTGGTTGGAAGATAAATACAACTGCTTTGGAGGAACAGGCAGTTCCTCAGAAAGTGGGTTACCATGTGGACAGTTCCACCCCCAGGGATGTACTCAGGACGGTTTTACCAGAACTTGTCCACACGAGTATGCAAATGGACGCTGCAGCGTGACTCACAGCAGTTGAAGTGGAAAGCCCCAAATACCCATCCACCCAAGAACTGATAAAACATGCTGTGGATGGGACAGACTATTACTCAGCCGTAAAAAGGAACCAAGCCCTGCTGCAGGCTATACCTCAGACGAACCCTGCAAAATGGGGAGAGAAAGAAGCCAGGTGCAGACAGCTTTGTGAGCCCATGACATGAAGCCTGTCACAGCAGATCCGTGGAGGTGGAGATGAGCGTGGCTAGGGAAGGGGAACCAGGGAGTGGCTGAAGGCACAGTGTCTCCTTTCTGGGGCTGAAAGAGCTCTGGAATGAGTGGTGAGGACAGCACAGCCCCGGGAATCTATGAGAAATCACTGCAGTAGGATTTTATAGCATATTACATGACTTAAAGCTGGAAAATATACCCTTGGTTGTGGCCCAAGGGGGTTAGGCAAGTGGAGGGCTTGTCTCTAGGGCCCTGCAGTCCGGGAGCTTCCTGTGGCCAAGAGAACCGGGGTGGGGGCACTGGGGGGATGTGGCCTCTTGGGCGGGGCCCTGAGGCTGGAGCGGGCAGGTTGGCATGGCTCGGCCTTCTGCTCCCATCCTCTCCCTGGGTGGAGGTGGACACCAGAGGGAAGCTCCAGGCACCGGGGGCTCCGGAATCCCAGGCACGTGGCCCAGAGCCCAGGTTTTCAAGCCGGGCCCTCCATGTGTCATCCAGACTTGAGTCTGGGGTGACCTGGCGGTCATCTGGGGGCCCTGGGGCCCTCTCCCTCCGCCCTAGCACTGGCCTGCCCACACCACAGCCCACCCAGCCCCCTCCTGGTGCCAGGCTGGCCGCAGGGAGGAGTGGGATGTGTGGGCCGCCTGGGTTTTTCTTGCCCTCCCTGGCAGCCTGACAAACCAGCTCCTCCAGGCCCATGGGGCTGAGGCGGGGTGTGGCCGGAGGCAGCCAGACCAGCCCCCAGCTTCGGGTGCTCAGCCTCGGTGGTCATGGGTCTCTCCCGGAGACAACCTCACCCTGGGCTGCTGCTGCTCTGCGTGCTGCCGTGGCTGCAGCCCAGCTTGGGCCTGGGTGAGTTAGGGTCCTGGGAGGAGCCGAGGTGCTGGGCACCTGCTGCAGGGATTGGGCCCTGAATTGGGACAGGTAGTCCAGGGGCAGGGAACGTCCAGGACCCTCATGCCGACCTCACTGCTCATCTTTGTCCCCCATGACCACAGAGCTGGTCCCCTACACACCGCAGATCACAGGCTGGGACCTGGAAGGGAGGGTCACGGCCACCACGTTCTCCCTGGAGCAGCCTCGCTGTGTCTTCAATGGGCGAGCCAGCACCAGCGACACCATCTGGCTGGTGGTGGCCTTCAGCAATGGTGTGTGATGCGGGTCTGGGGCCTGTGGTGGGGAGTGAGGACCCAAGGGGAGCTGCAGGGTCCTGGGAGCCCCTTGCCAGCACCTGCAGTTGTGGGGTACCAGGTGGGAGCCACTGGAGGGTGGGTGTGCATGGAGACAGGGGCTTTATCCTGGGAGGTTCTGAGGGGCAGTAAAGCCTGCATCTCTGGCCCTGATGGGGGAGGGGTGTGGCCAGGGGTGCCCAGGGCCAGTGAAGGCAGCCTGACTATCACTAGGATCTATCTCCCTTGTCACCCCATCTGTCTGTTACTCTGTCTTTTTTTTTTTTTTTTTTTGGTGCTGGGGATCGAACTCAGGGCCTTGCGCTTGCAAGGCAAGCACTCTAACCACTGAGCTAAATCCCCAGCCCCTGTCACTCTGTCTTGCAGCCTCCAGGGACTTCCACAACCCGCAGGCCCTGGCCGAGATCCCTGCCTCCCCACAGCTGCTAAAGGACGGCCACTACATGACGCTGCCCTTGTCACCAGACCAGGTGCCCTGTGAGGGCCCTTGGGGCAGCAGTGGAGGTGTCCCCTTGCTGCGCGTGGGCAATGACTTCCGCTGCCAACAGCAGCCCTACTGCAATGCTCCCCTCCCCAGCCCTGGGCCATACAGGTGGGTAGTCCCAGTTGCCCCCGTGCCCTGGGGTCCGGCTGTGCTGGGGAGGGGGCGGCCTCACCCCATCTCTTCAATAACCTCAGTTTACCCCCTCTGTAAGGTAGGGCAATAGTACATTTCCAAGCAGGCAGAAAGAGGCCTTTCCTGAGGCTCCAGAGGGTGGGCCCTGGGCGACTGGGATCTCAGTCGGTGGGGGAAGGGATGGTTGCAGAGCTGAGGCCATGGAGTCCCTCCCACAGGAAGATCAGGTGGGAGAGATGGCTCCCTCACCCATACTGAGGATTGAACTCAGGACCTTCGAATTGAGCTACAGCCCCAGCCTTTTTTAGTTTTTGAGACAGAATCGTGCTAAGTTGCCCAGGCTGGGCTCAAATTTGCAATCCTCCTGCCTCAGCCTTCCAGAGTACTGGGATTACAGACATTCAGTAATGCATCCTGCTTCCTACCCCTTTTACAGATGAAGAAACTGAGGCATAGAGTGCCAAGTGGCCTTCTGAGGTTGGGGTGGAGCTAGGATGGGAACGAAGGAATCTCCTTGGTGTCCAGAGGGGGGCTGCGAGGGAGAGGCCAGGGAGGAGCCGGGAAGGCAGGGCCTGCAGAAGCAAGAATTGTGCCTCACCCACCCACCTCCTCTGCCCTTTCACCCACCCGCCCAGTGGCCCATGCCCACAGCCGCACCCGCTGGGCCTCCAGCCTCACCCCTTGCTCCCATTCCCAGCAGCCAACCATGCCAGCCTGCTGGGTCCCCAGCTGCACATTTGCAGATCTCCCACAGTCAGAAATACTGTACCATCCGGGTCTTCCTCTCTGCTCTCGATACCGGGGTCCTGACCACGCCCTCCTCATCTCTGAGCCTTTTTTTGACAGGGGTTGGTCCCTGTTTAAGGCCTTCACTTGACTCCATGGGCCAGCAGTTCAGTCCTCCAGACACCCAGCCCTGTGCACCCTTCCGGGGCGCCCGGCATGGCCTGGCCCAGTTGTCTACAGGGCAACTGCCCAGATGGACGGGGGGTGCCACAAAGCCGAAGAGACCACCGAGGGTTCCCCTGGCCCGGCCAGGCTTGAGGGCGCCCTGCCCAGGGCCGGAGCTGCCTCTGAGTCTCAGCCCTGCTCCCTGCTGCCTTCTGTCCTCAGAGTGAAGTTCCTCCTGATGGACGCCAGCGGCTTGCCCAAGGCTGAGACCAGGTGGTCAGACACCATTACTCTCCGCCAAGGTAGTGCTGAGGTTGGGGAGCTCACCCCGTGGGGACTGGGTCAGCCCTGTCGGCATAGACACTGCTCTGTCCATCCGCAAGCATTAGCCAACACTTGGGTGGCCGGGACCCGGTCCCATCATGGGCAGAAACAGCCTCCCCTTCTTATGTGTCAGGGGTAGGAGTTGTCTGGGAGATGGCTGCCAAGGTGGTTAGTGCCAGGCTCCAGGGAGAGGGGCTGGCGGGACATGGTCATCCCTGAGGTCTGCAGCTGCCCTGCCCGCTGTGTGCCAGGCAGTGGTGAGGCGCTGTGGGAAGGGTCTGGAACAGGGCTTCACCAAACTGCATAGCCTTGCACCAGTACTGTCTGTGGCCTGTTAGGAACTAGGCGGTGGGGGAAGGCAAAGCTCCAGCTGTGTTTCCAGCCTCCTCCACAGCTGGAATCACTGCCTGAGCTCCGCCTCCTGTCAGCTCAGCTGGGCTGTAGCTGCCCCCAGGAGCGCTGCCCTCCTGTGAACTGTGCATGCGCAGGATCTAGGTTGTGGGCTACTTAAGAGACTGATGTAATACTAATAAAGTACACAATATAATAATAATAGAAATAAAGTGCATAATAAATGTAATGCGCTTGAGTCATCCAGAAACCATATCCCCCACCCCACCCCATCTGGAGGAAAATTTGTTTTCCACGAAATTGGTCTCTGCTGCCACAAATGCTGGGGACTGCTGGTCTCAAAAGCGAGTGGAGGCTGGAGTGATGGGGGTTCCAGGCTGCACTGAGATGGACGGGAGCGGCCCTGCGTGTGGATGGGGAGGAGAAGGGAGGGGACGGCCAGCCTGGGGAGGAGGGGCCACTCTGAGCAGCCCTTGTGTACAGGGAAGGCTCCGGGCTCCATCGACACGTGGCCCGGGCGGAGGAGCAGCTGCATGATCGTCATCACTTCCATCCTCTCGTCTCTGGCCGGCCTCCTGCTCCTGGCCTTCCTGGCAGCCTCCACCGTACGCTTGTGAGTGGTGACACCTGCGGTCCCCTCTCCCACCCAGAACCCCTCACCTGTCTCTATGCCTGGTGCCAGAAGCCTCCCCTTAACATGGGCTTGGTTCTGAACTGGGCGAGGCCCCCTCTCACTTGGCAGGCAGGGAGGTGATCCAAGGTCAGGAGTGGCCACCTCGCTGTGGGCCTGTCCTCTGCTAGGCCCTTCTCCTGGGCCTTAGCTTTTCTGCATGAGCCCTGGAGAGTCTGGGGGAACTGCTACTGGGGCAGTCAGCAGAGTGGCACCTAGAGGAGGTGGGAAGGTGTGAGCGGAATCTGCAGGGTGAGCGTGCTGGACAGGGGGAGCAGGCCTGGACTTGGCAGCCTCCACCAGCCAGGGACACAGCGCTGCCTCCTCCTCCTCTCCTGCCCAGCTCCAGCCTGTGGTGGCCCGAGGAGGTCCCTGAGCAGCTGCGGATTGGCTCCTTCATGGGGAAGCGCTATATGACCCACCACATCCCACCCAGTGAGGCCGCCACACTGCCCATGGGATGTGAGCCGGGCCCTTAGGCTGGCCTCTGTGACCCCAGGCCTCTCCCCAGGGCACCCCACCTGCCTGGAGTCCCTCCTGCCGCTGCAGACTCTGGCTGTCCCCTCTCCAGGCACTGGGGAGAGGCCCTGGTCAGGCCAGGTGTCCAACCCTACCTTTGTCCCCACCCCTATTCTGCCCACCCTCCTGGGGGTGAGGCTGGAAGCAGATGGACTGGCCTCCCTGACCAGGAACGTTAGATCACAGGGAGGAAACTGAGGCCCTGAACTGACCCCTTGATTGCTATCCCAATTTGTGCTTTTGGGGTGCCTCATCTCTTAGGTCACAAAGACACCCACTCATACCTCAGGACCCACAGCTACCAGGTGTGCAGTATATGTGGATTGGACTCAGCCATGCTCTGCTCGGACAGGAGATTGGGCTGGGCCCATCCTGGGGCTTATAAGAGGCCTGAGCCACCTTCATCCTATTTGAAAGCTGGGGCCGAGACGCAGACTTCAGGGGCATCTGCGTTGTCCCTTGGCACTGGCTCTTCCTGAGTGGGGGACTCACAGGCCAGAGGGTCAGGCAGTGTAGATAAACATTATGACCATCCAGTTACCAATTCCAGCCACCACTTCCAAGCCCTCTGCACACAGATGTCTCAGACACTCTTCCACTCACTTGCATCCCGTTGAGCCCCTGCTGTGTGCCACGCACCGTGTTAGGCCTGGGGCCTCAGGCAGAGCTGGTCTTGACCTTGCGGGTCTTCCTGCTGTGGATCTGACAACCACGTGTCCAAATGTGACCTCGCGCGATTGTGGGTCTGTCACGCCTTCGGACTGTTACCTGCTTTCTGGCTCACACTCTCTCAGGCAGCCGCCTCAGTGGGTTCTCTGGGGTCAAAAGACCCCCACAACTGGAAAGGTGTCACGGCAGGCCCGCTAAGCGTCGTTGGTCCGCCAGGCCGGTAGTTCGCGCCATAGCCACACGGAGGCGCTGGTGCACCGCAGCGAGACCGCCGCAGGGCCATGCGCACGCGCTCTCCTGCCCACAGCCCGGTCCGCTGCCTGAGGTCCTCCTGTGCTCCCTTCAGTCCGCACCACCGCGATGGTTTCCTCGATAGAGAAACGGGCTTAGGAAGTCGCGGACGCGCACTCTGTCCAGCCGGCCCCCCCGTGTCCCCTGGATCACCCTGCTTGTCCTCGTCGGAGGTGAATAAATGTGGTCTACTCTTGCTCCGTGGCTGAAACCGTGTGGCCCCGGGCCACCCCGAACCGGCCCCTTGATTGCTGCGCCTGCTTGGCTTTGAGGTGGCCCTTGTGCTGGGCCACGGAGGAAACCCCCTCTTGAATTTTAGGGCCAGGCAGCCGCACTGTGGGCAATGAATGCGAATTCCTCCAGGCACCTGCTTCAGGGTAAAGTCAACTCCCCCTCCTACCGGCACCCCGCACCCCCCATCCCCTGTCAAGACCCCTCGGGGGCAGTAGAGACCTCAAGCCCCGAAGGAAATCCTGCTGCTGAGGAGCCCTGGGACCCTGGGCCTTGGGTTTGGGAGAAGGCTGGATGGCTGATCTCCCCTGCCAGCTGGACCTCACAGAGCCCGTCCCACACTGAACTAGCCCTGGAGGGTGTGACAGGAAGGAAGATGGAGGTGTTTGCAAAGTCAAGAGATGAGCGAATCCTCCCAGGGCCCAAGGATCAGTTTGGAGAGGACAGACCACAGCCCGTGCGCCCTGGGGTCCCCCACTTGCTTTCTGTGCCAGCCTCTGTGGGTCCAGGTGTGGCCCGGCACCCCCGCCCCACCACTATGAGGGAGCATGCAGCTTGCCTCCCTCCGGGCTTCAGGAATGCCTGACCATGGGAACCGCCAAAGAGACACAGCCACACTAGGGTGTGACAACTGAATCACAGACCAGGGCTGGTTCATTGATCCCTCTTGAGGGTCCGAGGGGGCTTCCCTGGGGCGATTTCCAAGCAGAGTCTCAAGGGCACATGGAGGTTAGGTGGGCCGAGGAGGACAAGGGCAGAGGAGGATGTAATTTTTTCTTTCTCTTTTTTTCTTTTTTTTAGTTCTGGGGATCGAACTCAGGGCCTTGTGCTCGCAAGGCAAGCACTCTAACCACTGAGCTAAATTCCCAGCCGTGGGAGAAGGACAGAGGCGGAAAGGTAGTCAGAAACCAGGAGTACACTGTCCCAACCGGCAGTGGCAAAGGCCTGAACCAGAGGTGACAAAGGAGGTTGAAGAGGAAGGAATGGGCTCCAGGAGCATTCAGTGGCTGTAGGAATTGGGAGACGAGCTGGAGCTAGGAGGTCACACCTGGACACCTGGGTCGTTTCTCTTTCCTTCTTTTTTTTTTTTTTTTTAATTGAACCAGGGCCTTCACAGTAAGCTACACCCCTACGCCTTATTTATTTCTTATTTTAAAACAGCGTCTTTTAAGTTGCCCAGTCAGAGCTGGAATTTATGATTCTCCTGCCTCAGCCTCCCAGAGTGCTGGGATGACAGGTGTGCACCACCCTGCCCCCAGCTAGGCCTGGGTTTCTGATATTAGCCGACGTGCAACTGCAGAACGGGAGCCCACTATGCTCTGACAGTGCCCACACCAACTGCCCCAGTTTGCATTTCTGCAGAGGCCCAGAACCAGGGCTTCTGGGGACATCATCTTAACAGCTGGTGGCTTCTGCAAATACATTAGCAAGCTGCTAATGATTTATGAGGCTAGCCGTCTACCTTGTGTCCACTGGGGGCTGCCTCAGAGGCTGCCCGACCATGCTGTTTTGCCTTGGATTGTTCAGGCCACCACGCCAAGATGTCACAGAATCCTGGGTCACCACCCAGCACAGGCACAGCTGCCCTGGGGAGCCGGGTCAGGGCACTCTGCCCAGTGTCGCACACAAGCAGAACATCAGCCAGACCCTGCTGGCTTGTAAGAGCACTAGGCAGAGCACGCAGCAAGGCCGCAGGGTGAAAAGCCTTTCAGTAAGTGGTGTAGTGTGCAGCGTATTTGGCAGAGCGCTCTGAAATCCGCTGTCGGGTGAGTGAACAGCTCAACACTTAAAAACAAGTTCGTTGTGAGAAAAGCAAAGTAGGAGGCTGGTGGGGTGGTGAACCATCGGGCCTGAATCAGGAAGACACAGCAGGTGGGGACAGGCCTGGCAGCACCGCTGTCTCTCCTCCCTGCTCTGAACCATCCACTTCTCCCATCATCCTCACAGTCCCAGGCTGTCAGCTCGGTCTCTCGCTGGCATGTTGGCAGCTGCCCTCTCACCAGACTTCTACTTCCATCCCAACCCCAGACCCATTTCCCTTCCCGAGTCCTGAGGGCCCACATTATAACCTCGACCCCATTACATCTCTACTCACAACCTTCAAGGACTCCAAACAGCTGCTTGAGGGCGAGGGCCTCCTTGCCCCTTGAACCTCTTTGTGAGGGCCCACGGTTCACCCTTTCCTCCTGTATTCCAGCCCTGTAGACGCTCAGTTAGCCTCTCGTGCCACAGGCCCTTTGCACACGCTTTCCTCGCTATACAACTCTCCTCCACTTTTCTCTGTAGGTTAACTTCTCAGCCAGTTTGTTGTAGTGACACGAAGGTGTCTAACACAGACCAGAGACCAATCCACCAGCAGGTCCTCTGGCCAGGACAGCAGCCACCATGCCCAGCTTCCAGAGGCGACAGGTCAGCAGCCCCCAAAGGGGGACCCAGAGCATGTGGCTTGCTCCAAGCTGGGGTCCCAGGAGTGCTCCCCAAGCCCAGCTCTCCAAGCTCTCTGAGCTCCTTCAAATCCAACCACAGAGCTGATTCCCACCGTTTGCAGCTGAGCACACGCAGTGTGGGGATTGCTGGGTCCCTGGCGGCTGCACCTTTTTGACAGCTGTCCTGTCGAAACTGACCCCACCAGACTGGACACCGGAATGCAGCTCCACCCAGTTACAAATGACTAAGAAATGCACCAGTATGGAGAGGAGAGGGTGTGAGCAGTAAAGGTAAAGCTAAGGACAGGTGGAGGATGGGGCTCCTGCCACCTCTGCCCCCACTAGATTATGCTCAGGGGAAGAGCCAGCCATAAAGGGCCATATACTCACTGTGTGATTCTCTTTCTATCTCTCTTCCCTTTTTCCTTCCTCTCTCCGTCTCCTTTCCTTTCTTTTCTGTCCTGGAAATTGAACCCAAGGCCTTTGCCCTGAGCTACAGCCCCCATTTCTTTTTTTGAGACAGGGTCTGTCTAAATTGTTACATTGCCTAAGCTGTGCTAGAATTTATGATCCTCCTGCCTCAGCCTCCCAGAGTACTAGAGACTTACAGGCATATGCTACCATGCTCAGCTTGAAAAATAAAATATATACACACACACACACATATATATATATTATAAAAGGCCTTCAGTCAAAAAATTTTTATTGTGTCTACTGGTGGCTGGCACTGTGCCCACTCTAGGGCACCCTGGTGGACAAAACCAGACATGATGGGTCTCTGCCTTCTTGGCCTTTCAGTCTATTTGGGGAGATGAAAAAGCTCACAAGTTTAGGGAACGGGGGTAGCCCAGTGGTAGAATGTGTGCTTAGCATGCACGAGGCCCTGGGCTCAGTTTTAAATGTCTAACTCCACAAGAAAAATCACACTGGAAAAGAAGAGTGCAGGGCACTAGGAAGGTCGCTGGAGCCGAGGTATGGACTACAGGGTATAGAGCCATGTGGAGGACAAAACTGTCACTTTGATCATGCATTGCTGTCACCTTAGAGCCCCAGCCCCTCCCCAGGCTTGGAGACACAGGTCATTGCAGAGCTCATGGGGACAGAGCTGGATGGCAGAGTGGCCTCAGCAGCCCAGCCTGCTGCCTCCCTGGAACTCCAGCTGTGTCTGCCCACAGTAGCCTGGAAGCCACCCAGCTGCAATAGAGAGAGGACTGTGCCAGAGGGGACAGCAGGACCTGGGAGCAGGAGACTTCACTGCTCACTCTGCACCCCCAACACCCACTGCTGAGCAGGACACTGCTGAGCCCCACTAGGGCTCACATCCAGTCCCTGTCCCTGCTTTCTAGGTGGGTGGGGAGGCTCAGCCTGGGTTACAGACTGAGCATGTCCCCTTGAGATTCTCATGCTGCACCTCAGCCGCGACTGAGCAGGGACGAAGCCTTAGGAGAGATGGTACTGGAGGGGCCTGTCCCTCCCCAGGAGCTAGAGAAGCTGGGCTGTTGCCTCCTGCCTGGTCCTCGTAGCTTCCCTTCCAGCCTCCTTAGGAGCCTCCTTGCTTGTCCCAGCCTCTATGTCCCTGACTCTTGGAGATAGCCTGGGCCTCACCACCCCTTTTGCCTCATCTGCCGTCTGTGTCCCATCAGACAGCATTGCCCGTCTCTCCTGGCCTGTTTCTCCTCTGTAAAATGAGCATTCAACCCAGAATATCTTTACACACCTTTTCCACTCAGACTCACTCCCTGTGTGTGACACAGGCCAGAGTTACCCAGAGAGAAGAGAAAGCTTTGCCCTTGACAATGATTTTTCCCCCTGGCTTCTTCCCCTCAGGGACCAAGAGGAATGTCCCATTAGTCATCCTGGCCTCTCCCTTTCCCTCTCAGCCCCCTCCCAGTCCTCCAGCAGATGGTAGAGGTGGCCCAAGGTTCCCAAGGGTGTTTCACAGACCCTCTCGGCTCAGCGTCACTGTCCCCGCCCCTGTGTTGGAAACTCTGTCTCAGACGGTCGGGGCAGGGGAGGATGGGTGGCGGCTGCTTTCTAGGTGGACGGGGAGACCATCTGACACCTCTGGGTGCCTCTTTCTCGTGGGCCCTGTGCCAGGCAGAGCTGGAGGCCCGGATGGGACCTGGCCGCCCAGATGGGACCTGGCCTAAGAAGCCAGTGCAGAGGGGAGGCGCTGGCCCAGCTCGGGGGCAGATCCCTGGGGGCTTCTTGGAGGTGGTGGCACTGAGCTACAGACTTTGATGGGGTGGAGGGGAGGAAGGTAGGAAATCAGGCATCTCTGTGGGCTTGTTGAGGGGCTCAGCCATTTGGGGTGAGAGAGTGTGGAACTAGGAGTCAAGAGGGTAACAGTGTCTTAGCCACTTTCTTGTTGCTGGGACGAAATACCCAACACCCACAATTGAAAAGGAAGAGAGGTTTACGGTGGCTCACAGTTTCAGGAGTTTCAGTCCATGGTTGGTTGACTCAGGTGCAGAAACGGCACGGTGGAGGGGCTTGGCAGAGGAAAGCTGCTTACACCATGGTGGCCAGGAAGCAGAGTGAAGGGAGGAGCCAGGACAGAGATGTACCTTTCCAGGTCACACCCCCATGACTGCCTCCTCCAGCCAGGCCCTGCCTCCTAACACACATTCAGCTATGAACTCATTAGTGGAGGAAGCCAGTGATGAGCATAGCGCCCCCATGATCCAACTGCCTTCCAAAAGTGCCACCTCTGAACACAGGAGACAGATGGCCTGGGGTGAGGTGTGGAAGGCCCTGAAGCCGCCACAAGTAGCTGAGCAATGCAGGGGACTTCCAAGTGGGGTGGGACAGGCTGAGTCTAAGAAGGTGGAGCGAGTGGCAGGGAGGGGAGAGCTGAGGGTTTGGTGTGAGCTAGGACTTGGGGGATAGTGTCTCTGACACCAACCATGGCCCCACACCATCTGCACCATCCCTTGACCTGGCTGACCTCATTTCCTACCCCTTCTCATGTTCCCTAATTAATGCCAACCACACCAACCCTGGCAAACCCACCACCACCAAGATGCTCCCTGCTCAGGACCCATGGTGGCTTGTTCCAAGGATGACCACTGGTGTACATGCACGCATGCCCAGGCACACACAGCGTCTCTTACCAAAAGCAGAATCCCCTCTCCTGCCCTTGCCTCTGGGCTGGACAGTGGCTTGCTGTGGCCATGGAGTGACATTTTTGCCTTCCCGAGATTCTTTTTGCCATGTAAGGAAGCTTAGAAATAGGAGAGAGAGAAAGAGAAGGGGAGGGACCCCGCCAACAGCCCTTTACTGTGCACCCATCCCAAAAATTTCAACAAAGCTAAGCTGACAGCTGAATGGAGTCCAGGGAGCTGCCCTGACACTGTGGAGGGCTGAGGAACCACCCAGCTGAGCCCCATTCACCTCTGGAATGGTGACGGCTGATCAAATTTTTTTTAAGGCTCAGTGTTTTGGGGGGATTTGTTACACAGCAGCAGACAGGGGAACTGGGGCCTTTGCATCCGCTGAGCTTCTGTTCACTCCCAGCTTGCTCCGTGGCTCTCCTCCTCCTGGTTCCTCTGGGACCCACTTATGTCATCTTGTCAGGGTTCCACAATCTCTCTGCCTAAGAAAACCCCACTTTGATGACTCTCACCTCTGGGGCCTGCTCATGTTGCCTTGAAGCCTGTACGTTATGGTTTAGACCTGGGGTGTCCCCCAAAAGCCTCCTGTGTTTGGAAGGTGATCGGATCGTGGGGGCGCTATACTGAATGGGCTAAATGTGCTGTTAGGAGGTGGAGCCTGGTTAGAGGCAGTCACTGGGGTGTAACCTGCAAGAGTCTATCTCCCTCCCTTGCTGCTTCTTTCTCTTCCTACTTCCTGGTCACCATGATGTAAGCAGCTCTTTTTCCGCCAGACCCTACCACCATGCTGTTTCTGACTTATAGCCAGCCAACCACAGACTGAAACCTCTAAAACCCATGAGCCAGAATAAACCTCTCCTGCTTTAAATTGTGGGTGTCAGGCATTGTGTCTCAGTGATGAGGAAAGTGGCCAAGATACTCATCACCATCTGCCATTCTCTCATTCTGAATTCTCTCATCTGAATTTATGTAATGCTTGTCCCTCCCACCAAGGGTGCCCCATCCACTATCGGACAGGACCACAGTGACAGGCACAAAATATGAGCTCTAGACTCCCTGTGGAAAGCATGAGTGGACAAAATCCTCAGCCTTTCCCAGCCCTTCTAGTGCTATTTGCCCACAGCCTGTGTCCACAAGGGCCTTGGCACCTAGGAAATAGACCTGCAGTTGGAGGCAGTGGTGCTTGCCCATAATCTCAGAACTCTGGGAGGCTGAGGCAGGAGGATCACAAATTTGAGCTCAGCCTGGGCAACTTAGTAAGAATATGTAAGAATTTTTTTTTTGTGTGTGGTGCTGGGGATCAAACTCAGGGCCTTGTGCTTGCAAGGCAAGCACTCTAATCATTGAGCTAAATCCCCAGCCCCAGAACTTATAAGAATTAGTACGAACTTGTCTCAAAAAATAGAGTGTGTGTGAAGATGTAGCTCAACTCAAAGGCCCTGGGTTCAATCCCTAGTACTACCAAAAAAAAAAAAAAAAAAGAACCTCAATATGCCACGTGAGATTTCCCTCAAGGATGCCTTCCTCTGCTAAAAGAACTTTCTGGTTTGTGGTTCCATCCGTATCATGCTGAGGTGAGACTTTGGAAGAGGTAAGCTACCTGTCCTGAGAGCTACACACACAGTTGGAAGGGGCTGAACCACCATGGACTAGAAGGTTTAAGACCAGGGTGGGGGTGATGAACTCAGAGGTGCTCCCCCTCGCGACCAGCACCCAGGAATCTCCGGCAGCATCTGGGGAGAGGCCTGGGGCCAAGGTGGAGAAGCCTCGAGGGTCTGGGTCACCCGGCGTTGCTGCCTGTCAAGACTCAGCCCTGACCTGAGCCAGGCCTCTCTGCCTGCCGCAGGGTGTGGGGAGGTCTGTTCCTCTCAAAGGCACAAGTGTGCCCTGCACCTCTCAGAACACGGGTGTGGTGGTTGCCTGGGAGCTGGACCTGTGTTTGGTGACCTGGTGCTGGGCGCACCTTTGGGACATTCTGCTGTGTGTATGAGGAACACCTGGCTCATGAGTCACTCCAGCGATGCATGGCACGGTGAGTCCTGGGAAATATTCTTCCCTGGGGCTTGGTGTGGCCACCCGGGGCTCATTCCCTGTACACTGGTCCCCACTGGACCCGAGGACATCTGGACCAGGAGGATGGGACCCTGCTCCGAAGCCAGACCATTCTGGTGATCTGTCTGGTGCCGTAAAAGAAGATGACAGCCACAGGCCACCTGGCTAGATGCACAGAGCAGGGAGGGTCCACATTATCAATCACAGCAGTAATGGGAGGCCAGTGTGGTAGCATATGGCCATAATCCAAGCACTCAGGAGGCTGAAGCAGGAGAATCCCTATGAGTTCAAGGCCAGCCTGTGCCACATAATGCGCTCAAGGCCAGCCTGAACTACATAGCAAAACCTTTTCTTAAAAAATGGAAACAGAGTTTGGGGATTTAGCTCAGTGGTAAAGTACTTGCCTAGCAAGTGCAAGGCCCAGAGTTCAATCCCCAGTATCCAAAAAATAAGTAAATAAATAAATTGTTTGGCTGACCATGGTGGTAAACGCCTATAATCCCAACTTCTTGAGGGACCAGTTCGAAGCCAGCCTGGGAAACTTACCAAGACCCCGTCTGAAAATACTAATTAAAGAAACAGAGATTTAGCTCAGTAGTAGAGTGCTTGCTTAGCAAGCATGAACCCTGGGCTCAACACCCAGTACTGCAAAAATAAAAACAAAAAACAGTTACTGGGCATGACTATTGGACTCTGGTCCTTAGTCTAATGCCACAGGCAACTACTGACTGGCAGTTCCTTTTTTAATTTGTACATTCATTGGATCGCTGCCTCTCCTTATAATATGAATTTGTGTCCTAAACACAATAGGGTTATTTATTTACTTTTTTCTCCAGTGCTGGAGATGGAACCAGGGCCCAGGCTGAACTGTTGAGTCACCTGTCACCAAGCCCTAGCACTGCCACACCGCGCACTCCCACATCACCGGCACCACAGGCTGGCTGTGCCCGCACTCAGGTCTAGAATCTCTCTGTGCTTTTGTGTCCCTTATTTACTTGCTCTTGTCACCCAAGGTTCTTGGAAAAGGCCATTCTTGGGGCCACAGCTGGAAGGGCCTCAGGAGCAGGCGGGAGAAACTCATGGAAAAGCATCACTGGGCCACTGGGAAGTGTGCTTGGGGAGCCCTTCTGTGTGGCAGTTGCCAGTTCTTTTTGCAGAGTGTGCCAGGAATCGAACTGAAGGCCTTGTGCTTGCTAGGCAAGCACTTCTGGAGTCCATCTTGGGACAATTATGAGGTGGGTACCTTTGCTTCCAGCCCCCGGACTAAAGCTTCAGGCATTAGAGTGGGCTGTGGTGAGCAGAACAGTCCAGCAATCCCACTAGCAATGCCAAGCAGCAAATATAACTTTATTTTTTTAGACAGAGTCTCTCTAAACTGCCCAGGCTGGCCAGAAACTCATGATCCTCCTGCCTCAGCTTCTTGAGGGCTGGGATTATAGGCAGGTGCCACCATGCCTGGCTCCCAAATCTGTATTAAAGAAGCCATGGAAGTATAAACTCAAATGCTTGGCACAAATGCGAGGTTAATTTCCCTAGTGAACTGGGAAATACTAACTAAAATGAGAAGCTGCCTCATTTTCATCAGACCAGACAAATTCAAAAGCCACCTGGTAAACAGTGAAGGGGAAGTGAGGAGAAAGGAGCTCTGGGCTGTCGCTGCCGGGGTTGCAACCCCTGCGCCCCTGCTACGAAGCAGCATGCAGCGCTCAGCGGATCATGTGAACATATTCCCTGTCACTTTAGGGGCCTTACTCCTGGGTGAGAGTCCCATGTGTCCCTAAGGTGACATGCACAAGGGCGCCACCTGCAGGGTGACTGTAGTACTGAGGATTCCAAGACCAACACTGGGTGGACCTGGGGAATGTCAGGGCTATTCATGGCACCACAAGTTTATGCAGGAGAGAGAGGCAACTGATTCCTTGTACACATGGTGGAGCTTAACTGATGTGCAGTGAAAAAAGTTAAGAGGCAGAACAAAAACTGTAGTAGAAATCCATTTAAATTAAAGACACTTGGGGGTTGGGGTTTAGCTCAAATGGTAGAGTGCTTGCGATCAAGTGCAAGGCCCTGAGTTCGATCCCCAGCATCCCCCCTCCCAAATAAAATAAATTAAGGGCACTGGGGAGGAATACTGAAAACAAAATTGTGTGTGGGCTGGGGATTTAGCCCAGTGGTTAGAGTGCTTGCCTCGCAAGCAGAAGGCCCTGAGTTCGAAACCCAGCACCAAAAAATTGTGTGTGTGTGTGTGTGTGAGAGAGAGAGAGAATCATGCCTGTATGTGAGGTATGAGGAGACCCGGGCTTGACTCCCAGTGCTGCCGCCGACTCTCCGTGGGGCACAGGAAGCTCCTCTCCCTGCCTGGCCCGGTCCTCTCATCCGTGTGATGAGATTAATCATAACTCCTGCCCTGCCCATCTCTGGGACCCGAGGACAGGATGAGTCGGTGAGCAACAGCGTGCTTTCAAAAGGAGAAAGAAGTGCTTCCGTGTTCCCATGGCTGTTTTCAACTGCCATTCAAAGTGGGGGCAGGGTAGTGTGTGTGTGTGTGTGTGTGTGTGTGTGTGTGCGTGTGTGTGTTTGTAGTCCTGCGGAGTCCACCCAGGACCTTCGGCATGCCAGCACGTGTTCTACCACTGAGCTACACTCCAGCTCTGTGTATGTATCTTGTATCTGTGTCTGTATATGTGCACATAAACATACAGAGATATGCAGAGTGATATTATATATGTCTATATCCAGTGTTAGTCTCTTGCTCTCTACACATACACACAAACATTTATGGCAATTTCTGTCAAATAAAAACATGATGGTGTGAGGGGGGCTGGGAATTTAGCTCAGTGATTAGAGTGCTTGCCTTGTAAGCACAAGGGCCTGAGTTCGATCCCCGGCACCACCAAAAAAAAAAACCAAAACAACAACAACAAAAAAAAACATGATGGTGTGTCCTCATCTACTTTATTCAACAGATCTGGCATCATGCAACTTTTGGCTCTTCCCCAAAGTCAAAATGACCATGAGAGGGAAACGTTTTGAACTGATTCAGGACATTGAGGCAGCCACAACAGAGCAACTAAAGACGCTCATGAAGGAGGTCTTCCAGAACTGCTGCAGAAAGCGGCAAGGATGACGGGATAAGTGTGTTTTAAGTGAGGGGCAGTGTTTTGAGGGGGACTCACAGCAATGTGTCTTTCACTACAATACATTTTTAAAAGTTTAGACAGTCACCATATTTTTTATCATACCTCATGCCATATATATGAAAATCTGGATCTATCTATCTATCTATCTATCTATCTATCTATCTATGAAATACAAAATGCTCCAAAATCCTATACTTTTGAGCTACATGCCACACGTGGAAAATTCTCCATTGTTCACCTTGGCTCCATAGATACAATTATTAAAAACACTGTATATGTGCTCGCTTCAGCAACACATATGCTAAAACTGCTGTATAAAATTACCTTCGGGCTATGCGTATGAGGCATACATGGAACAAGGGAATTTGGTGTTTAGATTCAAGTTTCTTCCCCACGATGCCTCACTAGGCATATGCAGAATAATGCTGATCTTCAAGTACTTGATGACCGTGATTCTCAACCTCTTCCCACTTCTGTGACCATCGTGGTCATAACAGAAGTTCCATCTAGAAGTTTTTCTTGTGAGTGGGTTGGATATCTGAATCGCACTAGGGAATGGAAGTATGTCCCCTTCAGGAGAGGTCTCCTCCTCACCCAGGAATGGAGGCTGCAGGTGATGGCCGTGAGTTGAATTTCCCAGAAAGATCTCACAAGGCACAATTTGAACTTTTGTTTGTTTTGAGCCTGTAGTTCAGGCTGGCCTCGAACTCATGGCAATCCTCCTGCCTCAGCCTTCCAAGGCATAATTTGTGTTTAAGGATGGTAGATGGCCATGGCCAGGTGTGGAGGTGGAGTGGCCGGTGCTCCGGTCTCTGTGGGAAGGGTCACACCTGCCCTGGGCACCATCTGGCAACTCTGTCTCAGGAGAGACTGTCCTGCTGGCAGGGGCAGGATGGAGGCCGGAAAGACAGCAGGTTACGTGGCTGTAGTCCGGTTGGCAGTGAGCTCATCCAGGCTCTGCACGCTCCCACCCTCAGAAAGCTTGATCCAGAAAATAAGACTCTCGTCCCCCCAGGCCAGGGGTGGACATGGCCAGGTTGTCACTGGGTGACCTGGACCCAGGGCCACCTCCTCCTCCCCAGGCTCCTCCCTGGAGTGGGGTAGGGGTGTCTGGGCTTGTCTCAGACAAAACTGATTGTTTTCTTCGGACCCCTCCCTGGCAAGGCTGAATCCTGGGGCCTGCAAACCTGGCCCCAAACCTGTCCGACGAGTCGTAAGGGAGGAGGGGGCACTGGGCGGGGCCTCTGCGATGCTGGGAGCCCAGTCCGGGAGAGCTGCTGGGGTGGCAGATGCTGCAGAGGGACCTGGGGACAGATGGGAACAGGTACCTGGATACTCTGCCTGGCCATAGGGCTCAATGGACAGTCTCTGCTTCTGTCCCCACTGTGGCTGCTGCTGACCTGGGTCCAGCCCGGGACGAGTGTGGGTGAGTGAAGCTGGGGGCTGGGCCAGGGGTCTCCCCAGAATCGCAGGCATCAGGAGGATGCACCCTTGCCCTGGCTGCCTCCTGAGCCCCTCTGTTGGCTGGGGACGGGTCCTGGGTAGGGGAGGGGACACAGCCCACTGAAGTCCGTCACAAGTCTGACACCTGTCCCTTCTCCCTCTTCTCGGGCTTCTCATGCCCTAGCCTCCCCTCCTCCCCGTCCTGAGCAGTGGTTTAAGGAACTCTGTGGGGACCAGCTCGCCGCCATGGGAACCCCCAGAAGCCCTGTGAGGCTGCCAACCCCTTCCCACCTCCAGCTCTGAAACTAGATGGGTTGAGGGAGAACCGCACCCCCACATTTGCTGCTCCCATCCTCTTCCCCTATTAAGCAACATTCGGCACCTGCTGTATACAGAGTGCCCCGGGGCTCTGATACAGAAGGAAGAACTTTGAGGAAGGAAGAATCAATCTCCCCTTCCCCATGCTGGAAGGTTCTCAAAGGTTCTAGCCCAGATCATTGGCGTTAACTCAGTGGGGTTGAGTTATACAGAACTGAAGTAAAAGGCCTGGGGCTCACATAAGCCCACTTTTCTGCTGTCCTGATGTTTGGGGCTGGGGAGAGAATGGCACACTATGGGGCTTCTGCATTCAGGAAGGGATGGGGATACCGAGGCAGTGGGGCTGAGTCCCCTCTGATGTATGAGGCTGTGACGAATGTGGGGTGTCCTGAGGGGAGGTGACTTGGGGCCATGGTGGGTGGCAACGTGAAATGACAGAGAACTGGGTGGAGAAGAGAGAAAGGTCCCAGACTGGTCCACGCCGGACCCAGGGTTACAGCCAGGGGACCTTCCTGAACCCTTCTGAACCTGCTGTGCCTCTCATCCAGCACAGATGAGGAGCTGGGAGGACTTGCAAGGCCACTGAGCATGTGAGGAGCAGAGTCCCCAGACCTGAGTGCTACCCAGCACAGCTAGGAACGCTGAGCCTTGCAGCTGGGGGAGAGACCTCCGATACTTCTATCCATCGTCTGTCTATCTGCCCTTCGCTGGGCCTGGGAAACCCCGATGACACAGCAGGGATAGGGCAGGGCCTCCCCAACTTCCCACAGCACCCTCGCCTGGGAGGCTCCCCAGGGACTCCGGCCACCCACTCATGACCCAGAGGTAGGTCTGCGTCTCCCCCTCTGACCAGCTTCTTCCCTCTGCCCTCTACTCCCTCCCTCCCCAGAGCGCATCAGCTATGTGCCCCAGCTCTCGGGTGCTGCCCTGGAGGGTAAACTCACCCAGTCCACCTTCACACTGGAGCAGCCTCGGGGCCAGTTCAACCACACCAGCATCTCTGACCTTGACCACATCTGGCTGGTGGTGGCCTACAGCAACGGTGGGTGTGACTGCATCTGGCCTCGGTTTCCCCTCTGTGACATGGGTGGGCAGGCTCGAGGGGAGTAGCAGGCATAGGGCAGGAGAGTTGGGGGGCAGGTATGGGGGGATGTGGCCAAGGGAGGACAGTCCAGTTTGGTGGAGGGGACTGGAGTCCCACCTGGGCGGCCCCACCATCTGACCTGCAATGCCACCCTCAGCCACCCAGAATTTCATTGCCCCTCAGACGACGGAGGACGTTCCTGTCCCTGCCACCTTCACCCAGAAAGGCTACTACTTCACACTGCCGGCCAACCGGCTACACTACCCGGGCGCCCCATCTGGCAGCCAGCTCCGTGTCCTCCGTGTTGGCAATGACACCCACTGTTCCCCCAGGAAACAGGGCTGCAACCCTCCCCTACCGGACTCAGGACCCTACAGGTACAAGGCTGAGATGGGGGCTCCTGTCTGTGCCCACCTGGGGCCCTGGGCAGGCCCTCCTCTCTTTCTGGACTGACGGGCCCCCAAAGCCCCAGGCCCCACAGGTCATCTGCACCCTGCTGGTGGAGCATCCTCCAGACGGGGCATTCCGTGGGCAGGTCCATCCCCAGCCCCTGACCCCTCACCATGTGCTTGATCCACATATACGTCCCAAAGGAGGACATCGAAGCCCTGAGAAGGTGAGGGAACAACTAGGTCACACAGCTGGAAGACACCCCGGCTAGAGTCCGAACCCGTCTTTGGGGCTCTGAGTCTATGCTCTTTAGCCCCGACTCCCCACCCCCACCCCCGGCTGCTCTCCCCAGGGCCTGGGAGTCAAGGGGACAGGAGTCCAACACCTCCATTCCCGGTGCTGCGTCTCCCATTAGGGTGAAGTTTCTGGTGATGAATGATCTTGGGCCCGTGGCTGAAACAGAGTGGTCTGACGAGACCCGCCTGCAGCAAGGTATGGGGAGGATGAGGCAGGGATGGGAGACAAGGGCCTGGGGGTGGACTGCCAGCCCCTAGCAGCACCTTGCCACCACGATCTGCAGGCATCACCCCCCCCCGCCCCGCGTGGGCTCACTTCCCACCCTGTCCCGGCTTGGGCCTAGGACCGTGGCATAGAGCTACACCCCCACCCCTTTTTATTTGGGGGCAGGGTCTCCCTAAGTCGCTAAGTTGCCCAGCCTGGCCTCGAACTTTGGATCCTCTTGCCTCAGCTTCCCAGAGTGCTGGCATGACAGGCATGCACCCCATGCCTGGCTGAATCTCCTTTCTTGCCCATCATACCCCCCAGCCAAGGCATTGGAGGCTGTCCTGGGGACCCAGAGCGAGGGCACCGTGGTCATCATTGCCATCCTGTCCGTCCTGCTGGCCATACTCCTGGCAGCTCTCCTGGTCCTGCTCGTGTACACCTGGTGAGTGGCTGGGCTGGGCCCTTCCTGCTGCCCCCTGCTGGAGTGGTTTTCCTGGAAGACCACACTTTACAGAGCAAGGGATCATCCAGATTCCATTTCCAGGTCAGAGGTAGCGACCCATTCTTCCCGCTGGGAAGGCCCCAGGACGGGTTGGGGGTGCATGCGCATTGCCCATCCCCTGCCTACTTTCCCAGCGGGCACCACTCACCCCCTGGTGGCAGCCCCTGAAATTGCAAGCGGGGTGTGCCGCAGACCCCGCGCGTCGGGAGAGTCTCCAGGGGGAGCTGGATTGCTTTCAAGCCTAGCGCTCTCCCTGCTGCAGGATTTCAGGCAGTGCTCAAGCGTGGGCCTGGCGGAGAAGGTGTCTACAAAGCTTCCGGGAGGGAAAGAGAGCCTACCTGCTGGTGGGACTTGAGGAGGCAGCTCCAGAACTCCAGGAAGGGGATGGCGGGGAAGTGGGGAGATGCGGGGGAGCTGATGGGACGGGGTGGGGGTGAGCGGCAGCCAGGAAAGACCTGGGCTTGTATCTGTCAAGCCTGTATGAGCCTGCAGTGGGTTAGATCGGAGGAACCGGATTTTTAATTTTTTTTCCCCCGTACTGGGGATTGAGCCCAGGGCCTTCGCACTGAGCTATATCCCTCATCCACAGGCCTTTTTTATTTATTTTGGGACAAGATCTCTCTAAGTTGCTAGGTTGTCCGGGCTGGCCTAGAAGTTGGGATCCTCCTGTCTTAGCCTCCCAGAGTCCTGTGATTACAGACTTGCACCACCACACCTACCTAGGAGTTAGATTTTTGAGGTTTAGAGAAACAGCCTGCTTCCTTTTTGTGAATACCACCCAGCCAGGGGAGCCTCAGTTTCCCCTGTGCCATAGTCGGAGCACTGTGCAACGTGATCCACAAGGCCCTCTGTTCACCATTTTCTCCTCTCCCCCCACCCAAGCTTTGACAGTTGCAGGAGCCGTCGAATCCCCAGCCCAAGGGAGTCCGAGAGCATGAGAAGATACAACACCCACCACGTGTGCAGCCCTGACGCTGAGGGGGGCTTCTGAGCAGCTCGGGGGCTCCCCAGCTGCCCATCCGTGACCTCTTCAGTGCAGGCTGCAGCACCTGAGCTGGGCTGAGCCCCGAAACGTCCAGTGCTCTGAGAGAGTTGTGCTGAAGATGGGGGGGACACGCTTACCCCCACAAGTGGCCAGCGTTATGGGAAATAAATGTCCCCTGTTTGTCTGTGACGTGGTACAGCTGGTCTGTCTTGCTGTCCCACGTCCTCACTTTGCTGGAGAGACTCTGCGGGAGACACACAAACAGGGGCGAGGCTCAGGGTCTGAGGCCAGGTGAGTCACGTCGGCCAAGTGCAATCTCTCTTTGGACCTCAGTGTCCCTGTCTGTTAAATGGTGGCCTCCCTGGGTGACCATGAGGCCAAACCAAGGCGAGCACGTGACCCAGGAGAGGGGCTCCCCCTGGCAAAGGCCCTGGGTGCAAATCCCAATGCCACAAAAAAAGAGTAGCCTTGACTTGGCCCAGAGCAGACCCCAGTCCCAAACCCAATCCAGGGCACCAGCATTTATCATCATCAGCCTGCTCCATGCCATGCCCGGGAGGTGTGGCTTTAACGAAGGAACGGGACACCTGTGCCGGATGGGCACCGACCAGCAGGATGCCCAGGTGGGAGCAACACCACGCTGCTAATGAGCAGGTTGGAGGCAGCTTGAGCCAGGGTGGGCGGGAGGAGGAGGTAGAAGGTGGCAGATGTGTGCCTTGAGGAGGGCCTCGCCCTCAGGAAGGAGGCTGGCTGGGCTCCTGGGCGCCTGCCTGGGGCGGTGGAAGTGGCCTGAGCAGTTTATTAGCCGGAGCAGACACATCCGGCTCCTGCTGTGGAGGAAATAAACACTCAAGTGATGGGAGGGGGCAGTCAGACCGGGAGAGGCAGGGAGGGGACAGGGCCGAGGACTTGCAGCTGCTGCTGGAGTTAACCCTTGGCCTCTCCATACCCTTTTTAGGACAGCTATGCACCTGGGGGCTGGGTGACCCAATCTGAGCTCAGTTTATGTAAAAAGCGAAGGTTGTTGAGGCAGGAGGATAGCAAGTGCAAGCCCGGCTGGGCAACTTATAAGAGCCTGTCTCAAAATAAAAAATAAAAAAGGGTTGGAGATGTAGCTCAGTACAAAGGTCCTGGGTTCAACACCCAGTACCACCACCACCAAAAAAAAGAAAAAAAAGGGGCTGGGGATTTAGCTCAGTGATTAGAGTGCTTGCCTTGTAAGCACAAGGGCCTGAGTTCGATCCCCGGTACCACCAAAAAAAAAAAAAAAAAGAGAAAACAAGGTGGAATATACCTATCCCCGAACCCTGTAGGGCCAGACTTTGGCAGGAAACAGATGGGAGCCGTCCCACAGGGCAATGGAGAGCGTTTACAAAGGTGTGGGCAGCCTTGGAGATGGGGCGGTGACAGAAGGGGTAGCCCAGTATTGACATGCAGTCCTGGATCCGAGCATGGATGGGAGGAAGAGTGAGGTGTTTCCAGATGCATGGAATAGTATCTACGGGTCAGGGTCCACTAGGCAGGAGCAGGGACCACAGACAGGTCAGGGTCCACCAGGCAGGAGCAGGGACCTCAGACGGAGGGATGGAGCCCCTGGAGGGAGCTGGGGCATCAGTACCAGCTCTGTCCTCCTGTTCTCTGATCACTGGCTACAGCAACACAGAAGCGAGAGGGTTGGAGGTATGGAGGATGCAGTCTGCGGTCAGGCCCCACATATGAGCAGGGCAGAGCAGGCTCCTTTTGTACACATCCTCTCCAGGCCGCACAGTCCTGGCCCAGACAGAGGGCTGCCTGAGGCTGGAGTGGCAGCTTGCAAGGGTAGGGAGGACTCTGCTGGGACCAAGTCTTGGCAGACAGGGCATCTTTTTTTTTTTTTTTTTTTTTTTTTTCCTGTACTGGGGATTGAAGCCAGGGTCTTGGGACCGAGCTACATCCCCGGTCATGTTTTATTTTATATTTTGAAACAGGGTCTCTCTAAATTGCCCAAGCTGGGCTTGAACTTTCGATCCTCTTGCGTCAGCCTCCCAGAGTTTTGGGATTACAGGTGTGTGCCACCATGCCCAGCCAGGATAGGGCAATTTTGAGTTGGAGAAGATGGGGTCCCTGGCTGGTTCCTTTACCACCTTCCTCCTTCCTCCTCCTCCTTCTTTAAGCCACCCCCTCCCTGCGGCACTCCTGGGCAGAATCTGCCCCTCGCTTTAGTCTTGGAAGGTGGAGTTGGGATCCTCCCTGCTCCTCCACCCCCCATTTGGAGTCAGGGCCCTGTGTGGCCATAGCCACCCCCCTCCTCCTATCCCCTGCCCTCATCACTGGCATCTGCTCTATAGGAGGCATGGGCGCCCCAGCAGCTCCCCTTCCTGGCCCTCATCCTCCTAGGGTCTCAGCCAGCTCCCATGGCTGAAAATGGTCCCCCTCTCACCAACCGTCAGCAGCCTCTGCCTGTCCTCAGTCCCTGGCTGCTCTGGATGCACACCCCAGAGGTCTCTCATGTCCACATGCCACCCCAACCCTGCACCTCCCCTGATTCCCTGGTCCTCCAGTCCTCAGGTTGGACACTGAGCAGACCCGGGCCAACCTCTGTCCCCAACCACACATGCCACCTGCTACCCCAGATGTAGGCTGGCCACCAGCACGCAGGTCATCCACTGGGGACCTGCCCAGGGTAAGCCCAGACCCGGCGAGGCCTGGTGCAAAGCAGGTGTGGGGTGATGGGTTCACGTGGGGTCTCCTGGGGTCAGGGGCAAGCAGAGCCGGCCCATCCCATGGGACTGTCGGGGTGAGGCGCACAAGGTGTGGCCTTGGAAGAGAAGCAACAGGTAGGGGCATAAGGGACAGTCCAGGGCAGCCACAGAGCCTCCCAGGGACAGGGGCACACTGGCGCCCTCCCACTGGCCACAGGGTGTGGCTGCAGCAGCCTGCCCACCCGTCCAGCTCTCAGGGGATAAGCCTGGGAACAGACTTAGGACAATGATGTTGAGCTGTGAAATGACATCCAGGAACCATGTGTCCCCTGGCATCAACCCGATAAACAGATGTGAGGGGCAGGGACCCCAGGACCTCTCTCGATGCTTCTTTCTGTCCCTCTCTGGGCGTGTTTGCTGTGTGTCCCCCTCTGTTATGTTTCTGTCTCTTGTCCCTATTTTTAACCCTGATGAGCCACAGGGAACTTGTCACTTACTGAGAGGAAGCTAAGCTCTTCCAGACACAGGCATGACCACTTCCGCACAAACACCTGACCCAGCAGAGTGCCAGCCTCTGTTCTGGGATTGGACGCCTTAGGGCTAAGGGGCGAAAGGAGGCAGAAAGGCCAGGCGTAATGGTGCACACCTGTAATCCCAGCACCCTGGGAGGCTGAAGCAGGAGGATCCCAAATTCAAGCTCAGCCTCAACAACTTAGTAAGACCCTGTCTCAATAAATAAGAGCTGGAGATGTGGCTTGATGCGAAGACCCTGAGTTCAGCCCCCAGTAACACACACACACACACACACACACACACACACACACACACAGAGCAGAAAAGAAGGCTGACAGAAGGGGTGTCAAGAACTGCCCGCGACATTGGCCCCACTCTCTGGGCTTCCTGCAGACCCCACGCTGCCCTCTGCAGCAGGAGCCAGGTCCCTGCAGGAGGGGCAGAGAGGGGCCGCTGGCGGCTGGAGCGCAGGGCTGGCGTCCTTCCAGGAGACAGGGATGCCAAGCTGTCCCAACTCCTGCTGTTGGAGCTGTGGAGAGTCCCCCGGCCCTTTCCCTCCCTGTTAGCCAGCGACAGCCCTGCTCAGCCCCTCACCTTCCCCACTTCCACCCCAGCTTCCTCCAGGGAGGACAAGGCAGGGCACTTCCACCTCCTTCCAGGTCAGAGGCTAATGAGGGCAAAGCTACTGGGGGAGGGGTAAAGTTCTGGGAAAAGAGGAGCCTGTGCCTGGGCGGAGGGCCAAGGGCCGTGCGGGTCACGGAACCTGCCCACCCGCCGCCCAGCCCGGGGCTGGCCTTGTGACCAGCCACCCCTCCCTGGGGCATCTCCGAGAATGCCAGGGCCTCCGACCAGAGGCCTCTGCCGCGACGGGGCAGGCAGCCCACCTTCCCTTCTGCACCGGCCAGGCTGCTCAGGAGGCAGCTTCTCCAGCCTGGGGAGGCCCATCTTGGGTCTTGGGCTCAGCAGCTGGAGTGGATGGACAGACAGGTCCTGAGTCCCACCTGGACCCTGAGGGACATCAGGCTGGGGGTGAGATTAAAAGAGGTTAGAAGGTGACTCAGGCGCGGGCAGAGCGGTTGGACTTTGAGCCTTGTACTGACTCAGGCTCTGAGGTGGGGACATTTATCTCCAGGGTGTTCTGTCCCCCACTTCTGTGTGTGTGGTCCTGGAGATGGAGCCCAGGGCCTCTGCCTGGAGCTGCATCCTCAGCCCTTTCTTTCTTTTGAAACAAGGTCTCCATCAGTTGCTCATGCTGGGCTCCAATTTGTGATTCTCCTGCCTCAGCCTCCTGAGCTGCTAAGATTACAGTCATGCGCCACCATGCCCAACTCAGGCCCACCTCTTATATAGCTGAACTATCCACAGGGTTGGCAGCAAGGAAAATAATAATCTCAAAAATAAAAAGGGATGGGATGTAGCTCAGTGGAAGGGAGCTTGCCTAGCATGTGTGAGGCCCTCGGTTCCATCTCCATTACCGAAAAATCAAACAAACAGACAAAAAAAACAAATGTCCAGTTAGGTGTGATGGTGCATGCCTGTAATCCCACAACTTGGGAGGCTGAGGCAGGAGGATCACCATGAGTTCAAGGCCAGCCTGGGTCATATAGCGAGTTCAAGACCAGCCTGAATTGCAGAGCAAGACTCTGTCTCAAAATAACCAAACCAAACCAACCAAACAAACAAACCAAAAACAAATGTTCATCCATAGACAAACGGACAAGCAAATGGCAGGGCTTCCGTCCAACCCAGAACACTACTCAGAAATAAAGAAGAGGCTTTTGGACCATTGATGCGTGGGCCCAGGGGATGGCTGAATGAAAGAAGCCAGGCACAGTGATATACACCTGTTGTCCCAGCGCTCTGAGAGGCTGAGGCAGGAGGATTGCAAGTTTGAGTCCTGCCTGGGAAACTGAGCAACTCAATGAGACCCTATCCCGAAATAAAAAATAATAAAGGGCCTGGGGAATGTAGCTCAGTGTGAAGGCTCTGTGTTCAAGACACAGTACCACCAAAAAAACAAAACAAAAAACAATAAAAAAAAATAAAACCCAAGCATGAAAGAATACAGAGTTCCTCCCTATTTGAGGGGGTATGTCCCAGGACCCCCAGTGGATGCCTGGCAGCTTGGATAGTAGCAGGCCTCATAGACAATCACCGTGACTCTGCTGATACCTGATGGGGCTGAGATCTGTAGCAGCAATGGCTACTAAGTAACTAACAGGTAGACTCCATATCCAGGGTGGTTGCTGCTGGACAGAGGGATGATTCACAACTCTGGGCAGGATGGAGTGGGATGGAGAGAGATTTCATTGTGCTACGCTGAGCAGCAAGAAATTTAAAACTTATGCTTTGTTTATTTCTGGAATTTTCCATTTAATATTTTTAGACCATGGTCAACCCTGGGTAATGGAAAGTGAAGAAAACCAAACAGTGTCTAAGTAGGGGATGACTGTATACATGTATGATTCCATTCATATGAAGATCAAAAGCAGGTGAAGCCGAGTGTGATGGTGGACACCTGAAATCCCAGCTACTCCGGAGGCTGAGGCAGGAGGGTCAAAAATTCAAGCCTAGGCTGGATACATTAGTGAGATCCTGTCTCAAAAAAATAAAATGTAAAAAGGCCTGGGGAGTACAGCTGAGTGGTAGTGTATTTGTGTAGCATATACAGGCCCTGGGGTTCCATCCCTGGTACACAGAGTGGGGTGAGGGGGAGGTGAGACTCCTCCATGACGACTAAATTGGGATAGGGGTCATCCTTTGGGGCGATAGTGATGGAATGGGCCTGAGGGAGTACTCTGCACCAGAAACGTCCTGGACTTTGACCTTGGGAAGTGGAGACCCAGATGTAGGCAGATGTTAACCTTACCCAGAGATTCATGTAGAATCTATGCTCTTTGCTGTGTGCAAAGGAGTGTGTGTGTGTGTGCACACATGCGTGTGTGTAGGTGTTTTACTTGTTTTTAATTTTTTGAGACAGAGTCTCAGGATATAGCCCAGGCCAGCCTCGAACTCTGTGTGATCCTCCTGCCTCAGCCTCCTGAGTGCTGGATTACAGTGAGCCATCACACTTGCCTTAGGGGGTCTGTGTTTCCCCAGCATCAACCATGGAGCCTCCTGGGGAGCCCTGGGGGAGGATGAGCCTGTGGGCAGGGTCAGCCACTAGGGAAGTTCTAGGGCAGAGCAGAGAGACCTGTGGGGGTGGGGGGCGAGGGATGGTGGGGTCCAGTGAGCTGAGGCCTGGATGGCACCTGGAAATCTGTTGTGGGTGCCTCAGGGTGCCTCAGAAGCTGGGGAGCAGAGGACAGGATGCCAAAGAGGAAGCTAGATCCACAGCGGCCATTGATCTGGGGTGTGTAGGGCAGGCCGAGAACAGGGAGCCACAGCCCCAAGCCTGTGCTCCTGCCTCAACTCTGTCCTCTCCCCAGGGCTCCTGGCTCCTGTCTGCCCAACCAGGGTGCAGTCCTGAGCTGTAGAGAGGCCTTGGCGCCAGCAGCCATGACAGGTTTATGTTCTGCCTGTAGCTGTCCTGGCTGGGTCCCAAGTCCCCTCGCTTGCACACATCCTTCTCCAGGAGAAGCTGGGGAGGCCAGGCCAGGGCTGCCTTTACCCTCCTTCCTGGCTGTAACTCCTCCTCCTCCCCTCCTCCCCATCAGGCTGCCATCTCTTCCAGGAAGCCTACTGGGCTGGCAGAGGGGTCAGGCCCAACCGCTCAGCAGAGACCCCCTAGAAAGGGGCTTTGGCTCCTAAGACTACATGGGCCTTCTGTCTTTTTCTTCTTCCTTTTCTTTTCTTATTGATTGATTGATTGTAGTACTGGGGATTGAACCCAAGTCCTCTGCAGTGAGCTACATCCCCAGCGCTTTTTCAATTTTATTTTGACGTAGGGTTTCTCTAAATTGCTAACTTGCCCAGGCTGGACTCCTACTTGTAATCCTCCTGCCTCAGCCTCGCAGAGTGCTGGGATTACGAGCATGTGCCATCGCATCCAGGTTGTAGGCCTGTTTGAACAATGCTATCTGACTGTGGTGGTGGTCCACTGATTTTTTTTTTCCGGGGTGCTGGGGATGGAACTCAAGGCCTCGCGCTTGCTGGGCAAGTGCTCTACCACTTGAGCTAAATCCTCAGCTCTGTGGTGGTGGTGGTGGGTGTCAGGATCGGCGGGGCAGCAAAAAGCTGGGAGCAGAGCTTGGTCTGGCTCACAGGTGCTTCTTGGCCCAGCCCTCCCGGCTCTTCACAGCTGGCCAGTCCTGACTCCTGGGCACACTGCTGTCCCTCGGCCCGCAGCTGGCCAGGGTGCTCTGTGCCCGGGGCCCAGCACCGCTGCTCAGAGCTGTCCCCTGGCCTCTGGGGGGCTGCTTCCCTGGCTCAGTGCCCTGGCTGGCCTCTGTCCCCCACGATGACTTTGGTTCCTTCCTGGCCCTGGGCCAAGGCCAGGCAATGCACAGTGCAGGTCAGGCACCAGGAGCCCCGGCCTGAGGGGGACACCAGGTGGGTGGCACGGCCTGTCCTCTGCAGGGGGACAGGTCTTCCAGGACGCTAAAAGTCCTTGCGATCTGAGGAGGGGAAGGGCATTGGCTCCAAAATACTAAAGCAACAAAATAAAATTCAAAAACGTTTACTTGAAAAAGAAAATTAAAGAAATGTTTACTTAAACGTGGTCCAAACGTAGCATTGTGTCAACTTCATCTGCTGTTAAATTGAGCATTTCAAAACACGTCGCTGCCCATGAAAACACTTGGTAGCTCACATCTCACTTTGAAAGACTCCCCAAGAGCCCCAGGGACACATGACCAAGGGGGCAGCAAATCAGATGAGTCCCTCATACCTACACAGCTTTGGTATGTACACGGCTAAGGTACGGAATCCTTTTCAAGTATTTTTACAGCTGAGATATATGTGTAAAGTCAGGGTATAGGTGCATTGCATTATGGTGATAAAAAAATACGTAGCATAAAATTTACCATCTTTTCTCTTTATTTTTCTGGGGCTTTGGGCTTGAAAAGTCACCACTCAGACCAGTGCATCCCAATTGCAGGAAACTGGAGTGGTGTAGTATCTGTTTGATTTTTTTTTCTTTTCTTTTCTTTCTTTCTTTCTTTTTTTTTTTTTTTTTTTTTTTTTTTTTTTTTTTTTTTTTTTTTTTTTTTTTTTTTTTTTTTTTTTTTTTTTTTTGTTGTTGTTGTGACTGGCTTATTTCACCAAGCATCACATCCTCAAGTTTATCCATGTTGTAGCCCGGGTCAGAATTATTTTCCTTTTAAAGGCAGAATAGGATTCCACTATGTGCATGAGCTGTATTCTGTTGATCCAGAATTTGGCATTTGGTTACTTCCTCCTCTCACCCATTGGGAATAATGATGCAAGGTACATGGAAGTACACATGGCCTTTGGAGACCCTGTTTTCAACTCTGAGATATATACCTAGAAGTGGGATTACTGGATCATACAGCAATTCTATTTTATTTATTGTTAATTGCAGGAGTGAGGATTCAACCCAGGAACCCAGGGCTACATCTCCAGCCTTTTTTTTCTTCTGCTTTTTTTTTTTTAGACAAGATTTTGCTAAGTTGCCCAGACTAGGCTCAAACTCCTGCCTCAGCCTCCCAGAGGGTTGGGATTACAGGGCTGCATCCAGAGCATTTTTAAATGTTTATTGGAGCAGGGTGTGGAGCCCTGACCCATGCTGGATCGCAAATAGCACTGTGTGATGGGCACGAAGTGCAGTATACATGTGTGGCTTTATTTTCTCAAAGTAAAACTTTATATTTGTCTCATTCAATTTAATTGTGATTAGGGGGCTGGGGATTTAGCTTAGTGGTAGAGCTCTTGCCTGGTAAGCACAAGGCCCTGAGTTCGAGCCCCAGCACCCAAAATAATCTAATTGGGATTGAATCGTCATCCCTCATCCCAGACAATTCAGCGTCTGGTCCTGGCTGTGGGGTAGCATGGAAGAGCTTGCCTTCATCTGTCTAAAGCTCCTTCCCATCCTGGCAGGGGCTGGCCTGGGCAGCTGCTCCTGGAGGGTCAGGCAGGGCTCTTCTTACATCACAGAAATCAGAATTCCTGTACCTCCCACCCTTTCACTCCTTGTTATTGATCTTCCGTGAACTTCAAAACCATGCACTGATGAGTTTCAAAAGATGCCTCCTGCCCTGTGCCTGGTGCACTACGACCTTTGTATCTGCCAGGTATGGTGAAACACACCCATGATCCCAGCACTCTAGGAGGCTGAGGCAGGAGAACTACGAATTCAAGCCTGGCATGGGCAACTTAGTGACTTAACAACACCCTGTCTCAAAACTTAAAAAATAAAAAAAGAGGCTGGGATTATAGCTCAATTCTGGGTTCAATTCCCAGTACTGCCAAAAGGGGGTGGGTAACATTTATATTTTACAACTGGTTTGGTACAGAAATGAATACTCTCCAGGGTGGATTTATCATCATGTATTTGTTACTACTGTATTCTTCTCTCCCCTCTGATTCTAAAGGAAATGCAAACATTTCTGTGGGTCCCTAAAACATGTAGGCAGGGACACTATTCAACTGCTCAAGTGGATGAGAAGGACAGGAAATGGGAGGCAGGAAGGAGACACAGGTCAGCATTTCAAAACATGTCACACAGTGCATTTCTAGAACCCAAGAAACGCAGTCCTCCAGTGACTGGTTCCTGTCTGTGTCCCCAGTTGCCTCTCATGTATCTTCAGAACACCCAGTCTTCGTCATGCCTGCATGCCTCCTCCTGCTTCTGCCTCCACATTCTGTCCTGTCTTAGCCAGTTTGCTGTTACTATAACAAACACCAGAGACTGGATACTTTATAAAGAAAAGAGGTTTGGTTAGCTCACCATTCTAGAAGACTACGATCGAGGAGCTACATCTGTGAGACCCTTCTGCAAAGTTCCAAGGTGTTGCAAGGCATCAGATGGTGAGACCAAGCAAGTGAGCCAGAGACAGCTTGCTTTACTGCCAAGCCCTTCCCCATAACCCATTTCCCATAATCTATAAGTGACAATTCCATTCATAGGGACAGAGCCCTCATGACCCAATTGCTTCCCAAAAGTCTCACCTCTGAAACACCATTAGCATTTGACTTCAAGATTAAGGTGCCAGCTCATAGTGGAATGTGGTGGTACACACCTGCAACCCACCACTCAGGAGGCTGAGGCAGGAGGATCACAAATTCAAGGCTGGCATGGGCAACATAGAGAAACCTTGACTCAAAACAAAAATAAAACAAAAAATGAAATTTGGGGGACACATTCAAACCGTAGCACCTTCCCACCAATTAGACCTCCCCATCCTGACCTGGTCTTGGAAAACTCTTTCTCTTCTTCCTCCCTCATTCATTTTGCTAAGTTACCCAGGCTGGGCTTGAACTTGTGATCCTCCTGCCTCAGCCTCCCAGAGTGCTGAGATTACAGGTGTGTACCCAGTTCCTTACCTACCTGTTTACATCCATCCTTCTGTTCGGCCTCTTGAGCTCAAAGACTCTGGCTTTTCTCTGGCTCCAGTGCCCAGGACAGGGCCTGGCCTACAGCGGGTATGAATGAATGCTTAATAAAGTGCTGGATAGGGGCTGGGGATTTAGCTCAGTGGTTAGAGCGCTTGCCTTGCAAGCACAAGGCCCCAAGTTCCATTCCAGCACCAAAAAATAAATAAATAAATAAATAAATAAATAAATAAAAATAAAGTGCTGGATGACTCAGTGGATAAATGAGGGCATGAATGAATGAAGGAGGAGATAGGAAAGGAGGGCAGTGGTCTGCTCAGCAAAGGAGTCTCTTCTGCAGCTCCCACCAAGGAGGCCGTGGGGGATGGGGGAGCCAGGGCTGGGCTCTGCTCCCAGCACCACCTGCTGACTCAGCCTCCCTGGAGACCCATTTCTGGGAACTGGCCACATGCTTGGCTCGGCCCTGGCTGGTTCTGTGTTGACAAGATTCTGCCCCCCGAGTCCCTGTGCTCAGGGCCACGTGGAGGGAAGTGCCTCGTGACTCGGGGGGCCGGCAGGATGGCAGGTGCCGCCGGACTCTCCTCCCATCTGCAGTGGACCCCACTGCAGGATGCTTGCATGTCATGGGCACAGATTGTCATGAGAATCAAAGGAGGTGACTACACGGATGTCCATAGTCTGGGTGACATCCAGCGGGTGGGAAAGACTGTCATCTGAGGTGTGACATGGAGATGGTCTAGACAGACTACTGTCACTCTTCTCGAGGCCCGGCATGGGAACCCGCTTCCTTCCCAGGGGCCGGCTCTTCCCCGCCCAGCTGACCACTGGTGCTGGCTTTCGGCCCCATAATTACGAGGGGCGTGGAGTGCTGGTGCCATGTCCAGCGTCCTTGGGAGACGAGGGGCCCGTCACCAGGCTGGTCGGCCCCAAGCCATCTGTGGGATGTGCTTTGGGGCATGGTTCCTGGCTACATGCTGTCTTTGGGCCTGGTTCCCTGGGGTTGCTGTTGCTTGGAAGCAGGAACCAGGAGAACGTGGGCAGCACAGCTCGGAACTGCAGGTGGCACTGCCAAAGGCCAGAGGGGAGACTTGGTCTGTTCCTGTCTGCGCAACCCGGAGCACAGTAAGGGTCCGGCCCACTCCAGGAGCTACCCTTGAGAAGGGCTGGGGACGCATGGGCAAGAGCAGTGATCAGGTCAGTGTGGGCGTCATGTCGGGTTGTAGCAGACAAGGCTGAAGGCTCTGGGGAAAGAGGAATGTGGTTAGCTGGACAATTCTACGGGCAGCGGCCACGGTTTGGGCCCCAAGAGCTACTCTGGAGGGTCATGGGTGGGCCCAGACCTTGCTCAAAGCTGCAACAGTCAGATGGTAGACAGGTTGCCATAGAGGAGGTGAGCTTCCCGGCACCAGGGGTGAGCAAGCAAAGAGTCCTGAATCAATCAGAACCTCAGCAATGAAAGTTCCCGCAAGCTATGGTATTCTGTTGTTTGCTGGTGGCCCGGTCCATGGGAACAACCAATAAAGCAGGAAATGTGGCAAATTCTATAGAAGCCCCAAATGCAAGTGTGTGCTGGCTGGGAATATATCTTCAGCAACATTCATTCACTTGTAATACATGGGATCCTCCTGCCTCAGCCTCCCAGGTTCTGGGATTACAGATGCATACCATCAAGCCCGGCTGAGCCTTACTTTTTTTATTGTAAGCACCGCAAATCTTCACTATGCTTGAGTTCGTAAGATGTGTGTAGTACATAAATAATAGATTGGAAAGGAAAACAGACTATGACAGGAATAGAATCTGCCCACCACCACCTGGTGCGTGCACTGTTACTGCTCTGACAAGTCCTAGATGCACCAGAAGTGCCCAGGACTGGGCAACAAGGAAGTGGCCAAGCTGGATCTAGGACCCAAATCTGGGGGAGCTGGAGGCTGGAGGAGGGCAGCTGCCCAGGCCACTTGCTGCTGGGGTCCAGGGCTGTGGCCTCCAGGAAGGTGGGGAACTCCACACTCTCAGCTCTGGTACTGAGTCTGGCGGAAGCCGCTGCCCCAGCAGAAACCCCTGAGGTCACGGTGTCTGGGAGGCCGGCGTGGTCCTGTCTGGGGCCACCGTGTGACCTCCGGACCTCCGAGCAGGTCATCCCGCTGAGGCCCTCAGTCGGGTTCCCACCGTGCAAGGTGCAGGGGAGTAAATGAAATGAGGAGAAAACTACTCTCAAAGTAGGCGTTAAAAAGAAATCCAGATTTTTCAGACTCATGGTCGAAACCCTGTAGGGCTGCCCGGGTTCTCGCTCCCTCCTTCTGGCTCTAACACAAGCTCTGTGTTGTTGATTTCACAGGATCGCTCATTCATTCACTCACACCTACTCGGGGACTCCAGGCCGCCCACGCAGATTCGGGTGATCAGAGCTGGCGCTGTGGGTGTGTGCTTCCTTTTATTTTTTCGTTACTGGAGACTGAACCCGAGGCCTTGGCACTGAACCACATCCACAGCCTCTTTTTTTGAGACAGGGTCTCGCTAAGTCACTAAATTGCCCAGGCAGGGCTCCAATTTGTGATCCTCCTGCCTCGGCCTCCCAGAGTGCAGGGATTGATTACAGGCGAGGGCCTACCTGCCTTTTTGCGGTCTCCGCCACCCCACCCCACCCCCGCCTGTGTCATGCCGCCCCCACGGTGCGCCCAGAACTAGCACACTGATCACGCGTGCCACCTCCCAGGACTTCACGGGTTCCCCGGCCCCACCGCCCCCGCAGGCGCGCCGCTGGCCCGCTGGGTGTAGGCGTCTCCGTGCAGGCCCCGCCCCGCCCCAGGCAGCCAATGAGCCCCGCGGTGCAGGCAGACCCCGCCCCGCGCGGGGAAGCCCTGCCGCTGATTGGCCTTCCCCCGCGCAGTGTCCCCTCGCACGTGGGGCGGGGGCCGGAGCATGGAGTGAACGAGATTCCCCGCCCCCGTGCTCCCTCCGGCCCGCGCCGCCCGCCGCCCGCCGCCCGCCGCCCGCCGCCCGCCGCCCGCCGCCCGCCGCCCGCCGCCGGGACCCCGCCGTCCCGTTCCCGCGTCGCGGAGCCGCGATGGCCAAGCGCAGCTCGCTGTCCATCCGCATCGTGGAGGGGAAGAACCTGCCCGCCAAGGACATGTGAGCACGCCAGGGGTCGGCGCCCCACCTTCCGGGGAAGGACCCTGCCCGCTTCGACGCCCCACCCTGCCGGGGTCCTCACGGCCAGCCCCGCAGGGACAGCGGAGGCGAGGGGATGGCGAGCGGCAGGGAGAATGGGGACAGTGAGGTTTGCTGCGGACACTGGGCAGGGAGAGGCTTGCGGACCTGCAGGGGGCTCAGCTAGCCGCGGCTCGCGAGGGGAAGGGCCGGGCTGGGCGGGGGCTGACGCGGGGACAGCGCTGGGAGCAGGCCGAGGGCGTGGCTGAAGGGACGGAGTCCCCCTAGAATCGGGGGTCGCCTCAGTGGCTCCAAGCCCCTCTACCCAAAGTGTGCATCTGAAACGGCCGGTGCCAGGGGCTGTCCCGAGACGTCCTGCCGGGCACCTGGCAGGGCGCGGGTGAGGCACGTGCGGGGTGGTAGCGTGGCTGTGCCCTCGCTTTGCCCGAGCCCTCGCTTCAATCCTCACATCCACCCAGCACCCACATCTCAGCATTCCCGTGTGTGTATGGGGGATCCTGGGGATTGAACCCAGGGCCTTTGCACTGGGCTATGTACCCAGCTCCACCTCCCTTTTTAATTTTGAGACAGGGCCTCCCTAAATTGCACAGGTTGGGCTCGAACTTGCGATCCTCTTGCCTCCGCTTCCTAGCATCTGGGATCGCGGGCGTGCACCACCACATCTGGCTCACCATTCCATTTTACAGATGAGAAAACCCGACGCGCAGAGGCCTGCAGTGCTATATCCAAGGGGGTAGAGCAAGGGCTCCTAACAGACGCTGACATTTTCAGGGTTCCTCTGGTCCCTGGCAGGGTTGGGGGAGCTTTTAGGAAGGGTTCCTTTTTAGCCCCTTCTCAGTAGGACCCAGGCTGACCTGCGCAACCCCTGGTTCCCATCCTGGTTGGGCCTCTGCCTTCCTCATGTACAGCCTCAGTTCCCCCTTCCGTGAACTGGGGCGGGGTCGTGTCTGACATCTCCTAGGGAGCGGTGGGAAACGGAGAGCTATGGAGACGCTCGCTGCCTGGCTGGTGGGGGAGGAGAGGCCCGAGGGAGGCATAGGGTCCAAAGTCTGCCAGGCTGCAGCCTCCCTGGCCTGGGGCGCAGATCGAGCTCCAGGAGGCAGAGAAGTGGCCTCCAGAACTGGGGGGCCGGGAGGGGGCCCGGGCATCTCTCGCCCGCACGCGCCGCTCAGCCGCTCACGCACGGTGGCCCCTGAGAGCTTTCCAGTTTGCTCAGCGCCATGGGTGGTTCCAGTTCAAGGCCCCCTGGGCCTGCCGAGGCCGAGCTCAGTGGTTGCCATGGCAATGGTGCGGGCAGGGCCGGGACATCTCAAGGTGGGTCTCTGGGCACCGAGGAGGGGGCGAGCTGGGAAGGAGGTCCCTTGGGAAGACAGAGGTGCTCTGGGGACGGTCTGGGGAGGGTAGCAGCCCCCAGGCCCGGCCTGTAACCTCCCCCACCCCACCCGGAGCTCTGTAACTAGGTCATCTTGGCCTCCTTTGGCTGATGGTGTCTGGAAGGAGCAGCCCCTCAGTCTGTCGCCTCCCTCCTCAGCCCCACAGCAGCTGGCCCTGGTGACTGGCTCCAGGGCGCTGAAGCTGTTGGGCTGGGCCTACCTGGGATGCTAGAAACGGTGCATGGCCCAGGGACTCGGTGAGGGGCCTCCATCCCCAGGGGAGGGACCCCCCTCCCCCCCAGTGCTCTTGGTCTTGCCCTCCTCCACTCCCCTCATGTCCCTGGCCACCTCTCCCCTGCCTTCCCCCAGGCAACGATTATACAGCAGCCCTGACCTGCCAGGGTCCCTTAAACCACTTTGGCTCCAACTCCCCACACTTTGCCAGCTCCCTCCATAGCCCCGCCTTTGATGTTCTCTGGAAAACTCCGGTGCATACTTCAAGACACTTCTCAAACTTCTCTCCTTTCCCTGGTGCCCTCAGGCAGGTCCCTGGCTCCCATCCTCGACTTGCAGCTTTGTCCAGGGAGGTGGGAGTGGGGCTGTGGGTGTAGCCTTTGACCCTTCAGGGACTGGGACTCCCAGGACTGAGCCTCTCACTCCATGCAGGAGTTTGGGGAGGTCTCATCTTGTCCCCGCCTCACTGTGCCTCACAGCCCCAGGGCTATCTGCTGAGCAGCATCTAGGATGGGGAGCTCACTACCTTTCCTGGTGGTCCATCTTGACTGAGTTCTGAGGATAAGCCCTCCGTACCCAGCGGTCACCTGCCTCCTGCCACTTCCCCTCAAGGGTTTGCACTCCTCCTCAAAGCTCAGATCACAGCTGTACTGCCATCCCCAGCAGCCTCTTATGCCCCTGCCCCACCCTGTCTCCCGTCCCTGTACCTGGGTCAGCTGGGCAGGAGCTGAGTCCCACGGTGACCAGTGACCCACTGGCTCCCATGCCCGGGGCTATTTCAGGGTTTGCTCTCTCCTTCCTCCTAGACACTGCCAGGGCCCTAAATATAGAGGCCAGACCGGGCCAGTGGTGACCGGCTATGTATTTATTTCAGTACTGGGGTTGAACCCAGGGCCTTCCACCCAAGCTACATCTCCAGCCCTTTTCATTTTTTTGAGACACACAATCAAGTCGTTAATCTGCCATGCTGGTCTAGAACTTTCCATCCTCCTGAGTGATGGGAGTACAGGTGTGTGCCCGTGTGCCACCACTCTCTCGGCCCTCTCTTGACCCCATCCCCTCCCACCCCTGCTGTCCTGCACACCTGGGTCCCGCTCCTGCCTCTGTGTGTGCATCCCACCGCTGACCTGACCTCACGTTCTGTCCTTGGTTCCTGGTTCCTTCACCGAGTGGGAGCTGGGCTCTGGGTGGTGCAGTGCATGCAGGGAGGAACCAGGATTCCCTGCCCTGGGGCCCTGGGCCAGGAGGCTGTAGCAGGGCAAAAGGGACACCATGGTGGGCCATAGCCCAGAGAGGTCCCTGTTGTCTCAGCTGGCACTTAACTTCTCCCTGCTTCCCCTGAGCTCCAAATACATGATCGCCTGCTGGGTCCTGCAGCACAGCCCAGTTCGTGGGGCTCACAGAGGTCTGAGCCGTCCCACGTTTGGCTTTAGGCTGGGGGAGGTGCAAGCAGGGTGTTCCCAGGAGGCTCCCTGAAGGAGGGGCCTCTGGATCATGGCCAGTAGTCAGGGGACATTACAGGCAGTTCACACCTCCACCAAGTGCCCCTCCTCTGACATCTCAGGGACCCAGGGCAGCTGGGCTCACAGTTCCCACTTTACTGAAGTCAAACTCGCCTTGGCAAACATTTCCTGTCTATCAGGAGGGCTTTTGGAGGTGACACCCTGTGGCTTCCACTCTTGGAAGAGCCCTCTAAAGGGAACTGGGAAGTAGAAGCCTTTTGCATGTCAGTGCACTTCCTTTTTATGAGACACTCACCTCCCCTGGCCCCATCCTGGCCGGGCTGGAGCCCCTCAATCTCCAGAGCCCCTACACCCTGAGGTAATGGAGTGAGTAGATCTGGGCTTTCTTCCCCAGAGCTGGGCGGCAGGTTGCTGGATTCCTTCATTTATTCCTCCATTCACTTGTTCACGCACTCAGTCAGTAATCACTTAGGGGACCCCTGTCTTTTGTGTCAAGCCCTGTCCTAGCCACCCGCCCCCCCCGAAATGGTCTCCACTCAAGTAGGCAGGGAGGCAGCTGCTGACAGCGTCACACTTCAATCCCCAGTCCTGGGATGGAGAGAATAGTGGGGAGTAGGATGGGGCGCCCTTTCTTCCAGTCTTGGGGCTGGGAATTTTATTTTTCTACAGGACTGGGTATTGACCCCATGGCCTTTGCACTGAGCTACATCCCCAGCTCTTTTATTTTTATTTTTATTTTGAGACAACGTTTTGCTAAATCTATGACTTGCCCTGGCTGAGCTGGAACTTGTGATCCTTCAGCCTCAGCCTCCCAGAGTGCCACCACGCCTGGCTCAGGGGAATGTTCTTGTGGGGGCCGGGGGGCACAAGGACAGCAGAGGCAAAGGCTCAGAGGGAGCGTAAGAGTCTAGACTTTGGGGTTCAGGGTAGGCATGCCCAGAGATGCCTGGGCTGTTGCTGGGATGCAATCTTAGGGCAAGGCGTGGGCAGGGTGAGAGTGGGCAGAAAGAGGAGCAGCGAGCGGTGCCCATGCCCGCACCCCTGCCCATGATGGGGAGCCCTGCCTTCCCCTGCCGCCCCCGTCCTGCTGAGGGTGGGCACATATTCCAGCCTGAGGAGCCTTGGGGCTCCAGCCCAGCTCCCCGTGCTGCAGTCTTCACTGTCTTCTTTTCTGGGGTCCTGGGACACCCCCCCAGCCCCGCCCCTTGTCTGTCTTGCAGTACTGGAAGCAGCGACCCCTACTGTATTGTGAAGGTGGATGGTGAGCCCATCATCAGGTAGGAGGCCCCCACCCCAGGCTGAGGCCTCCGCTCGCCCAGCCCTTGTTGGTCCAGGAGGAGCCGGGCTCTGGGTGCGGGGCTTGGACCCCTGACCTGGGCCCTGTGTGCGCTGGTGCACCAGCTGGGAGGTGACAGGGGCCTCAGTGGGGGCGCGGCTCAGTGTAGAGTGCTCGCCCGGTGTGTGCAGTGTGTGCGAGGGCCTGGGTTCCTTCCCCAGCCCGGGGAATGAGAGACCGGCCTGTAACGTCTTGCTGATTACTGACCTTAACGCCTGTCCAGGGATTAGCTACTGCTGGCGGGGCACCCGGCCAAGGGCCTCTCACCTGCCTCCGTTCATCTCTGCAGGCTTCGCACCCCCTTCCCCCACCCCGAGACAGATGACTGTGATTAGTCACCACAGCTGTCATTTACAGGGCGCTGGCTCCTCTGATCCGGTGCTAACCCTTCACTAGCCTGTTTCATTCATTACAGAGAGCTGCATACGTTGTCAATAAACCCCACTGACAGACAGGAAACAGGCTCAGACCGAGTCACTTGCCCGAGGTCACACACTCAAGTAGTGGCAGAATCAGAACCCGAGTCCCTTCTCCCCGACCTGGACCTTGCTCAGACCCCTCTCCCTGGGGGAGTCGCCACACAGTGATTATCCCCTCCGGCACAGACAGCCAGTGGGGATGGGCATGGTGGCTCTGGTTGTCTCAGTACAGACAGGGAAACTGAGGCCCCAAAGCCTGCGTAACCTGCTTGAGAAGCAGCAGAGGTGAGGGTGGCTCCTGAGCCTTCGTCTGGGCCCTTGGTGGCTTCGGCTCACGGTCTACTGAGCCCCGTGCGTTAAAGTCTGGGTTTGGCCAGAGCTGGGTGAAACGGTGCCGGCTTGTGGTTTTAGCTCCTCCCAACTGCAGCCTCAGTTTCCCCAGGTGTAGGGCCTGTGCCCCATCTGTCTAGGACAGAGAGGAAGGGCAGGGACTGGTGGCTGCTGGTGGACATGGGATCTGGGGTGATGAAAAGCATCCCACAGCCAGTCATTGCTGGGGGTGGCCCGGGCAAGTGCTTAGGGTCCCTTCCTGCAGGACGGCCACCATGTGGAAGACCCTGTGCCCCTTCTGGGGTGAGGAGTACCAAGTGCACTTGCCACCCACCTTCCACGCTGTGGCCTTCTATGTCATGGACGAGGATGCGCTCAGGTAGGTGTGTGGCCCAGGCGTGGTCATCTGCCCTTCCGGCCTGCTCCCCTGCTGGACTGCTGGTCCCTGGGTAGGGCTGAAGTGTGTCAGCGTGTGCTTGTGTGGATTCATATTGCACACACCACAGCGCGTGTGTGCATATGCGTGCAAATAGGCTCAGGTGTGTGTGGAAGCGTGAGCCGTGAAATAGGTTCTCGGAGGGCATGAACTTGGCACTGTGCGGGCACACCTGCTGGTCCAAATGCAGAGCCGTCCCGTGCCCACGAGTGTCTCAGTCGCTCCCGGTGGGGGGCCCTGAGCTTGTGGGAGGGGTCTCAGGTGTCCCTGACTCCATCTCTGCCCCTAGCCGGGACGATGTTATCGGCAAGGTCTGCCTCACGAGGGACACACTGGCCACGCTCCCCAAGGGTAAGATCCCCAGGAGGGCCCCACAGCGGCTCCTGCTTCCCCACCCCTGCTACCCAGGCCTGGCCCCTCCCATTCCCAGGCTCTCCCTCTGGCCTCCCTGTCCCCAAGCCCAGGAAAGCCATCTCTGGGCTCCAGGTGGAGACTGTACCTCCCTAGGGGGAAAAGGGCTGCTAATGACAGGACCTGAGGTTCCTGGGGCCCCCTGTATGCCACTGCTGGGGCGGAGGGAGCCCTCCCAGTCAGGGCCTGTCTGCGCCCCTGTGCCCGTCTGTCCTGAGCCTGAGGGACTGGCGGTGCCGGTCCAGGCTAGAGAGCATCTTGGATTCTTCCTGGAACACAACACCTTGCCTTGCTATGTGACCTTGGGCAGGTCTTTGCCTTCTCTGGGCTCTGCCATGGAGCCTTAGGGACCCTCTCGCTGGCTCCCTGCACATACAGGATCCTATCAGTGAGCCCAGGCCTGGCGTGGGGCACAGCAGGCGCTGACAACTCATGGAGTCTCCTGGCCCTGCCAGGCCACAGGCCTCTCCTGCCCTCCCTGGAACCTTCCCCACCCGGGCCTCAGGCCCTGCTCCTAGCAGCATGGGGAGAACTACTGTCCTGTTTTAAGGTGGGGAAACTGAGGACAGAGCACAGTCCTGTGATGAGTTAGGGTTAGGACATCAAGTGTAGCATGGCAGGATAGTGGGGCACAGGCCTGGGGACCCCTGGTTTGAGATTCTAATCCCAGTTCTTCACATTGCTGCTGCTAAGCCTCTGAGCCTGTTTCCTCAGTAATAGCAGCCCCTCGCTCACGAGTGCTCTGGACAGTTCTGGTGGTGTGGGCCGAGGGTGGAGGGTATCCAGGGGACCGGCCAGGCCCCCTGAGCCGCAGCCCTGCAGGGTTCACTGGCTGGGCCCACCTGACGGAGGTCGACCCGAATGAGGAGGTGCAGGGCGAGATCCATCTGCGGCTGGAGGTGCTGCCTGGGGCCCCGGCCTGCCGGCTGCGCTGCTCTGTGCTGGAGGCCAGGTAAGGTGTGGGAACGGGAGCCTCCTCCGCCTCTGGGTCTCAGGGCCTCTTCCCAACAAGAGAGGGGCTGGGAGCAGTGTGGGCATGCACGCCTGTCATCCCAGCACTCTGGAGGCTGAGGCAGGAAGATCACAAGTTGAAGCCCAACCTGGGCAACTTAGCGAGACCCTGTCTCCAAATCAAATATAAGAAAGGGCTGGGGATATAGCTTGGTTGGAAGGCCCTGGATTCAGTCCTGGTAACACACACACACACACACACACACGCGCGCGCGCGCCTGAAGAGCTGGCCCTGACTCAGACATGCTGCCTGGGGACCTCTGTTCAGGGGTGTAGCCTTTGGGGAAAGCATGATGGTCTGATGTCAGAGCATGGGGTAGGAGGTGCAGGGGACCCCGAACTGTCTGAAGGCTCCATTGCCTTCCCCTGGGTTAGCCCCAGTGTGAACTTGGCCCAGGGTTGCGTGCGTGTGTGTGTGTGTGTGTGTGTGTGTGTGTGTGTATGCGCGCGTGCATGCGTGTGCATGCACATGTACAGGTCCTTGGCGGGGTGTAGGGTAAAAAGAGTTCCTGAAAATCTCCAGCCTGGTGTTGGGATTCTCCCCAGGAGGGACACTGGCTTCCAGGGCTCTGTGGGTCTGAGTCACCTGTGACGGGGCTACCCCCCTCCCCCAGGATATTTTTAGCTGCAGGCCCCACTCCTGTCTGGGTCTGAGTGTGAGTCACACACTTTCCATGAGAGACGCCTTCCCCTCTGGCTCCAGACCCCCTCCCTGGACCCCACACCTCAGCCAGCACCCCAGGGACCAGTGCCCCTCACCCTGGCATGATTACCCCATCTGGGAGGAAGACCTCTGCTGCAGGGTGTGGGTCGGGTGATGGGTGTCTGGGGCATCTGTCCCCACCCTTTACTTTCTGCCCCCAGGCTGGGGTGTTGGAAACCTCGGGGCTTGGCAGAACAGTGGTCCCGCCCCCGCGCTCTCCCAGCCAGCCAGTCCTGCCCTCTGCTTCCCCGTCTCAGCCTTGCCTGGCACTAGAACATCTGGGGCACGGGCGAGCACACGTGTGGGCACACTGCTGGGCCCTGGGACCTCAGCTGCTTTCCCCCAGGTGCACTGGAGATGGCAAGGCCAGCGCACTTCCCCCCGGCCTCCCCGCCCTCCGAGGGCCTCCTCTGTCTGCCCTCACCTCTCCCCACTGTGAGCGCACCGAGGCCAGGCCGGTCTAGCCTCCCTCAGCAACTCTGGCCTCTCTTCAGGGAGAGCGGAAGGGGGACTTGTCCCCTGTCGTCCTCAGCCCTGAGACCCTGCCGGGACCTTGGGACAGCTAAGGAACCTTCTGCTGCAAAGAAAGAAAAAACATTTTCTTCTGACCGTTGCTGGCCAAACCACTCAAGGCCAAACCCTGGAGTTCTCATAGATGCTGGTTTTATTTTTGTGTCTGTGTGCAGCGCTGGGCATGGATCCCAGGGCATCCTGCGTGCTAGGCAGGCCCTGTACCAATGAGCTGCCGTCTCAGTCCCTTAGACAGTTTTAAAAGGGGGAAGAAAAAGCCAGGCTTGGTGATGCACACTTGTAATCCCAGCACTCCAGGAGGCTGAAGCAGGAGGATCACAAGTTCCAGCCCAGTTGAGCAGCTTAGTGATTTAGTGTGACCTGGTCTCAAAATAAAAAAGGGCTGCGAATGTAGCTCAGGGTATAAGGCTCTGGGTTTGATCCCCAGGACTGAGGGGGAGGGGGAGAGGCAGGAATGAGCAGCTTGAAATTTAAAATACGGAAAAGGAAATGGGCAGAAAATATTCACAGATAGAGGCCGGGTGGGCTATGGTGTTCTTCCTCGGGGGCCTGAAGCAGGGGCTGCTGGGAGCGGATCCGGGCTTTGTAAAGACTCACCCGTGCAGATCAGGAGGAGGGTCGGCCAGGGCTGCACAGTCACCCACCCAGAGTGGGTGACATTTCTGGGGTGGCTCTCCGGAAAGAAGCCGCTGACTTCAGTAAGCCTCAGTCTTCTCCACTGCACCAATGGGGACACTCCTGGGGCCCCAGGTGACAGGCGGGTGATCCACTGCTGCATCCCACCCTCAGGGACCTAGCCCCGAAGGACCGGAATGGCGCATCTGATCCCTTTGTCCGCGTGCGCTATAACAGCCGGACGCAGGAGACCTCGGTGAGGGGGCCGGTGGGCTGGGGAGGGCTGCGTCCCAGCTGCTCACCTCCTGGCCACTTCCTGGCCCTTGCCCGAAAGGTTAGGGGTCAGGTGGGGACCACACCCTCTTTGTACCTGACCACGTTGCGGGGGCCAGAGAGAGATGCAAAGTCCAGCAGCCCCCCACTCTTTTGTTACCTCTGGTACAGCCTGGGTGGTGGGGATGGTGCGGGGTGGGGGCGGTGTCGAGATTTATGTTCTCAGTGGCGCTGCCGTGCGGCCTTGGGCAAGTCTGAAAAGGATGAACTCCTGGCAGAGCCAGGGAAGGTGTTTGAAGGGTGCCGCCCCTACCTGGGCCGGGGAGCCTGGCAGAGCGCGCCCCAGCCCCTCCTGTCTTCTTCGGGCAGGTGGTAAAGAAGTCCTGCTACCCGCGCTGGAACGAGACGTTTGAATTCGAGCTGGAGGAGGGGACCGCGGAGGCGCTGTGCGTGGAGGCCTGGGACTGGGACCTGGTCAGCCGGAATGACTTCCTGGGCAAAGTGAGCAGCACCCCAGCCCCGCTGGGCTGCGCCTGCCGCAGCTGGTCCACAGGAGAGGGACACTCGGGAAGCCTGGAGCTCCCGGGACCAGCAGCTGTCCCCTACTGCCTTGCGAGGTGGCTTCGCCCTAAGAGGCCAGTCCATGCAAGGAAGAGACCTGAGTGTCCCCACCCCGTCCGCTTGCTGCAGGTCGTGGTCAACGTCCAGAGACTGTGTGCAGCACAGCAGGAGGAGGGCTGGTTCCGGCTGCAGCCCGACCAGTCCAAGAGCAGGCGGGCTGAGTGAGTGTGCGGCTTGGTGGTGGGGCTGGGGGTGGAGGGCTGAGGCTTGAGAGCTGGCTGCTGCAGGGGCAGGAAGCGGGGCAGGGGTCTGACATGTGGTCCACGTTTCCTGCAGCCCTTGCTTGCCCGGCCGGGACCCTTTTCATGCAGGTGGCACCTGCCTCCTTCCGTTCCCACAGTCCCACTGTCAGCCTTGTCCTCTGAACTCCAGGGCCACGCTGGTCTGCTTTCTGCCTTCAGGCAGGTTCTCAAACCCCTTAGCCCCTTCCTGCTCAGGGCTTCCCCGCAGACCTCTGGGCTGGGCTCCCATCCTCAGGGCAGTGTCTCTGAGCAGTGCTCTGATGCGCCTTCCTCAATATTCCCCAGGAATAGGGCTGCCAGGTGAAAGATGGGACACCCAGTTAAAACTGAATTTCAAGCTGAGTGTGGTGGTGCAGGCCTGTAATCCCAGCATCCTGGATGCTGAGGCAGGAGGATCACAAGTTCGAAGCCAGCCTACACAATTTAGCAAGACCCCATCTCAAAATTTTAAAAAAGGACGGGGGTTGTAGTACAGTGACAGAGTTTGCCAAGCATGCATGAGGCCCTGGGTTCAGTCCCCAGGACTGTGGAACAAAACAAAAAATCCTGAATTTCAGATAAATGTTTTCTCAGTATAAAAGTGATCATGTGATATTTGAGAGATACTAAAAAACTTTAGCCTGCTTGTGTGTCCCGGAGTCCCATTAGATGGTTTGGTTTTGGCTTCCTGCCAAAGGTGCCAGGCCCCCATGGCACCCTTACCAGGGCAGGGGCGGGTGGCCAAGTGTGTGTCCATTGGGAGGCAGCCCGGGGCCACCACGATGGCTTGTGCAGTGCATGGTACGTGTGCTGGACACACACCCAGAGAGGTCAGTACCCAGCCCCTCCCCCTTTATTTTTTATTTCGAGACAGGGTCTCACTAAGTTGCTAAGTGGCCTAGACTTGGCTTGGGCTTTTTTGGTGGAGGGGGGCGGTCCTGGGGATTGAACTCAGGGTGTTACACTTGCTAGGCAAGCACTCTACCACTCGAGCTAAATCCCCAACCCCGAGCTTTGAACTTTTGCTTCTACTTTTTCAGCCTCGGGGTGCTGGGATTACAGGTGTGCACCATCATGCCCAGCCCTGACAGGTTGTTACAGGGGCTGGGAAAATGCATCTAGACGAAAGGGTACACAGGAAGGCATTATCTGGGAGCTTATTTTTTGGAGTCTGAGAGGGGAACCCAGGGCCTTGTCCATGCTAGGTAAGCACTCTACCACTGAGGTACACCCATTGCTGCCCTATGTGGATGATTACAGACCCAAGGTCGGGGAGCCTGGCAAGCCCACTGGAGTCACACTTGGGGTCCACAGGAATCTGGAGGCAGAGGGAGGCAGACTTTGAAAACAAATGGCATTTCCATGAGCCCTGAGGCAGGAAGGACCTTCCAAATAGAGCAGCAGGGCAAGGGAGCTGAAGGGCAGGAGCAGAGAGGCTTTGAGCCTGGCGTGGGGGCAAAGACCCAGGGCAGTGTGATTGGGTGCACCCCAGGGCAGCCAGGGTCCCTGGTGGAGAGGTCACAGGCTTGCCCGTTCCAGGGGCAACCTGGGCTCCTTGCAGCTCGAGGTGCGGCTGTGGGATGAGACGGTGCTGCCCTCCAGCTGCTACCAGCCCCTGGTACAGCTGCTGTGCCAGGAGGTGAAGCTGGGCGCCCAGGTGAGGGGGCAGTCGGGGCAGGTGGGAGGGCCCAGGGCTGGTGGACCTGCCCTCCCTGGTCTTCTGAACCCATTCTACAGAGCAGCAAACTGAGTTCTGGGGCTGGTAAGACGCTGGCCCAGTGCAGGGCCCAACCCTTTCCCGTGGCACTCTGCAAGCCTTGACTGGGGGCCGCTTCTCTCCCGGTGCTGCCTTTCCCTGCTGCCTCCTGCAGGGCCTGGGGCAGCTGATCCCAGTCATCGAGGAGACCACCAGCGCAGAGTGCCGCCAGGAGGTGGCCACCAACCTGCTCAAGCTCTTCCTGGGGCAGGGGCTGGCCAAGGAGTTTCTGGACCTGCTCTTTCAGCTGGAGCTGGGTCGCACCAGTGAGGCGGGGAGCTCCCAGGGGGTTAGAGGGGGCTCTTTAGCAGGTGGATGGTTCCCCTAGGAGTGAGGCGGGAAAAGAGAAAGGGCAGAGGTGGGGTAAGATGAGATGGCCCCGTATGTACCGTGGGGCCACTTAGAGCCCCGAGGTCCACTGTCCTCCCCCAAAGCCTTGCCCAGCTCCCTGCTCACCGGCCCTCTGCTTGTAGGTGAGGCCAACACCCTGTTCCGGAGCAACTCTCTGGCCTCAAAGTCCATGGAGTCTTTTCTGAAGGTGAGGTGCACAGTATATGTCATCCCTCCCTTGTAGATGACGACGACCCTGAGGCGCAGAGGGGCCCCTTCTGCCGCAGTGTCTAGGGCCCTTGAAGGCCAGGGATTTCCGTATGGAAAAGCAGTTTGTTGCGGCGCCTGGTTGTGGACCTGGTCCTGTCCCAGGTGGACCCTGCAGGCGGTGGCGCGCGGGGTGGCTGGGAAGGCCAGCTGCTGGGAGGGGTGCACAGCTGGAGGCAGGAGACTGACCAGTGCGGCTCGCGACGGCCCCCAGGTGGCGGGGATGCGGTATCTGCACGGCGTCCTGGGCCCCGTTATTGACAGGGTGTTCGAGGAGAAGAAGTACGTGGAGCTGGACCCCAGCAAAGTGGAAGTTAAGGATGTAGGGTGAGGCCGCGGTGGGCAATCAGGTCGATCTGCAAGTGTGTGCTTACGGCTTTCTGCCTGGGTTACTTGTTGCTTTACCCACCTCGTGGTTGTCTGGGTCCGTGTCTCGGCCGGTGCCTTTCAGCGCCTGCGTCTTCGGGAGCCCCCGTCCTCCGCGACGTGTGCGCGAGTGCTGACCGCGCGCTTTTGTCCCTCCGTCCCGGCCCGCGCAGGTGCTCTGGGCTGCATCGTCCACCAAGCGAGGTCGAGGTGCTGGAGCAGAGCGCGCATACTCTGCGCGCCCACCTGGGGGCGCTGCTGAGCGCTCTCTGCCGCTCGGTTCGCGCATGCCCAGCGGTCGTCCGCGCCACCTTCCGCCAGCTGTTCAAGCGTGTGCGCGAGCGCTTCCCGGGCGCCCAGCACGAGGTGCGGGCCCCTGCAGGGTGGGGCGGAGGGGAGGGCCGGGGTCCCAAAGGCCAGCGGGGGCCGGCCGCATTCAGAAAGGTGGGGAAGTTAGGCTTGGTGGCGCACCCCTGTAATCCCAGCACTGGGGAGGCTGAGGCAGGGGTGTCACTGCGAGTTCGAGGCCAGCCTGAACTACATAGTGAGACCCTGCCTCAAGGAAAAAAATAAAAAGTGGGGAAGGGGCTGGCATGAGCCCAAGCCTGGGGATTTTTCGCCCCCGTTTCTGCTCCCCTGCAGAACGTGCCGTTCATCGCCGTTACCAGCTTCCTGTGCCTACGCTTCTTCTCTCCCGCCATCATGTCGCCTAAGCTCTTCCACCTGCGTGAGCGGCACCCGGACGCCCGCACCAGCCGTACCCTGCTCTTGCTGGCCAAGGTGTGGGCCTGCAGACATGGGTTGGGTGGCTGGCTGGGTATTGCGTAGGCACCTGGGCTGGACTACTGTGACCCCGACTGGCTCGGAGGCCTCGCTTGGCCCTACACTTTACAGTTCACAAGGCTTTCCGTGGTCACCTCTGCCGGACCTCGCTCAAACCAGAGCACAGGTTCCCAAGGGGACAGAGGTAGCCATAGGCCCGTCTTGTGAGTAGGGGCCACCCAACCTGCGTCTCCTGACTCACAGGGTGCACCTCTCTGCCCAGCACTGGGATGGCGTCCCCAGTGCAGCAGTCTGGTGTTAAACCTGCAAAGGAGCCGGGTGGTGTTGTGCACACCTGTCGTCCCAGCATTCTGGGAGGCTGAGGCAGGAGGATCTCAAATTGGAGGGCAGCCTGTGCTCTTTACCCAGACACTGCCTCATAAAGTTAAAGGGCTGGGGATGTAGCTCAGTGCAAGGGCCCTACGTTCAGTTCTCAGTACTGCAAAACAGAAAACCAAAAACCTGTGGAGGAAGGCCAATAGGTTGTGTGTAAATGAGCTCAGTGGTCAGATCCCATAAAGGCCTCAGCCCTGTGATCCATTCGTTCCTGTTCTGCCGTGGACCTGGGATGTGCCTCGTCTCTGCAGCTGGGGTGCAGTACACACACAAAACCTGGCTGTTCCGGCTGTCACCCACAGGCGGTCCAGAACGTGGGCAACATGGACACGCTGGTTTCCAGGGCCAAAGAGGCCTGGATGGAGCCGCTGCAGCCCGCTGTGCGCCAGGGTGTGGCGCAGCTGAAGGACTTTATCTCCAAGCTCGTGGACCTTGGGGAGAAGGAGGGTGGGTGCCTCCCTGCGCGGCCCCTCTCGGTTGTTCAGGGGTTGGTTTTTGCCCCCAGCTCGGGGGTCCCCCCCCACCCCACAGCACCTCCTTCCCCCTATTTAGGCCTGCAGTTCAGGGCTCCTGCCCACATTTACATGGCCCCACCCCTGCCCCTCTTTCCTGGCTCATTCTGCCTCCTGGGCCCGCAGAGCTGGACCTGCAGCGGATGCTGAGCTTGCAGGCGCCCTTGGTGAAGGAGGGGCCACTCTTCATCCACAAGACCAAGGGCAAGGGCCCCCTCGCGTCCTCATCCTTCAAGAAGCTCCATTTCTCCCTCACCACGGAGGCCCTCAGCTTCGCCAAGACGCCTGGCTCCAAGGTGGGTTGGGAGGGAGGTTGGTGGGAGGGGCGTCCAGCCTTGCTCAGCTGTGTGCCCCTAGGCAAAGTGTCTCCCTGTAAATGTGGGGTAAGAGTCCCCACTTGCTGTGTTACAGACAGTGAGACGGTCTTGTTGTGGGTCTTCCCGAGACCTGACACATAAGAGCTGGGCAGATGGCGTCTTTGGAGGTGCTTTGTCCCCCAGGTGCCTCGCCTTTGAGGTCTCTCCCCACAGAAGGGCTAGGGATGTGTGTGCTTCCTTGCTGGACCTGTTGACCCTTTCCTGGGCTACCTGGACCCCAGGCAGCCAGGCTGTGGGGGTGCCCTGCGGGTGCTCAGCCCACCTGAGCACATGAGTGCGGCCTGAAGCAGGTGAAGGAGTTTGTCAGGCCCTGGTCTTGAGGAGCCAGATGAGGGTCCCATCAGATGAGGGGCACAGCTTCTTCCCTAGGACTGCTGTTACGTGTCCTGTGCTCCAGGGCCGAAAGATTTTGCCACACAGGCATTAATTCTGGCGCTCATTTGTCCACTGTCAACCTGTGACCGTCAGATGACTTGACCAGGACACTTGGGCTGCTGTTGTGATGTTCACCCTGAGCTGGGTTTCCCCCAACAGACCCCTGCTGCCCCTGGGGGAGCCCTCCTCCAGGGGTCTCCCATGTGACCTTGGGGGGACCACACCTCCTCTCATACCTGCTCTTTCTGTCTGGCCGCCCCAGATTGCTGCTCGCAGAAACTGCGGCTCAAAAGTGCAGTCACACGGCAGGGTCTGGTTCGCCCCACAGTGCCACGCCTGCTGGTTGGGATCCCCAAGATTGTGTGGTGGCCCTGAGCCCCTGGAATTCCGTGGTGTGTACAGGGCAGGAGTGAATGAGGACCCAGCCAGTGGCCAGAGTGAGGAGGAAGCCTGGGGCAACTGGGGAAGGCTTCCCGGCAGAGGCAGGAGCGCAGAATCACTGAATCCTAGTGCTGGGAAGGACTGCAAGGATCAGTTGTGTGGGTCACAGATTGCCAAAGGACCGTATGCCAGTGATGACAGGGTGTCACTATCCCAAATACAGCTGCTTCTGTCTGTAACTCCGTTAGGAAATTCTTCATGCCCAGCCTGGTGGTGCCTCCCTGTAATCCCAGCACTTGGGAGGCTGAGGCAGGCGGGTTGTGAGTTCAAGGCCAGCCTGGGCTACATAGTGAGACTCTAGTGAGAGAGAGAGAGAGAGAGACAGAGTGATTTACCTTGAACCAAAGTCAGCTTCCTGTGGTTCTCTCCTCTGAGCTCTGCTCAGCCCTCTTCCCTCTTGCGGCAGATGGAAAGCCCCAGACCCCTGAGCTTTCTACTCATTCCCCTGGAGATGGGTACTAAAGCCTTCTGCTCTGTCTTCTTGGCCTGCTCTGATTTTCCAAGGCCCCTCTCAGACTGTGGCCTCTGGAACTGTGCACAGCACCGTGCACATTGTCTGGACGCTGAAGAGCAGAACAGACCAGCGGTGGTGGCACGTGCGCTGCAGCAGGCTGTTCATTATCAAAAGCTCTAAAAGGTTCGCCATCGCTGGGACAGACAGTTGCCTCCCTGCTTCTGGCCGCTGTACCTCTATTAATACTGTATTGTATCTTTTTTTGTTACTGTAGCTCACAATAGTCACATTCAATCTTCTAAGGCCCAAGAGGTTTTTTATTTTCCCCTTAAAAAAAAACAGCCAGGTAGGGTGGCCCACACCTGTAATCCCAGCATCAGTGGGGCTGAGGCAGGATGATTGCAGGGAGTTCAAGGCCACCTTGAACTACATAGCGAGACCTTGTCTTAAAAAACCTTCAGAAGTACAGCTTGGTATTTGTTCCTCTTTTTTCTTTTCTGGTATTGAGCCTTCACGGTGAGCTACGTCCGTAGCCTTCTTTTTTTATTTCAATACAAGGTCTTACTAGTGGCTAATTTGCCCAGGCTGGGCTCTAAATTGCCATCCTCCTGCCTCAGCCTCCTGGAGTGCTGGGTTTACAAGCCTGCACCACCGTGCTGGACCCAGCTCCAGTGTTTGCGTCTCTTAAACTTGATCTTGTTTAAATCAGCCCCCAACTCCAGCTGCCTGAGGTCTTGCCCGGTTCTGATTCTCAGCAGTACCCTGGATCCTTCCCAGCTCACGAGTAATCCCAGTGCCCAAGGCGGAGCTGAGGGCACACTTGGGGCTTGTTCCTGGAAAAAAAAAAAAAAAAAAGCGAGAGGGTAGCCAGGGGGGCATTAATATGGCTTTGGCAAGTTGGGGTCCCTCGGGAGGGTGGGTGTTCAGATCCACCCCATCCCTCTGTTGTAGTTGTGTCTCATTCCATTCATTGGTGGCCGTGGGAAGGGACAAGCCTGGGAAAGCAGAGGCCAGTTGGAAAACAAATCAGTTCCCAGGGATAGGCCTGGTCCCAGCAGGCTGGACTCGGAGCTCGGGCAAACCGGGTGTCTCTTGCTGTTCCGAAGCTCAGGCCGCCCGGGCCAGCCCCAGCCCTCCCAGGGTGCTTGGTCAGCAGCTGGCGGGCCCTGTCCTGGCCGAGGTTGCTAGCAGAGTGCTCCGTTGAAGCCCAGAGGCAGGAAGTGGAGTCGCCCTGAGTCTCCCCGCCTTTTGCACCCTAGAAAAGTGCCCTCATCAAGCTGGCTAACATCCGCGCGGCCGAAAAGGTGGAGGAGAAGAGCTTCGGCAGCTCGCATGTCATGCAGATCATCTACACGGACGACGTGGGCCGGCCGCAGACCGCCTACCTACAGTGCAAGGTGGGCCTGCGCGGAGGGTGGGTGGTGGTGGCGGTATCTCCCGCCCCCTGGCGGCCACATCGGGCACAGCAGGGTGAGTCTGCTCCCGCGGGGTGTACTCTGTGTGTTCAGCGGGTAGTTGTGTTGCCCGGTGCATACATGCATGTGTCCTGTGATTAGGAATTTGCGTGTTGCGCTGTTTGTGGGAAATTTCCAAATACCTGAGCCAGTCTCCGCGTCTCTGTCTCTGTGTTTGTACCAACACAAAATAGTCGCACACGGCTGCTCATTCCCAGATACCCTGCTCGTCTGTTCATCATAGTTCTTATTCGTTCACTCAAGACTCTCCTTTGAGAAGCCGGGCAGGAGGGTGCAGGCTGTAGTCCCAACACTCTGGGAAGCACAAGTTTGAACCAACCTGGGCAACTTGGTGGTTTAACAAGACCGTGTCTCAAAAGTAAATAAAAAAGGACTGGAGATGTGGCTTAGTACAAAGACCCTGGGATCCTCATGCTGAAAAACAAAAAAATATAGCTCAGTAGCAGAGAGTATGCTTAGCATGTTCTGTCCTCATCACCCGAAAACATATACATGCACAGAAATGCAGATGTTCCTTATTTAACGACCTACCTATTTAATGACTGTTCAGACTTATGACTGAGGCACATTCTTCGGGATTATGACCCATCTTTTTTTGTACAGTTCTGTATATCTTGTTTATAGGATTCTGATATCTTTTGTTTGTTTAATTTTTTTTTTTTTTGAGACAGGGTCTCACTGTGTAGTTCAGGCTGACGTTGAACTGACTATGTAGCTCAGGCTGGTCTTGAACTCACAGAGATCCTCCTGCCTCAGCCTCCCAAGTGCTGGGATTACAGGTGTGCACCACCACACCCAGCCAGTACTGTAACTTTTGCTGATTATACTGTATAGTACAGTGCTGTAGTTTTGTTTTGTTTAGTGCCAGGGATCGAACTCAGGACCTTGTGCTTGATAGGCAAGCACACTATCCACCGAGCTAAATCCCCAGCCCCAGTGCTATAGTTTGATGTTCTGTCATACATTACAGTACTGCAAGTAAGAGTTATGCAAATAAAAGCAAAGTCATCAGGTTGGAGTTTACTTTGACCATTTCTCCGTTCTGAATACTGTGATGTACACACTACATACAGTTTCTCATTTAGTGACCATTCAATGATGTTACAGGAACAGAACTCGGTTGTTAAATGAGGAATGGCCGTGTGTGTGTATGTGTGTGTGTGTGTATGTGTGTATACATATACAGTGGTACCTTGGTTCACAAATGTTTTTGTTTGCAAACTGTTTCATAAAGAGAAGTGTTGGCAGAATTTTTTTTCGTTTGTGAACTTTGTGTTGGGTGACGAACACGACTGTGCCCATCTTTTCTGGAATCATGGGAATGAATTAAATTCGTGAACTGAGGTACCGCTGTGTATCTCCGTGTGTGTGTGTGTAAAGCTGTTAGGTCCTGGGTGCAACTCCAGGCGAGGGACGCCTGGGAGAGTCCCTGCTCTCGTGAAAGTTATGTCTGAGGGCAGAAGATGGGCCAGTGAATATTTTGAGGGTTTTTTTTGTGGTGGGAGGTTTGTGTGTGTGTGTGTGTGTGTGTGTGTGTGTGTGTGTGTGTGTGGTGAGAGGTTTGAGACAGGGTCTTGCTATGTAATTCAGACTGGCTTTGAACTCACCATGTAGCCCAGGTTGGCTTCAAACTTAGGGAAGTCCTCCCACCTCAGCCCCTGATACTTTGAAAGGGACCAAAGGGGACTCAGAGGGGGAGCTGCCACCTTAGGGCGGGCAGGGAGGACCTCTGGCAGGTGGCATTAGAGCAATGACAGGGTGAGGGCCAAGGCAGGTGTGTAATTGACACAGGGGCAAGGACTAAGAGCGAGCACGAAGGCTGAGGTTGAGGACTTGGCTTCTTCCCGGGCGTGACAGTCTTGGGCCTGGAGAGAGGAGGTCACTGTCCAGACCCAGGGGACCCTGAATGGTAGGCCTTGTCTTTCGGGTCAGAGTCCAGAGTCACAGAGAACAGGTGACAGCACGGCAATCACACGCAGCAGGCAGGTGCTGGGGCGCCCGGGGCTCCGCTCTCCAGTCTGTGCCTGCGGATTCAGTGCCACGGAGGGGCGGGGACTGCGGGCCGGGAGCGCGGCCTCTGGGGGCGATGACTGTGCTGTCCCCGCAGTGTGTGAACGAGCTGAACCAATGGCTGTCTGCTCTGCGGAAGGCGAGCACCAACAACGCTGGCCTGCTGGGCTCCTACCACCCTGGCGTCTTCCGCGGGGACAAGTGGAGCTGCTGCCACCAGAAGGACAAGACAGGTAGACACCCTGCTCCGCATCTGTCTCTGGGCGGGCCCGGCGGTGAGGCCTCTGGGTCTGCCTGGGCAGCCCCCTGGGGACCCGGCCTGGGAGAGGCCTCCTTCAGGTTCTCCGGGTGCCCGGGCCTCGGATCCGGGCAGAGTGAGCTTGCCGAGGCTCCCAGGAGGCCTGCAGGCTGGTCAGGATCCCACTCTGGAGGCTTCTCATCCAGCGCTTCCCAGACAAGTCTGGTGGGAACCCTCAGGAGCCCTGAGCTTGCAGAGATGCTTCTCACGTGGCCGATGTTCCGAGGAAGACCCACTTGGTGGCACAGTCCCACACCCAGACCAGGGCAGGGTGGGAGGGCCCGGGCCGTGGGCACCAGAGGTTGGCGGGAAGGGCCCCCGGAGCTCTTGTTGTCAGTCACGTGGTCCGTGAATGCCACTTGCCTGGCTCTTGAGCATGGAGGTGTGGCTTGTGTGTCCCAGGAACTGGGATCTAAATTTCCTAAACTTTTAATTTAATTTTAATTAACTAGCCTCCAGTGGCCAGGGGTTGCCCTGTTGGACAGTGCAGTTCTCGAACTTTGGAGACCTGTCCCACCTTCAGGAGGCTGAGGCAGAAGGATGAGACGTTCAAGCGCAGCCTGCGCAATTTAGTAACTTAGTGAGATCCTGACTTAAAAGGCTAGGATGTAGCTCAGTGCGAAGGCCCTGGGTTTACTCCTTCCCCCCACCTTACCCTACTGCTTTATAGGGTACACTGAGTGCTCGGAGCCCAGGTCAGGCCTCAGGTCCCAGAGCCTGGCATGAAAGAGCCCATGTAGCTTGACACGCCCTTACCAGCCCTGCTCTGGATTTGTGGTTGAACAGAGGTGGGACTGGTGGCTCTTTACAAGGACCCAACCTGCAGCTTGGCTGTGACCAGCATGGTGACGCTTTTGTTCCTGGTGAAGTGGAGCTCACTGTGACCAAAGAAGCAGGGCCTGAGGTCCCATTTTATAAGGCAGAAACTGAGGCTTAGAGAGAGCAGCTGACTCCTCTTGGCTTTGTCAAGGTCACAAGGCCAGCAGCTAGCAGGGCCATCTCATTCCAAAGTACACACCCCCAGTGGCCCACCTCTCTGTTTCTGTCTGTTTTGGGGTTTATTTGAGACAAGGTCACATCAGGCAGACTTTGAACTCGCTGTGTAGCCCAGGCTGGCCTCGAACTTGTGATTCTCCTGCCTAAGCCTCCTAGGGCACTTGGATTACAGGTGTACACCATCATGCCCAGCTTTTGTTTTTGCTCTACTGAGGATGGAGCCCAGGGCCTCACACTTGCTAGGCAAGTGCTGTACACGTAAAGCTGCACCCCAGCCTTCTCCTCAATCTCCCACTTCACCCTGAGCGCCCCCAAGTGGTACCCCGCATAATAACCATGCCGAGTGGTCACAGAGCCACGGTTCAGGAGCAAGCCAGAAGGGTAGGGAGGGAGCCAAGGCAGTGTCCAGGGGAGCACCTGAGTCCATCCCTGTCTCACCTCGGGCCTCAGTTTCCCTGTCTGTCCCACCAGGCCGTTTAGATGTGGTGGTCTTACAGTAACTCGGCCTCCTCTGCAGGTCGGGGCTGTGATAAGACCCGGTCGAGGGTGACCCTGCAGGAATGGAATGACCCTCTCGACCATGACCTTGAGGCCCAGCTCATCTACCGGCACCTGCTGAGCGTGGAGGCCACACTGCGGTGAGCAGGCCACACTGGGCCCTACACGGGCGGTGACAGGCTGGGCTTCGATCTCCTCCCTTCAGGTGGGGCCTCGCACCTTCCCAGCCACACCTGGGGAGGGTCTCTGCAAGGTGAGCCCCGGAGGTCGGGATGGCTGCTTCTTGCCTGGCCTCAGGGTGGCCCAGCCCCAGTGATGGCCGCAGAGCACAAGTTCTGTCCTCAGCCAGCTCCCCAAGTTCTTCTGCACCTCACGATGCGGCTCTTAGTCCTGCCTGTGGCTTAGATAAAACAGGCTGCCTCGGCGTCGTCAGTGCAGAGCCCCGGGAGGGGCGGAAGGTGGCTGGGCAGGTGGCTGGCCAAGGGTCGCACTTTGTGGTGGTCCACTTTCTCCCCGCTCCTTCCCCTGGGTGGAGGCGTCTGGGTCCTCTTTGCTCCTCAGGGATTCTTCCAGGCTTCTTTCTTCCCTCAAAGCTGTCCAAGTAGCAGCACTTGCTCCCCTTGGGCTGCGCTCCCGTCAGGCCAGAGGCTGCAGGTCAAGTCAGCCAGCAGCTTGCCCTGCTGAAGAGCTACCTGTCCCCACCCACCACCCAGCCACCAATCCAGGGTCAGTCTGGGGGCGGGAGGATGGGGCGGGCAGTGGGCCAGGACCACAGCGTCAGAGAGGAGGTGGCACCACAAAGGTTGGAGGCCGGCTGCTGGGGATTGAACCCAGGGCCTTCTCACTGAGCTGCATCCTCAGTTACTCGCTTTATGTTTTATTTTGAGACAGGGCCTGGCTAAGTCTCTTAAATTGTGCAGGCCGGCCCAGACTTTCTCCTCAGCTGCCCGGAGTGCTGGGCATTACGGGTGTCAGCACCACACCGGCCAGTTTCTCTTGGACCTCATGGGACTCCTCGCCCTCGGGAACAATGACACGTCCCCTCAGCACATACTGTCCCCTCGTTTCTGGCCTGTCCACCTGACTGAACTCCTTGAGGACAGGACTCTGGTGATCACTGAGCGAGTCCCTGTCCCCAGTGCCATGCCCAGCACCTTCTAGCCCTCGGAAATGCTGGCTGAGCAGAGGGGCGAGTGGCATTAGAGTTGGGCTGTGGGGTCTGACCGGGTCGCACAGAGGAAGCAGGGAAGGATGTGCCAGGAATGGAGCACTTGGCAAAAGTATCAAGAGGCTGTCCTTGCACAGAAGGGAAGTGTGCTGGCCGACCCTGCGGGGCCTGGAAGAGGAGTCTGCTAGGCCTCAGCAGAGGGCCACATCCCTCCCATACAGCAGGGACACGGTCAGAGGGCAGTGACCCTGTAGCCTGAGACCCACACCCTGCCTGCCCTCCTCCTGGAAACACAGAGCCACAACCCCATTAGAAACAGTTTAAATTGGGTGTGGTGACGCATGCCTGTAATGCCAGCACTGTGGAAGGCTGAGACAGGAGGATTTCGAGTTTGAGCCCAGGCTGGGCAATGTAGCAACTTAGCAAGATCCTGTCTCAAAGAGCTGGAGATGTAGCAAAAGGCCCTGGGTTCAATCCTCAGAAACAAAACCAAAATCGAAACAAAACCCCTGTTTTCTACCCCCATAAGAAGGAAATTCAGACTAGGAGGCGTGGTGGCACATGCCTGTATCACTCAGGAGGCTGAGGCAGGAGGATCATTGAGTTGGATTTCCTGGCCAGCCTGGGCTACGTAGTAGTGAAACGCTGTCTCAAAAATAAACAAAAAATAACATAAAAAGGAGGAAATTCAGGGCGGGGATGTGGCTGTGGGTTAGAGTGCATGCTTAGCATGTGTGAGGCCCTGGGTCCTCTCTCTAGCACCCCCCCAAAGCCCAGTAGGCAGTTCAGTCTACAGCCCATCCCCCCATGGTCCTGCAAAGTCCCAGCGACCTGGTTTGAGCTTGGGCTGCAGAGGGGCTGCTGACCCACACATGCTGGGGTAGAGTTGGTGGCTAGAAGAGAGGAAGTGGGAGGTGACTTAGGGGCGAGCCTCTTTGTAGACTACAAGAGTCAGCACCAGCCTCTAGAGCCACCTGGGTTTAGGTTCACGTGGGGTTCCCTGCCCCCCCAGCAAGCCCAGCTGTGGCCGTGGCCATCACCCTGTCCTCCCCCACAGGGAGAAGCACCGGGAGCTGAGTGGGGGCACAGAGGTAGGCACGGTGCCCATAGGCCCTGGTGAAGGTAGGTCCCTCCCAGCTGGGACTCCCTGGGGGGGGCGGGGGGGCATGTGGGAGCCTCCAGATGCCCTCACGGCCCCCTGCTCCAGCTCCCGAGGAGCCCCTGGCAGCGCTGCTTCGAGTGCTGCGGGACCTCCAGGAAGCACACAGCTCCAGCCGGGCCAGCCTGCCCTCCTCCGAGCCCCGCCGTGCCCTGGAGCTGCAGACGTGAGCAGGCACCGTGCCTGACCCTGGCAGTTACGTGAGCTGCAGGGTGGGCCTGGGCGTCTCCTGGTTAGGGCTGTCACGGCCACCTGAACTCTGGGGACATGGGGGCTCCTGCCCCTCTGGGAGAGCTGGCTGCTCTCTGCGCCCCTGCAGCTCTCATGGTCCCTGACCCACCATCTCCAGGGACTGTACCCTCCTGCAGCCCACAGCCACCCCTGGGACGGTCCTGGCCCAGGAGACTGAGCCTGCACCTCAGCGTCCCCAGCTCCTTCCTGTCACTGCCTGATCCCCGGGGTGCGGCATCACGGTGCTGCGTTACCTACAATAAACCTGCTTGGCTGCCAAGGCTCTGAGGTCTTGAATGGGGGCCCAGGGAAGCCTGGAGGCTGCTGGGGTTGTGCCGAGGACTGGGGCCACCAGCAGAGCCTCTGCATCTCTGTCCCCCACTTTTATGTCTCCTGTCCTGGAGCTGGGGCCCCCTCTCCTCCTGGCTGCTGTTGCTGCCTTGTTCTTCCATCTGCACGGGTCCGCCCAGCGCCACCTCTGTCCTCAGAGCAGCTGTCACATGAGCCCCCCTACCCAAGTTGTCCCTGGAGAGGACACAGCAGGCCTGGGGCAGGATGTCCCCTTCCTCATACATGGCTGAGGCTGCGGGACAGGCAGAGTTGGCGGGGCTGATGTCCCGGCTGTGTCCCCTGTGACGAGGCTCAGGTGCCTTGGCCAGGCCATCCCCTCTGTCACGCTGGGACCCCAGATCCTGCAGGCTACTGTAGCCTGCCATTGCCCACAGGGTGTATCTGATGCCTTCCTCTCCCGAGGCCCCAGGCTGGTACAGCTGTTCATCCATAGACATCTGGTCCAGATCTCTCACCTGCAGGCTGGGACCCTCAGGGCTGCGCCCGGGGCACCGGCCTGCTCTTCCCTGGTCCATCTCTCTGAGGCCCAGCAGCCCCTTGCCCGGGGCTGCCCCCAGGCCCAGGCAGAGCTCGCAGCCTCTGCCTAGCAATGAAGACCAGTTCCCACCTGCACAGCCCAGGTGGGCCTGGGGTGGCTGAGCAGCAGGTGAGGGGAAGAGGCTCCTGTCACCTCTCTACCCTGCCCCTTGTGAGGACAGCCTGGGGCCAGGGCGCTCCGGGGCACAGAGCTCGGAGGTCTCCAGATTACTCAGCGCCTGGTCCCAGCACCCCTCACCAAAGCCTGGCTCCTCACGGCAGCAGTGACAAGATTACAGCCCCCACAGGTGGGCACTGCTCTAGTGTCTTCTCCACCTCCCTGGTTGTTTCCTGCCTGTCGGCCTTTTTAACAGCACTTTTTAAAGCTGTCAGGCAAGAGCTGTAATTTGCCCCAAATCAGGAAAGTAGGGCACATGGAGAGGAGTTGGCCATCCAGCTCAGAGTTCAAACACGTGTTTATTAACCACATTCAAACTGGGCATTACTAGGGTAATCCCAGCACTAAGGGAGTCTGAGGCAGGACGATCGCAAGCTCAAGTCTCACTGGACAATTTAGTGAGAATCTGTTTTAAACAATAAAAAAAAAAAAGGGCTGGGGATGTAGCTCAGTGTAAAGGCCCTGGGTTCAGTCCCTAGTACTGAAAAAAAAAAGTGTTGTAAAAAGCTGATTGATAGAGTATTTTGAGATTTGGGGCATTTGAAAGCATTTTGAGAGAAGAATGCTAGGGTAAGACTGTACTGTTAGACACAAAACTGGTTAATAAATTTTCACTAATGTCAGTGTCTGAGCTTAACTAAATAACAAGCCAAACACAGGCACAGTTCCTGAGATTAGGATCAGCAGACTGAAGAGCCCACAGGCAGGTCTCAGTCACGCCTACTCTACCGCAGGGCACCAGAGCAGCTACAGACAGTGCAAAAAAAAAAAAAATGCAGGTGATGCTTATTCCAGGAAACGCTATTTAGGAACAAGTGGCAGTCCAGATCTGGTCCTGTGCAGGCCCCGAAGTGTCCCCACCTCTGCCCTGATAAGCAATCTGGCAGGTTGGTCCAACAGTGTCTCTGGTGTGACAGTGATGGCATATGCCACACTCTTCCTCTTCACCTTATTTCCAAGGTGACATCATTTTTCTAAATGCTCCATGAGCCAGCAGCCTCTTCTGTAGTTGTGCCAAGCAGGCCTGTCTTGGTTTATGAGAGGATGGGAATGCTCACTTGGCCTCCTTCCGGGGCACCCCAACATTGAGCCACTGGAAGTGCTTGCTGTAGGCTGATGTCTTCTGGAAACCAGATCTCACTGATCTGGGAATCGAAAGGCAAATGTTAACAGAAGCTTCCAAGAGAGGTCAGACTTCACAGCGCCAGGGATGGAGAGGCCCCTGGCGCGTAAAATCCTCTCCCCACCCAGTGAAGGGTGGTCAGCGTCGCCACTTTGAGGCCCCCACAGCATCACTGACCCAAACTCTTCCAAGATGACCTACAAGGATAGAGGTTACATCCGGCGTCCTCACCCTCACTGTTTTCTTATTTCCCACCGCTCACAGAGGCCCCCAACCACTTGGGCTGGAGAGTCGAAGTCCTACGTGAGCTTGCTCAGAGTGACACTTCCTCAGCCCAAGGCCCGAGGCAACAGGCTCAGAGATGTTAGGGATCCATAGCTCACGTGAGCTCTCGGCTCCTGTCGCCTTTGTACTAAACTGGTATCCAAACACATTCCCCTGGCCAGGAGACTTCTTCAACCCCCTGGACCTCCTGCTGTCGGTCACAACTGTCCACTACCCCGTAGTTCCATTCTCTATTCAGGTCACACTCCAAGGCACATTTTCAAAGAAAGATCAGGGTATGGGAAGCCGAGAGGCGCACAGCTCTGGATCCCGCTTATCTTGAGCCACCGTCTCGGTAGAAGCAGAGCAGCCCTTCAAGCGCTCGAAGCCTGCGCCAAAGCACCTACTGGGGCGCCAGCTTCCGGGATGACGCATGCGCGAAGCCCGCGGCCCCATTCCTCTGCTTTCCTGCGCCTGCGTAAGGTCCTCCATTCCGATAGGGGGCGATGAGGGAGCGCAAACGCCAACTGGGGGCGCTGGTTTAACCGGAAGCGCGTAAGTCGCGTTGTAGGGCGTGACGTCGGCGGTACTTCGAGTCGGCACGGGGCGCCCGTGTCAGGATGAACGCCCCTCCAGCCTTCGAGTCGTTTTTGCTCTTCGAGGGCGAGAAGAAGTAAGTGAAACTGGCCGGGGCGCGTAGAGGTGGACCGAGGCTCTCGGGCCTTGCCCGTGGGCGGTCAGCTCGTGCGGTTTCTGGGGCCTCGCGTGCCCGGGGGGCGGAGCAATTTGTTTTAGGTACTGCGGATTGAACCCAGGGATTTCGCTACATTCCCAGCCCTTTTAAAAGTTTTTGAAAAATTTGCTACAAGGTCTCATTAAGTAAATTGCCCAGGCTGGGTCCGAACTTGTAGTCCTGTTGCCTCAGCCTCCCTCCGTGCTGGGAGTACAAGCGCGCTACCAAGCCCGGCCTAACAGCTTTTAAGGCTGCCTAGGAGGGCAGTGGCGACTGCACCCATTTTGCAGATGAAACTGAGGCTCAGGGAAGTTGAGACACTTTCTCGGAGCTCCCGATAAGTGGGGAGCCTGTATCGGAACCCAGAGTCTGCCTACGAAGTTCTTTTTCTCTGGGACCTGGCAGCGTCCTCACTGGTCTCTGCCCACCAACTCCATTCTCAGTGCGGTAGCCAGTGATGGCTCTGAAGCTGATCCTCATGTGTCATTGTCGAGGAAAACCTGTATGACTGTGTTGCCTGCAGGTGGAAGCCCAACAGTCAGACAGCTTGGGCTTGGCTCTTGGATGCCCTGTTGACAGGCTGTTTCTTGTTTTGTCTGAGATTTAGTTTCTTTATTTGGAAAATGGACTTGTATTATTTGTTTGTTCTGTTGTTGGTTTTTGAGACCAGGTGTCATGTAGCCCGGGCTGGCTTTGAATTCACAGCGATCCTCCTGCCTCAGCCTGTGGAGTGCTGGGATTACAGGCATGTGTGAGGCTCTTTACATACTATATTTTCTTCTAGAACTTTTTTCTAGAGGAGATTAGAGGAGGTAGTTTGAGTCTGGGACTGAGCACGTGGAAAATCTCTGAAATATTGGCCACCTTGTTAAAATGTTCTTGTTCTTGGCAGCACTGTAGCCTTTATGGCAGAGACTCAGCTGAGGAGCATTTTGGCCCTACGCGGTTGTTTGGCAACGTCTGGAAACACCTGTGGTTCTCAGGAGTGGCAGCCTTGTTATTGGCATCTAGTAGGGAGCAGCCAGAGATGCTGTTAATTGGGTTGGGTGGCTCAGGTGAGAGGTTTACAACCACATTTGAGCATTGCATGGTAGTTCAAGCCTGTAATCCCAGGACTCTCGGAGGCTGAGGCAGGAAGACTTCCAAGTTCAAGCCTAATCTGGGCAATTCAGTGACTTGGCACCACACTGTCTAAAAATTAGAAAGGGGGTGGGGAAGTAGCTCGATTGGAAAAAGAAAAATCCTACGTCGTACAAGCTTGCTTCCCACAGGAAAGACAGATCTGGCTGAAACATCCATGGTGCCAAGGTTGAGAAGCTCTGCATTAGGGAAAGGAGCAATCCAGAGTAGGGGAGGGTCCGGGGTCAGCAGGTACTGCACTGTCGCGAGTCAGCACTGAGCTGTCACAGGCTGGTTTGTGTGTAGGCGACGGCAGCTGCACCTGCACCCCAGCTCTCAGAGATGAACAGGTGGCGGCAGCCTTTAGATTTGGCGGAACAGCAGGGGAGCCTGTCCTCAACTGTTGTCTCTGCCTCTTCCTAGGATCACCATTAACAAGGACACCAAGGTACCCAATGCCTGTTTGTTCACCATCAACAAAGAAGACCACACCCTGGGGAACATCATTAAATCGTAAGTTCCAGGTCAGAGGCTGGGGCGGGTGTTTAAGGGGCGGGGCAGAAGTCCCGTGAGATTCTCTTCCATCTGTCTGAGGAGAAGTGTTTCTTAGTGCCTGCTCTATTCCGCAAATCCAGAGCTTTTTTTCCCCAAAAATGCTATTAACCAGAGTCCCAGAAAGTAGGGCTGGGTACTTTATTGGCTGGTCTGTCTGACTAAAGTGAGCTAGCGTGCAGTGAGCCACAGGAAGGCAGGCCTGCTTAGCTCTCCCCACTGTTTGTGACAGTGATCTCAGTGACCGTGGTACTCCAAGATGTTTGTGGAAGTGACTGTGACTTCTGTAGAACGAGGGAAGTTGGAAGGCGTCCTAAGGTTATCCAGCGCCCCCGTGGGTACGCGGCGTAGGCTATTGGGGGTTCGTGTATACGGTGAAATCCCAGCTAGGGACATGCTCAGGGATGAGACCGTCACGCTGGCCCTGGGACTTGTCATTTCCTTGTGAAGACTGAGCTGTTCCCACTGGTGCGGAGGCATCTGGAGGGAGAGGCTGTGTTAGAGGCCATGGGCAGTAGTGCCCAGTGTCCAGGGCGTGGGGATGCCCATCTTCCAGATGCCTCCTGCCTTATGCCAAACCACGGGATGCCCAGCTCTTTCGGGGCCTGCTGTGAGCTGTGTTCCTTCTGTGTAGAGATCTCCCTTTCTCCTTCTTACGGTACTAGGGATTGAATTCAGGGTCTTTGCTCAACCTGCAGCCCAACCCAACCGTTTTTTTTTTTTTTTTGAGGCAGTCTTGCTATGTAGTTCAGGCTGGCCTTGAACATGAGGTGATCCTCCTGCCTCAGCCTCCCAAGTACTGGAATTACAGGTGTCTTTTTTATTTTGAGATGAGGTTTCACTGAGTTGCCCAGGCTTGGCTTAAATTTGTGACCCTATTGCCTCAGCCTCCCAGAATAGTGGGATTACAGGCCTGTGTCCCCACTCCTGGCCAGAGGTGTCCCTTGTGTGTTCCCACTTGGCCTTGAGCTGCCCTGGGTTCCCCTGCATGCTCAGGGCACAGACTGTGGTGCAGACTTCAAGACCCCCCCCCCACACACACCTGCCTGCAGCTTTCTGGAGCAAGGCCTAGTGTACCAATGGCATTGGCTGCTGGGAGCTGCATCTTTGGGACTGGACACGGGGCTTTGTGTTCTCTCCTGCTGAACTCTTGCCGGATGGTTGTGGGGATAAAGGCAGGTCTGCCACTGCCTCAGAGGTCACCTGAAGCCATTTCCCAGCTGCAGTCCTAGAGCCTTATGATGTAGGGTGTGTGCTGGTGAGGGGTCCCCAAATGTTATGTCTTGGACTTGAACCTTTGGGGGCCAGAGCCCCAAGGCTCTCCTCACGCTGCTGCCCGTCCCTGGCTCTCAGGCAGCTGCTGAAGGACCCACAGGTGCTGTTTGCTGGGTACAAAGTCCCCCACCCTTTGGAGCACAAGATCATCATCCGCGTGCAGACCACCCCGGACTACAGCCCCCAGGAGGCCTTCACCAACGCCATCACTGACCTCATCAGTGAGCTGTCCCTGCTGGAGGAGCGGTTTCGGGTGAGGCGCCCTGTGCAGGGCGGGTGGGCAGGACATTGGCCTGCACCCCCAAGCTGTGGCATTTGCAGGCCCCTTGGTGGCTTCTTTGGGAGTAGTAGGGGGAAGCAGCAGGGGTGACACCACCAGGGACCTGCTCCCACAGTGTGGTGGGGGCTGCTGACAGGCAGTCTCCTTGTGCCCTTTTAGGCTGCTCTGGTTTGTATGGCCTGCCTGCTGCCAGGTGTTGGTCTGGGGGCCGGCTTGGCCCAGGGTGTGGGGGCGGGGGGGTCACAGCAGAGGCTGGTACACTTTAGAGTGGGGAAGAGCCACAGCTCACAGACCTCCACCGGGTGTCTGTGACATATGTCCCCCAGGCAGGCCCCTTGCCCCACCTAACTTGGGCAGCAGCAGCAGGCACTGGTGTAAAGGGGTGGCCAGGGCCAGCTGTGGGTCCCCTGGGCTGGGGGTGCGGGAGCTGTTTGCACCGCCTTTGCCCTAGTCATTCCATCTTTTCATCTAACTCACATCCTTCTTCTTTTCTCCCAGGTGGCCATCAAAGACAAACAAGAAGGGATTGAATAGGCAGCTGGAAATTTCCCGTGGCCTGGGAGGCCAGTCACTATCCCAGCAGGCCCCTGCTCCAGGCACCATGCAGAGGACTGCAGGCTGGGCCCTGTGGCTCTTCTGGTGAGCTCAGTCCCGACACTAATGTGTCCTGTACATAACTTCACCTTTCTAATCAAGTGCAGTGGGAAGTAGAGGTGACTTCACAGCAAGTGGATCATCAGGTCCCACGAAGGGGCTGCCGGGGTCGGTCTGGAGTAGAAGCTGCGCTCTGTTCTGGAAGTGCAGCAGCGAGGTCTGCCTACCTTACAGCGGGCACCAGGGTGGGCCTGCAGGACGGCACACAGTTCTCCACAGGCTGCTTGCCCATAGCAGGAAATTTAATAAAAATATTCGCTGATAAAAAAACCCCCATCATTAGTCGTGCACTAAATAAATTAAATGTGCCCCCCATCCTGTACCCCAGCAGCAGGCACCCTGCCCACTAGCATCTCCTCCAGATGGCTACGATGTTGGAGTCTGTCAGAGCCGCGAGGTACGTGAAGGCAGCATTGGCCACTACCATGTTCACCATGGTCTTGGTCACTGGCTGGCCGCTGGCCCCTGGCTGGGGCCACTTAAGGATCTGGCGGGAAGAGAGTGGGCTGAGCTCCTGTTTCCCAGACATCAGGGTCAGTCTGGGGGAGGCGCATGTGTGGGGAAAGTACCTGTGTGGGAGGCTGCAGCCCTGCTGGTGGTGGAGACAGCTGCTTCAAGATGTGCCTGACATCGTAGATCCACACACTGCCCTCCTCATCCCCGCAGAGCACAATCCCTTGGTCTGCCAGGCAGAGAGGGGCTCAGGGCAGGGCAGCCACAGAGGGGAGGTGGGGCGGGGTGGGCAGGCTCACCAGGGCAGGTGCTGAGTGAGAAGTAGGCCAGCTCGGTGGGGGACCACTGCAGCTGAGCCAGGACCACCACGGCCACTGAGGACTTGCTGCCCCGGCGCAGCCACGTCTGGCTCCAGCTCCACAAGCAGATGGTGCCCAGGCCACTCCCCTTGGAAGCTGTGGGAAGAGGAGACTCATGGAACTGGCCATCCACCACCCTTCCTGCACCCCACGTAGATGCCCTGGCCCAAGGAGAAGTGACCCATGTGGATCCCAGAAGCCAGGCTGGCCCGGGCTGGGCACACTCACCCACGACATCCTCGTTCACAAACGCCAGCCCATCTACTCGCCGTGTTGTTGCCTCAGAGCCCTCGGAGAAGACGAACTCCACTTCACACCCCCTGTAGGCGGCAGAAAGTGAGCCTGGCTGCTCTGCCCACAAGGAGCTGCTGGGCCACCTCTAGGTCTGCCAGGCACCTGCTCTGCCCCCTGCCGTGGCGACAGCTGGAAGGTGCCACCAAAAGCCACACGCCAGGACGAGGGGCAGAGCGGGCAGCTGTTGTGTGCGGTCATACCTCCGTTTGCCCAGGGCCTTGGAGAGGCAGCCTGGTGCTGCAAGGTGGCCCAGCACGTAATAGGGATGGGCGTGAACTAAGCACCACAGGGGATGAGATATATCTGAGGCAAGGGGAGAGAGGCCAGCGGGTGGCTTCAGGCGTGGCAGGGACAGCTGATGGAGAGCAGTAAAGCCCATGGCCACCACCAGCACACGCCTGATACTTGTGCTTGGGATAACAAGCAGAACCTGACACTGGCCCCAGCGTGCCCCTCCCTGGGGCCAGCTGTGGCCACACCCCCTCCTTGGCCCAACTCACAGGTTCCCTGGGAGCAGCCTGAGAACCCATCACTACCACCTGTCGCCTCCGCAGTGCCTTGGTCACCCACTTCAAAGGGGGTCACTTTGTTACTTTTCTCTTTGTCACTGATGTCATCCTCTGGGGTTTTAATAGTCCCTATTTGATGTTGGTCTTTCCCACGATTCTGTCCTCCATGTAGGCAGCGACCCACATGCTAGGACCAGGGATAGGACACTGGCCTAGGAACTTCCCCAGGGGGTACCGATGAGACGCACCCTCAATGTGGCATTCTATAGCCCCCTCCTTGCCTAGATACCATCTCTGCCCTCCACTAATCTTGGGAGTTATCGCTTCTTTACAGATAAGGGAGGACATTAGGCTGCTGACCAGTAGGGGGCTGGTCACAGTTTGTGAAGCCCCACATTCAAGGTGAGGAGAGACCCAAATAGCCTGAGACTGCCAGAAGTCTAAATGGCTGACAGTGCCCAGCTGCAGGGCTTGGACCTCCAGGCCCTCACCGGCCTCACCTCCTCTTTTGGGGTTGATCCAGCCGCACGTCCCAGCAGCAGCAGCCACCCTCACAGCCAGCCAGCAGGTGGACATCGGGGCAGGAGGCAACAGGGCAGAGGCGCAAGGGGATGGAGGGGGAGTCAAGTGTGAGGAGCTGACTGTCAGAGGTAAGGGGCCAGCGTAAGTCTGGAGCCCAAGCAACCTCCTGCTCCAGCAGCTGGCCCCACCCACAGCCCACAGTCCTCACCTGGCCTGGAACTCATAGTCGTGGTTGGGCGTCCCAATGTCCCAGAGGATGATCCGCTTGTCATAGGAGGCCGCTGCAGGGGGAAGCAGCCCTGAGTAGCCCTCCTCCCTCCTGCGGGCTGCATCCCAGGTAGAGACCAGGGAAGGGAGGGCGAGGCTAAGATGGGGTGACTCAGGGTTACAGTCGCCGTTGTCCTGCTTGAGCTAATGTGCCCAGCACTCTAGCTACCTTTTGCAACTCATTCAAGACAGCTGGGGTGGCCAAGGTTATAAGGAAAGTGCAGGGCCAGAGGGTGGGCTGGGAATAAAACTGGGATCCAAAGCCCAGTCAGGCCACCATGAAACCACATCACTGCCTACCCGAGCCAGAGCTAAACACAGAGACCCAGGTTGGGCCAGTGGTCACCTGAGCTCCCTGCCATCCCAGGAAGGGACACTGAGGGCCTCAGACAGCAGGACTGGGGTGCTGGGGAACCCCAAGTGGGGGAGGGGATCTTACTGAAGAGGTGGGTCTCATGGGTGGGACTGAAGCAGAGGGTGGCAATGGCCTTCTTGTGGGCCCGGATGACTCCACAGCAGAAACCGGCACGCACATGCAGCAGGCGGACCTGGCCTCGAAGGCCTGCTGCCGCCAACACACTCCAGTACTTCTTGTGGCCCGCCTGCGTGACCACCGTCAGGACTGTCCAAGCCACTGAGAAGAACTCCTGCCGGGAATGGGCAGCGGGAGGAGGGGTCACTGGACCAGAGCTGTAATGGTGAACACGCCTACAGGACAGGGCCTTGGGAAGGGAGGACCCAGCACACATGAGCTGGGCACCTGCCCACATGCATGAGGACGGGACTTCAGTTCCCAGCATGGCAAAACACAAGTCAGGCTGAGTAGGTGGCCGACCTCGGACCTCCAACCTCGGGGGTTCCAATCTGCAGAAACAGGACCCTGACACTCACCTCCCCGGGCGCCTTGTACTTGTGGAGGACGATACCCGTCTGGCAGTCAATGACACACACAGCCTCCCCGCCACATGTGGCCACTGTCTGGGACGTGGCCCCTGAACGTCCTGTTGTGAGGGGTCAGCAGTGTAAAAACCTTTTTTATAAAGATCCCCCTACACCTCCCTGGGCCTGGCCTCAACGACACTTCTGTGGTGCTGGGCACTGAGCCCAGGACCTTCACCCTGAGCTGTATCTTCAACCTTTTATTCGTTTATCAGGGTCTCGGATCAGCTGTTCAAGGTGCGGGGGGGGCTCAAATTTGAGCTCTTCCTGCCTTGGCTTCTCAGTGCTGGGATTACAGACGTACGCTATAATCACTCCCGATTCTCAATGACACTTTTCAGGCTGTCTCCTGAGTCCCTTTCCATCCGAGGGTGGCACCCCACGGCCCTGCTGAGAACACCTGTGTGGCTTGCTTTCCCCAGGTCCTCGTCCCCCCACTGCCCGCCCAGCCCAGGACGCACCCTCTTCCCAGGCTGGCTCGAAGGCGCAGGACCACAGCTGAGTCTTCAGGTCCTGAGGGCTGTTGTTCCTGCTGTGGCACTGCAGGAAGTGCAGGGGCTCCATCTGCAGGGCAGGCTGCAGGTACACAGCAGGTCAAGGCTGTCCCATCCCCTGGTCCAGGACACAGTCCTGCCACCTCACCCACTTACCTGGCTGCCATTGGGGCCCGCTGGGCTGCCCTCCTCCTGGGCCGGCAGGGAGGCCCGCACCCGCTTGATGGGAGAGAGGGTGAAGGGTGTGTTGTCCAGCCGCTTCATGGCTGCTGTCCTGGCCTGTGGAAGGAGCCTCGTGACCATGGGACCCTCCCTGGGGCTTCCTTCTTTCTGACCTCAAACTGACTGTGCCAGTCCACGGGCAGACAGCCAGGGTTGGTTCAGGGTCAGGGAGGGAGTCTGCTCAGTGTTGGGATTTGGATCTTCAATGTCCCCCAAAGCCTGTATGCTAAAGGGTTGGCTACCCGCCTGCGGCACGAGTGGGAGGTGAGGCCTAGTGGAAGAAGGTCACTGGGGTGTGCCCTTGAAGGGGTACTGGCCCCCATCTCTTTATCTCCCTCCCTTTTCTCTCACTCCTGGCTGCTTCTACCACATGCACCTGCCAGGACATACTGTGCCACCCTGGCCCCAAAGTGATTGGGCCAAATGACCACAGACTGAAACTAAGAGCCAAAATAAATCTTTCCTCTCCATAAGCTGGTTACCTCAGGTATTCTATCATAGTGACAAAAAGCTGACTGACACCTGGGCACGGGGAGCTAGCTCCTGGGCTTGTGAAGAGGACATCCTGCTTTCCAGGCTAAGCAGGGTCAAGATGGAACCCAGCAAGCCACCCAGGACCACACTCACCCTGGGCCTGGAGGCAGCTGCCACTCCTGGGGGCTTCTCTGGGATGTCGGTCTCTCTCACCCTCGTCCCACCAGAGGCTGCCAGCTCCTCAGAGATCTTCCGCACCTGGGTGAACCAGGCCTTCAGGAAGCTGGGCACAGTTCTGGGAGACCCCAGCCCCTCCCCAGACATCTGGTCGCAGGGACTGTGTGCCTCTCAAGTTAGGAAAGGGCCTCTCCAGCCAACAGAGCTATCTTCCCTGACCCACCCCCACTGCCCACTGCCCCATAGCCCCCTGTGGTCAGGGACCTCCAGGGCCACTGAGAACCACAGACGCCAGCAAAGAGCTGGGAGCATGGCTCCAGCACAATGGGGGGAGGACATACCCGCCACTGGGTGAACTCGCTGAGGGACTCGGGTCCATAGTGCACATGTCTAACAGCAGACCTTACAAAGTCTGCCTGGACTTTCTCAGCCTCCTCTTCAGGGTCCAGGGTAGCCATGAACTTCTCCCAGTGAGCTGTGACCTGGTGTGAGAGGGACTAGATAAGATCCTGGCCATCCAGCTCTCCCGGCCCCACAGGCTCCTCCAGCACTCTCTCCACGGCCACAGGTGTCTGAGCTTTACCACCCGCTAGAAGCCTCTCAGGAGCACGGAATCTTCACTGCAGCTGGAGAGACCAAAGCACCACAGACATCCAAACTGTCCCAGCCATGCCACCTGCACACTTAGAGGGTTGCCAGACCCAAGAGCCCCCTGCCCTTACCCTGTTGGTCAGCTCCCGATTCAGGTTCTCCACCTGGGAGCAAGTGGAGGAGGCATCCTTGCCATTGACCTTCCGCAGCTTGGGCAGCAGAAAGGAGACTTTCAGGTTGTCATTGACCTGGGAGATGAAGAAACAGTGGAGCCTGAGTCGCACAGAGCCCTGGCCCGGAGGAATGGGACTGGTGGGGAAACCTCACTTACTGTCAGAAAGGGGTTGCCTTCCAGGCTCAGCTCCTCCAGCTTCGGGAACTGGCACAAGGCGGTAACGTCCCCCAGTTGGTTGTTAGCGCAGCGGAGGATGCGCAGGTGGGACAGGCCCAGGTTGGCCGGCAGCGTCTCGAGCTGGTTGTTGGAGAGGTCAAGCTCCTGCAGCTGCTTCAGGCGGCTCAGCAGCTTTGCGTCCAGGTGCTCGGAGAGCAGTGCCAGCCCTGACAAACTGGGGTGGGGGCAGAGCAGGACGGCTTGCGGGGTGCAGCCAGGCTGCCCGCGACGCATCTCCACCTGCTACTTCTGCTTGCACTACGCCCTCTTGTAACTACTTTAGACCCCGGGGCCGCTGGCGCCTTCCGGAAGGCTCTTCCTGGTCCTCTGGGGGGCTCCTCTGTTCTGCCCAGGCCCTCCAAATACGCTGACCCCGACAGAGGCAAGGCCGCTCGGCCCCCCCTTGCCCACGGTGGGGCTGCAAAGGTCCCGCGCATCTCTTAACAAGGCGTTTGGCGCCGGAGATTAGAGACTCCGCGGGGGCGAGAGGAGGATGGTCGGGACCAGCAGGGGTGGGGTGGGGAAAGGCCCCAGCCTTTCTTCCTGCCAGCCGGGAGACCCGGGCCGGGGCGGGGGTCTGCGGAGCCCCGCGGACACAGCCTCGCCCACCGCAGACTCTTACTCCAGGCTCCGGATCCTCCCCAGCCGGTTGCTCTTGGGCTGCCCGCGTTCCATGAGCAGCCGCGCCGTGAGGGGACCCATGGCGAGGAGGCGCGGCTCGTGCTGGGCCGCTGGCGTTCCGGAGTCCAGTAGAGCCCGCGCGGCCGAACGTCAGGTGCCGGCGCTCGCGGGCGAAACGCTCAGGAGGCGGAGCCACGCAGTCCCGCGGCCACTGCGACCGGAAGGAAGAGGTGCCGAAGCCACGCGACCTACGCGGACTACAACTCCCGGCAGGCTTCGCGTATGCGCAAGCGCCCTGGCACTCCGGTCAGTGCGATGACGGCTACGGGGGCAGCAGCGCGGGGCTCTGAGGGCTTCCAGGAGTGTGGCTGCAAGGGTATCCGGACCTGTCTGATCTGCGAGAGGCAGCGCCGGGTTGAACCGCCCTGGCAGCTCTCCCCGCAGGTAAGACTGAGGCCCAGTCTGGCCCTATGCTCTGCTGAAAGCCCGTCCGGGACCTCGGGGGTGAGCACTCTGCGGTGAGCACTCTGCGGGGTGAGGGGTGTGAGGAGGGATCTCGGGAGTGACGAAGCGACGGGGAGGTGGGCGGGTCCGACCAAAGCCCATCTTTGGGGGGATTTTGGGGGAATCTGTCAGCAAACCTCTGCTTAGCCCCTGGGGTCCGATTGTGTTTGAGCCCAGCTTGGGCATAGTGGATGTTTTGGGGAAGGAAAAAGAAAAAAAAAATCCATTCATGGCAGCCTCAGAGGGCTGCGGGTCTCCCCTGGGCTTCCCAAGTCACTTCCAGGGATGGAGGAGCCCCCAAAAGCTGCTCCGAGACTGGGGCAGTGGCTCTCGGGGGGACATCATGCCAGGACCTATCTCCCTTTCGCAGAAAACACACCACTTCCTGTACTGTGTGGATACGGGATGGGCCGTGGGGGCCAAGGACTCTGACTTTGAAGGCTGGGCCTTCCCCTTTCCGGGGGTGACACTGATAGAAGACTTTGTGACCCGGGAAGAAGAGACTGAGATGGTGCGCTTGATGGACTGTGACCCCTGGAAGCTCTCTCAGTCTGGGCGGAAGAAGCAGGTATGGTGGCCCAAGGGACCGAGATGCCACGGGGCCCTTGGTTACCTCCTCCGCAGCCACCCTGTGGGCTGCAGTGGGACACAGGCGGCTGGGGTCGCTGAGGGCCGTGTCTAGTGTGCACCTCACGGGGCACAGCCGCCTCAGTGGTGTGCGGGTTCTAGACAGATCCCAGCCACCTGCTCTGCTGCTCCTCTTGTACTGGCATGGCTCTGTGGGGACGCTGGCCCCTCCGTCCCTCTCCCTCACATGCTCTGTCTGTCCATCTCCTGAGCGATGCTGACGTGCGCCTCTCCTGCGAGATCAATCTCACGGCCCCATCTCTCTCCTCCTTTTCTGTCTTAATTAACCCGCCCCAAACCCACAGCCGTTCCTGACCTCCACCAGCCCAGCCTGTTGCCAGGTCTCAGGTGAGTTTCCGCTCTTCATGGGCCAGAAACTATAAGTCTTTCCAGCCTTGTCCCCGTGGCTGTGGTGAACCTCCGAGCCGCCATTATTTCCTGCCAGCTCTTGCTCCAGAACATGTCCCAACTCTGCAGGCATGTCCCCTTCACAGCTGCCACAACTGAGACCTAAGCCACCAGGCCTCCTGGGGACCCTGCCAGGGCTTCTGCAGCAGCAATCCTGGCTTGTCTTGCATCAGTCTCCCAGGTAACCTCTGTCAGATCATGTTAACTTTTTCCCCTACTGGGGATTGAACCCAGGGCCGTCACACTGAGCGCTAGCCCCAGCTCTTTTTATTTTCAGACAAGGTTTCATTAACTGTTTTAACTTGCTCAGGCTGGGCTCCAACTTGTGATCCTTCTGCCTCAGCCTCCCAGAGTGCTGGGATTACAGGCAACGTGTTACCACACCTGGTTTGTTTCTGCGTTTTGGCTGTTGTGCACATCTGCATACAGGGTTTTGCACATACTCAGGGTGCACTCACAAGTGAGGAATTGCGGGTCACATGCTCTCCTTCCTATGCTCCTGAGCCTCGGCCGACCTTGGCGTTGACCTGCTCGGTGCTGCTGCCTGGACGTAGGCTTCCCTGCACACTGCTCACTCTCCCCAGGCCCCACTCCTCGGGATCATCACATACCAGAGTACACTGCCCACACCTGGACCCTCTGTTTCCAGCTCTGCCTGCTGGGGTACCAGGGCTAGGACTCCCCAACCTCCACACGTTCTTCTTTCCTGCTTCATTATTTCCTTAGCATTTGCTGCCAGTACCATTTGCCACTCATTTCCGCCCCCTTGGCATCTGCCTCCTCCTGCCACAGTGTCCCATCTTTGGTGCCCTGCATCTCGGACTGAACCCACTTGGTAAACTCAGACACCTCTCCACTCTTTCTGTCCTTGCCACAGGACTATGGCCCCAAAGTCAACTTTCGGAAGCAGAAGCTGAAGACGGCAGGCTTCCAGGGACTGCCCGGTTTCAGCCGGGAGGTGGTGCAGAGGATGGGCCTCTACCCTGGCCTGGAGGATTTCCAGCCCGTCGAGCAGTGTAACCTGGACTACAGCCCGGAGCGTGGCTCTGCCATCGACCCCCACCTGGATGACGCCTGGCTGTGGGGCGAGCGGCTGGTGAGCCTCAACCTCCTGTCCCCCACTGTGATGTCCATGTCCCGGGAAGCGCCCGGCAGCCTGCTGCTCAGCTCGGCCCCCCCTGCCAGCCCTGAGCACAGCGTGGACAGCATGATCACTCCCAGCCGGTCCGTCCTGTGCCAGGATGTGGAGGTCGCCATCCCTATTCCATGCCGCTCCCTGCTGGTGCTGACCGGGGCTGCACGGCACCAGTGGACACATGCCATCCACCGCAGGCACATCAGGGCCCGGCGTGTCTGTGCTACCTTCCGGGAGCTGTCGGCTGAGTTCCGGACCGGGGGAAAGCAGCAGGACCTAGGACACGAACTCCTGCAGATTGCATATTCTTTTCGAGGGAGGCCTGTGTGAGCCATTTCCCTGGGGACAGGCTGGCACCAGCCTGGCCAGAGGTGCCAAGGCCAGCTTTCTTCCTCTCTTTAGGTTTTGGGAGAAGCCATCTGACTTGATTCTTTGGGTAGCATGCACCCATCCGGAGCTGGTTTTGATGGGACCGTGCGCAGGCTCACTCCTCGCGGACCTGCACTGTGGCCACTGTTCAGGTTGATGTGTCATGATTTGGAGGAAGTGGGAATTGAACTTTCAAAATGCTGGTACATGTGTGAAATGACATTTGCCTTTACCCGTCTCCTCAAGGTCTCTGGACACCTACTAGCCAGGCCCAAGAACTGGGGAGCGCGTGTGGGACTGGGGAGGTGCGGGACTGGTGACGGATGTGAAGTTCCGGCTTCAGGTGGTGGGAGCGTCTAAGACGGTTCAGCCTTGGTCATGCTCATGTGATGGGAAGGGACAACAGAGAATGCTGTTAAAAAGTGGGGAAAAAAGGCAGTTCACCTCCCAGGAAACCCTGAGGTCGTTCCTTTGGTGGCATGTGTGCCATGGGGGATGCTTACCTGGAAAAGGTGGCTACCCTGATTACCTCTGGCTGAGGGGGTGGTGGGGTGCCTGGACCTCTTTCCCGCAGCTCAGGAGACAAAATACACGCAGCTCAGTGCCACCTGCTGAGGGCCCGAGGAGAACAGAACTGTGTCACCCCCCAGGAAAGGATCATGCTCAACATAGCTCTTTAAGTTACTCTTGAAAACTGGTAAGAGCTATCAGGGACAATCTGAAAAGCAGCTTCCCAGACGCTCACCAGGCTCAGCCCTGCAAAGACCCTGTAACAGCTGGGTGCGGTGGTGCACACTTGTAATCATGCCACTCGGGAGGCCGAGGCAGGGAGACTGCAAGTTCAAGTCCTGCTCGGGCTACCTGTATCAACATTTAAACAAAGTGTTGGAGATGTAGCTGAATGCAAAGGCCCTGGGCTAAACCTCCAGTACTGAAAAAATTAAGGGCAGACCTTTCTCCTAGAAGGGCCTCTGCCTCAGTGGACACAGAATGTCTGGGCGCCTCCTCATCAGTGCCACCAAGATGGACGGCTGGGCACCAGTCCCGGAGCCGCAGGGACCTGTGGAACTGGGGCTCCAGGGGCTCCTCTCCTGGAGGCCTGGGAACCTTCCAGCCAGCCCTGTCCAGGGGAGTTCTGGTGGCGCTTAGCCACCCGTATGGGCCTGTCCCTTCCCTGTTTCCAGAGAGTTCTGTTCAAGAAGTGGAGGCAGAGGCCCTCGCTACCAAGCTGTGTGGGTCTCACGCTGTGTCTGGGACGAGCACCCTCAGAGCCCATCTAGAGGAGCGGGGAGGGGTGGCCAAGGCTCCGGGAGAAGGGCCCTTGGGCTAGGATGGAGTCATGTTCCCCCTACCCACGCGTCCCACCAAGAGCGCACAGAGCTTGGAAAAGCTTTACTGGTTTATTCAGTTCAATCCAGGGCAACTGTTAAAAATCCACACGCACGCAGGTCGGGAGTCAACGTCCGGCACCTGCCCGACGCCGTTCATACACGCTTCGTGGCAGACGGGCGCCACCTACAGGTGAGCCCTGATCTCCAGGCTCACACAGTCTGTCCTCAGCGGACCTTCCTCGAAGACACTCATCACATCTGCCTTCGGTTTCTAAAACAAACACCTGAGTTTCCAGACACGGGGTCACGTGCGCGGGGCCGTGCCCCAGGCGGCAGAGATGAAACAAGAACGCCGCGCCTCAGACTGCGAAATCAGGTTACGCCTCAAGAAGCCGAGTCTCCAGCCTTCCCATCCCCCAGCTGACCCGCTGAGCTGTCTGTCTACTGGGGTGGCCGGAGGTCCCCCTGAGCACGGTCCCCTCTGTTTCTGCAGACTAACTGCGCCACGCCTCAGAACAAGCAGGGCTGGAGCTGGGAGGGTGAGATCGCAGGGGTGTCACTGAGCAGAGCGCTGGACAGCGATGGCTCTGCCCACCGCTGTGGCACCGTCACCGGGCACCTGCTGTCTGGTGCTGATCCTGCGGGGCCAGACGCTCTGCCTGTGGACCAGATGGAGCCCCCGGCTCTGGGCTGGCACTGGGGCGAGCTTGGCACCGTGGGCGGGAGCACCAGATGGCCCCTGGAAGTGGGTGGCAGGAGTGGGTCCAATGTGGCTCCTCTTAAAAGGCTCAGGGTGGAGGAAGGGCCACAGAGCTGCTCATTCAGAAGGGTGGCCAGCTTGTCTTGCCCCCACCAGGACACGAGCAGCCGTCCTGGAGTGACAGTGACATTCTTTAGCAAAGCACACACACACGTTAAGGCAGACAAGCCTGGACAAAGCTCCAGGAAAGCGGGCACGGGCCGGAAAGCAGTAGGTGCCAGACAGATGTCCTCAGAGCAGGTGCAGGACCTGCCGCCGCAACATGCAGGGCTCTGGCCCCAGGGAACCGGATGTCCAGGTTCCTAGTGGATGGCACAACTCACGGGAGGCTCCCCGCAGCACCTCAGAGTGTGTCCTAAGGTTTATGTCCTCACGGCATGTCACACTCCCAGAGACCTCCACGAGGCTACCCAGTGTCCCCACACAATCCAGGCCCCACCAAGACAGTAAGCTGTTCAGAAGAAATGTAAGCGGAGCACAAAGAACTGAAATGACCATTTATATACCAAGCAAAAGACACCACAACCCTACAGGTGACTGCTGGAAAACGTAAACACAGTCTCAAAGCAATCGGGGTGCAGCACACTCCCACATAAACTGATGGTGCAGCGTGTGTGGGTGCAGCTGGCGCCATGGCCTCAGGTCTGCCAAACGCTGTGGTGAACCACAGCCCTGCAGCACAGCTGTGTAAACGTGGGGTGGGGACCCTGTGGTAATCGGTGTCACACTGAGGGCCCGCATTTGGCCACACTGGCGCCCCCGCCCCACTATGCATGAGCCTGGCCAGTAGTCCTGTTGAGACAGGAAGCTGGCATCCTCCCCTGCTGTTCACGCGCCCCAGGGGGTGGAGACTTAGGCTCAGAAAAGGACGCTCTGGACTGTGGTGGCCCAGTGAGTCGGTGTGGCCAGGGCTTCAGGCTGGAGAGGGATCAGAACCTAGTGTGCTTCGGAGCACCCCTCAACTAACTTGGCCTCCGACCTCAGCTAGGCCTCCCTCCCAGGAAACGTCCCACGGGGCCTGCCACCTCTGATGCCCACCACAGCACCCACCACACCTCTTGAGCTGACTGTGCCCCAGGCTATTGCCTTTCCCCCACAAGCCAGGCCACCCATTTCCCTCCAGGGCTGGGAAGAAAGCACCAAACCAAACCAGCAGCCTTGCTAATCACAAGGGCCTGCAACCCAGCAGGCAGCCATGAAGCCCAGTTCTGCATGCTGGGGAGGAAACCTGGAACTCACAGCACCTGGTTCCAGGCCGCAGGGGCCAGCATTCTTGGGTCACCCTTGAGCAGTGGGGCTGCCCGGAGCTCTTCCTGGGACAGGGCCACTTCGGCTTGCCCCAACCCAGGAAGTGCCCAGGGCCAAGAAGGCAGCTCTTAGCCATAGAGCCCCACATTACTGGAGTTCCATAGTCCCAGGGACCAGCATCCAGGTTATTATGGCACTAAAACAAGAAACTTCGGCCTTTGACCTTCTGGCAGTGTCTAAGCAGCCTGCAGCGCTGTCTACCTTCCCAGACCCCCACAGCAGCAGCCCGGGGGGCTCAGGGCCGGCACTGCACCCCCCAGCCTCACACCACCTGCAGGCTGCGCTCCTGCCCGTCCAGCTGCACCTTCAGTTTGTGCAGCTCCTCGATCTCACGGTTGTGGCGCTCGGTCTTGTGGCGCACCAGCGAGCGGTAGAAGTGGATGGTGAAGACCACAAAGATGAGGCCCACGGGCACCATGATGATGGTGGACACCAGGGCGGCCTGCCAGCCGGTGTGGCTGCTGGGCGCAGGGCCGGGCTGGTGCCTGGCGTCCACAGGGAGGAACTTGATCCAGCAGAGCAGCACCACCTCGGCCAGGAAGAGCAGGATGCCGAGCACGGTGGAGAAGCCCCAGGCCAGCTCGATGTAGGGGTGCATGCGCTCGTGCGGAGACTCGCTGATGGAGTTGAGGTTGTGGATGTTGCTCACAGCCTCCACGTTGGGCAGGATGCACGTGCTGATGAGAAGGGCGAACAGGTGCACGGCCACCAGCACCGTGGTGCAGGCGCTGAAGGCGATGAGCAGCGGCCGTGGGTACTGGTACTGCGTCTCCAGCTGCACCTCCACCATGGCCACCTGTGGGTGCGGAGGGTGGGGCGGGGCCGGGTGGGTGGAGCTGCACCTCACCAGGGCCACCTGCCTGCCAGAGCAGGGCGGGGCCGCAGGTACCAGGGGGTCCCCTGGCTGGGGGACAGGCCCACACCCAGAGCCCGCGAGGTCCAGAACAAAGGCTCCTACGGGTCCCCAGACTCGGAGCTGTGCACCTCGACAGCCTCTTCTGGGCCATGGCTGTGTCCCCCAGCTGACACCAAAGGAAGGGGAGGTGGCCAGCCTCTGAAGCCCAGAAGAGGGAGCCATGGGAAGGAGGCGAGACCGCAGCAGCGAGCCAGGCCATGGCCAAAGTCACACTGTTCCCATGAAGTGTCTGAAATGCACACCGGGAGGGGCAGTGTCTGCATGTTACGCAGGACCATGGAGCGGGCTCACAGAGCTGCTGGGTTTGTTAAGTCTTTCAACAGTTCTTTCTTGTTTTATTTTGTCTTTTTGAGACACAGTCTTGGTGTGTAGCCCAGGCTGGCCTTCAATTTGCCATGTACATCAGGCTGACCTTAAATCTGGTGGCAATACTCCTGCCTCAGCCTTGTGAGTGCTGAGATCACAAGTGTGTGCCACCACCCCCAGCTCCAGCATTTCTTAAAGGTGTTTTCTGTCTGTCGGTTGGTCTCTCCCTTCTTTCTCTCTCTCCATGCTGGGATTCAAACCCAGGGCTTCCAGCATGCTAGGCAAATGCTCTACTGCTGAGCTACACTCCATCCCCTGCAATAGTTTTTTTTCCCACTATTGGGGATTGAACTCAGGGCCTCTGCACTGAGCTACATCCCCAGCTCTGTTTGCTTTTTTTTTTTTTTGCGGCGGGGAGCAGTACTGGAGATCAAACTTAGGGCCTTGCACTGCCTACTTTTTATTCAGAGACAGAGTTTCACTAAATTGATAAGTTGCCCTGGCTAGATTTGAACTCACGATCTTCCCACCTCAGCCTCCCAGATGCTGGGATTACATATGTGCACTACCACACCCAGTGTCCTAAAAAAAGGATTTTTTTGGGAGGAGTGCTGGGGATCAAACTCAGGGCCACTTGAGCTAAATCCCCAATCCTCTAAAAAAAAGTATTTTTAATGAAAGAAAAAAGACCCCCAGAGGGGACTGGAAGTCCCCACTTACCTCTCTACTGGGAAGTGACTGGCACCTGTCTTGGACCTGCTCACCACACACCCTAAGGGAACTGTCCAACCTGCCCCTTCTGTGCTCCCCTACAGTCAGACCAAGTCCAATCCCTGGCCTACTGCCCCACCCCGGGGCTGTGTCCCATTCCAGTGGAGGCTTTAGCCCAGGCCAGCCTCTGGGTTTAGCCTCCAGTGGAGTTTAGCTTCTCCCCAGCAAGGACTCTGGGGCTCGCCCAGGGCCTCTTCCTGGCACCCAAAAGAAAGAAAGGTGGTGGGGAGGAGAAGCCTGAGGAAGGTTTCTCCATTTATTACATTTGCCTTCAAGATCTGACCATCCGTTTCTAAAAATCTATAAGAAAGCCAGGTGTGGTAGTACGTGCCTATAATCCCAGTAATTGGGAAGCTGAGGCAGAAGGACTCAAAGTTCCAGCCCAGTCTGAGTTACATGGTGAGACCTAGGCCAGCCTGGACTACAGAGACAGACAGAGAGACCCTGTCTCAAAAAGTACCAATAATATTTCACAGCTTTGTTTAGCAAATACCACACCTTGAGAACCTTATTCCTTCCCTTCACCTTTGGTGGCGATGAACATTTTGGCAGGGAGGATACTGCAGGCCTAGTGGACAGAGCTGACCAGCAACTCAGCAGCAATGATGGCTGGGGCTTTTGTGAAAAGGAGCAAAATGACACAGGCTGCTGGGTGGCCCTTGTTCAGCGCCCCAGTACCCATGAAGGATATGGCCCAGCAAAAGGATATCGCAAGCCTGGGGATTTAGCTCAGTGGTTAGAGTGCTTGCCTTGCAAGCACAAAGGCCCTGAGTTCGATCTCCAGCACCAAAAAAAAAAAAATGGATATCGAAAACTCAAGGCCTCCGGATATGGGAAACAAAGATGGTCAGAAGGCAGAGGGCGGGCTCACAATAAACAGTTCTGTTCCGCCTCCAGAGCAGAAAAGGCCAGAAGGACATTTTCCACCGTGTTTATGCAGAGATTTTATGGGGTGGCTGCGGATCACTGGCCTCCATGTTAGGGGACAATAAACATGAAGAAATGAGCATAAGGTCGGGCACCAGCGTCTGTAGTTGGACGAAGGAGCAGCTTTGCAATTCTAATCAAGGAATACTAATAAAAATGGGGCTCCACCTGGGAAACTGCCTGTTTTCATCCGACCCCGTCCTTGCCCGGAGTCAGCGACAGCCTTAGTTACTTGTTTTCCCAGCTGCCCTACAATCCGGATAAGGACCCGGTTTCATGGCTGTGCGCTAATCTAATCTAATGGTGCAGATGCACCAATCAGCTCGCCCACCCCGTGGCACCCCACTGCGCGTCCCCTTTGCTGCCCACCTACCCAGGGCTGTGTGCTGGCTTCAGTCTGCAGAACACTGGCCTGTGGCTGCCTCCCCAAGAGGGAACCTGCAGAAGAGGGGGCTTCTGAAATGTGTCCTTCAAAAGCTTAAGGAAGCGCTTGCTGGTACCAGAGATACTGTGTAAATGGGGCAGAACTGAACTGTTGCTAGAAAACGGCCAAGCTGAGGACAGACCCCAGTCCTGGGGGACCTGGGTCTCCCGTCCCTGCCTCTCTCCATGCTTGCCACCTCTGTAAAGCCTCAGAAGGCCTCCTCTTCTGCAGAATTCTCGCTCCCTGTTGGATAACTTATTCCCAGGGCTTGTCTGCGAATCTCCACGGGTGGTTTCAAAGCCTTAACCTTGGCTGAGCATTCTGCTAGATGGAACCCAAGGTTACAAGGTCACAAGGCAGGAGGACTGCCAAGTTCAAGGCCAGCCTGAGCAACTTAATGACACCCCATGTCAAAATATAAAATACAGAGTACCCCTGAGTCAATCTCTAGCCCTGCACAAAACAAAACAAAAACCCCCCAAAACAAAAAGAATGAAATCTTGCAAAGTTTGGAAAGCTAGATGTTTGGAAGGCCTGAGTCCAAGAAGACAGCTGCAAACCGGAAGTAAATTCCAAGATTGAGGCCTTGCATAGAAAAGAAACTATCCAAAAAAAAAAAAAAAAGGAAAAGAAAAGAAAATAAACTATCCAACCATATTAATTAAATCCTGTAATACTTCTCAGTTTTCCAAAAGTTAAAAAAACAAAACAAAACAGCTCAGGCCCCCAAAATTCGATGGAATTCCACAATGCTGTGGTTTGGAAAACAAGCTCCGGTTTTTACTTGTTCTCTTTTATTGTGTGGTACGAGGGATTGAACCCAAGGTCTTTTTTTTATTTTTATTTTTTTAAGTGTTGGGGATCCAACTCAGGGCATTGCATTTGCTAGGCAAGTGCTCTACCACTTGAGCTAAATCCCCAACCACTGGCCTTTAAAAAAAAAATTCTTTTGAGAGAATCTCACTAAATTGCCAGGACTGGGCTCAAATTAGTAATCCTCCTGCTTCATCCTCCCAACTAGCTGGAATTACAGTCATGAACCACTGTGCCCTGCCAACCTCCAATTTTAATAGTGACATCTAAACTTCTCATGTATATTTCTTCTTTTTTTTTATTTTTATTTTTTGGGTGCTGGGGATCGAACTCAGGACCTTGTACCTGCAAGGCAAATACTCTAACCACTGAGCTAAATCCCCAGCCCTCACACATATTTCTTTAAATTAAGCTTGCAAAATTTTTTTTCTTGTTCTTATGGTACTGGGGATTGAACCCAGGCTGAGTTTAAATTTGTAATACTTCTGCTTCAGCCTCTCACAGCTGGGATTACAGGTGTGCAATATTAAGTCTAGATGAGAATTTTTTTGTTTTTTTGAGACAGTCTCATTACGTATTCCAGGCTGGCCTTAAATTCATAGCTATCCTGACTCAGCCTCCCTAGTGCTGGGATAACAGGCATGTGCCACCACACCCAGCATGGAAGTATTATTTTTAATGTAACGAAAACCACAGAAAGAAAATCACTAGGTGCCAAAGTTGTGCACCATCTGATTATACACTTGTGTAATTATGTTAGAAAAAATTAAATGCAGCACAAGACTCTGACTTCAATCCCTAGGACCAAAAAAAAAAAAAAAAAAAAAAAGTCAAATGCAAAGACCTTGGTTTGGTGGCCAAACCTGTAATTCCAGCAACTTGGGAGGCTGAGGCACGAAGATTAACTCGGCTCAGCCCGGGAAATTTAGGAAGACCCAGTCTCAAAATAAAATATAATAAAAGGGCTGGGAATTCCCAGTACTGAAAAGAAAGAAAGGAAAAGAAAAAAAAAAGTCGCTTCCAGCCCAGCAGGACTTCAGCACCCGGCAGTGAGGGGCTGAGCCCCGATGTGCCTTCTCTGGGATGATTTCCCAAAGGGCTGGGACGGGGACTTTGGAGTCAATAGCAGATGTAGCTGTACCCACACTGACTCTTGTGCTGGGATGACTGAGAAGGAAAGTGGCTGCTGGGAGACAGGCCAGGAGCCTGCTGTGTCACACCCCAGGCAAGGCCACATTTGACAACTGTCTGTGTCCCCAACTGGGCTACTCCAATCCATCCCCAAGACTCTGCTGAAGTCTCCAGACTTTGGGTGGTGCACACAATGAGGCAGATGTGGGCACCTGTCCCAAGAAACCCTGACCACAGAAGGTCTTTAATTTCCCCCACAGGCCTCCTTGCCTGGCAAATGCCACATGTGAACATAACGTGGGGCTTCTGAGGACTCTGGGCTGGCACCGCTCTGTGGACAAAGCAGTGCTCTGGGAAGACAATGCCAGGGGGCAGAGGAAGTACCGATGGGCTGCACTCACCATGGCAAAGCCGGAAAGGAGGGCTGAGGTCCTGCTGGAGGCCTTCAGCTTGGCCCTGCTCAGGTACAGCTTCCTCCAGGACAGGGCCTGCACCGAGTGATGGTTGGAGGTGACCAGTTCCAGGTAGCTGCGGCGGACCCAGTCCCGGTAATCCATGCCCTTATGGCCAGGCTCAGGGCAGGCGGGGGTGGAAGGGTCCACAGGCACGTTGAGCTCGGCGCTCATGGTGGGAGCCAGGCTGGGGATGGGAGAGACAGCTCAGGCATCCCAGGCAGCTCGCGGCCTTACGGAGCCAGACTCCAGCCCATTTCACCTTCCCCAGGGCCCACAGAACCCTGGTGTCCAAAGGTGGCATGGATGTGGGGCCCTAGTCCCTGAGGCTGTCCTCAAGCCAGAATGCGGGAATCACCTGCAGAAGAGGAGTGGCAGGTGCATTCCCAGGAAGCACCATAGACAAGGTGTTCCTCGGCAAAGCTGGAATCCGCTCCCAGCCCGTGCTCAAGGAAGCCCAGGTTCCAAGCCTGCATGGCTCTTAAGTGAATGTGAATCCAAATGTTGGCCAGAAGACCCAGCACTGAATCTTTGGACTTCTTACCTTCCAGGAACGGAGAGAGCTGGAGCATTCAGAAAGAGCCTGGGGGCTGGGGTGTGGCTCAGCAGTACAGCACAGGCCTAGCACACACTAGGCCCTGGGCTGGAGAAAGTGGCGAGGAGCCTGCAAGCTAAATTTAACCATGCCTCAATATGACTCTGCCTTGAGATTCTGACCCTGACATCTACCTTTCTGATCTCATGCCCTCATTCTCAGAATGGGAATTTCCCACCTAGAGGACTCCTCACAAAATAATGTACCAAAGACTCAAGACGGTGTTCGATATCCAGGTGCCGGTCACAGAATGGACACTTTCGAGTAGCAGTCAGCTTCTCAAATCCAACTGATTCTTGTTTTCTTTTTCTTTTTCTTTTTCTTTTTTTTTTTTTTTTGCACTGGGGATTGAATCCATGGCCTTCATACTGAGCTATATCCCCTATCCCTATCTTTTTTACAATTTTGAGACGGGATTTTGCCAAATCTCAAATTGCCCAGGCTGGGCTTGAACTTGCAATTGTTCTGCCTCAGCTTCCCCAAATGCTGGGATTACAGACACGTCATACCATACCTGGCTCCAAATTAATCAGTACAGTTCCCTCTAAGATCAAATACTTGGTTTATATAACTCAAAGCCAGTTCCAGGCTATAAAGGGCAACCTCCAGGCAAATGAAAAACTAAATTCATCAAGTGATATGAGCACGTTTTAAGGGGAAAAAGTTGCTGGAGACCCCTGGAGTCAGCCTTGCTAGACATCAGGTTTGACAATAATGTGGACTGATCTGCTGAGATCTGTGAAGTTAACCCCAAATCCCCAGTAATCTGCACAGGGGATTGGCAGGCTCCCATTCAGCCACACACCAGGAGGGATCAGCTCTAATTAATATCCAGGGTGTTCTTCAAGGGCACGAGCACCTTGTGGCTGGCACCTGGCATCACACAGTAACTCCTCTGTTCCGGCCCACCAGACTCCAGAGCAAGTCTGCCTAAAGCTATTATGAACCCATCGGGTGCCTAGGTAGGTCCCAGGGAGTGTGGCTGGGGTGGTAAGGGGTGTTTACCAAGGTCAGCAGCAAAGAAAGAGCCTCCCATTTAATCCATCCACGCCAACTCCTAGGATGGTCCCAAGGGAAGGCCCTGGAAGTGGGCAATGGCCTCCCTCAGTTCAGCTTCTTCTTTGTTCCCTGCTGGGCTGCAGAGCCACAGCTCTTACTAGGTGGCCGTCAGGATCCCTGGGGAAGAGTCCTGTGTGCTATGTACCAGGGGATGCCAATTACCAGGTCATTTGTACGAATGCCAACTTGGGTGCCCGGGTCACATCTCCTCGCCCACATCTGCAGCCAGCAGCACTGCATCCAAGCACTTCATCGCCGGAATGTCCCTTTCCTTGGGGGAGAATTTAGAGAAATGTTGCTCACTAACCAATCCACTGGTTAGCTCCAAATAACTGAAAATGTGGTCATCTGGAACTGTACTTTCTCTTTCCCTTTCACCCATACAGAGCAGAACTGAGCCTTTGGGTCTGAGGGAGTAGGGAGGAGGGGGTCTAACCCTTGCTCTCTCTGCATCCCATCCCACAGAACCTTACTACACTTGGTTCTTAGGCATTAAAGGTAAATGAAAGGTAAAAGTGGCAGAATCCCCACCTGCAAGGAACTCACCCCAGCAGAAAAGCAAGATGAGGGGATGACCCTCAGCCAGTGAGCTGGGGACAGGGAGGGAACAGAGAAGGGTTGACTTCCTCTTGCTAGACAGGGCAACCTTCCCTGGAGGAAGCACCCCGGAGCCTGGTCAGGGGACTCCGACACGGGTAGTGCAGACAGGCTGGCAAAGAGGGACACTCCCTCAAAGACAACATGCTGCCTGCATGGAGGGTCTGCAAGGGTCCTGCAGACCAGCTCCAGGAGCACAGGTGGGAGGACTCCCATCCCGGGGGTCAGGGAGCCCAGGGCAGCATGGCTCCCTGGCTGTCCCCTGGTCGAGGGGCATGGAAGGAGCTGGTGGTGGGCCGTCTAGCACTGCTGGGTCCACCTGGACCAGGACCAGCATGCACCCCAGTGAGAGTGCTGAGAACCTGGCGAGGGCTTGGTGGCCTCCAAAGGGAGGAAGAGATGTGTGGGGAGAACAGGAAGGGAAGCCCAGAGGCCACTAGTGATGGCGAGCCGGACAGAGACAGAGCTTCAGGGCGGCCTTCGGGAAGCAGCTGGGCCACAGATGTCCCCAAGAGGGTGGGGACGGCAGGAAGGACCGTCTGTACGCAGGGCCTGCCGGTCCCTAGCGGCCTCCTCCCAAGTGACCAGCAGGGACAGGACTCAAATCCATCTTCCCGGCTCCAGCCAAGACCTACCTTGGCCCAGCCAATCTGTGCTTCGGGGTGGAGCAGAGTCTGGTCCCCATACTCTGGGCTCAACAGAGGGGAGCTGGGATAAGATGGAGGCAACATTTGCCAAACAGCCCTAGCTCCAGAAGATGCTCTCCTGGCTATACCTTCTGGGGCTTTTTGCTTTTGTCTTTGTAAGGAGCAGAGAAAAGAGGTCTTGTAGAAAAAACGGCGTGTGTCTCTCTCTCTCTCTCTCTCTCTCTCTCTCTCTCTAGATGAGGGATTTTCCTTGGCAGGCTGGTGTGAAAGAGCTCCGGGAGACAGGCTCCGGAGTGCCCGACCGTGACTTCCTCTAAACATCTGGGGCACGGGAAATGTCTGTCACAGACCGGTGTGGGGAGGGGACCTGCAGCTGCCACAAGGGCCTTCCAGAGACGTCCACCTGCACCTCTCCCCCTTCTCTTCGGGAAGCCCCAGCGACCGCAGGGCTCAGGTTAGGTGGGCACCGCATCGCGCAGGGGATCCCACGGGGCCGAAGACGGCCAGGTGCCGCCATCCTCTCCTCTATCCGCTCCAACTAAACCCACCCAGGAAGAAGCCCCTTCCCTTCCCAGTCAAGTATCCCAGATCCAGCCCACCCCAATCTGTGCAGGGATTCCCCACTGAAGCTCTCCCCTACCTGCTCCCCCGCGGCCAAGGAAGGGGTGCATGCATCCGCCCTAGCACTCACCGGAGCTGCGCGAGCGGCCGCTAGCTGCAGTGCCCGGCTTCGGCTGGAGGCTGGCAGCACCAGGTGGCGCGGTCCTATGGCCTTGTAGCCGCGTAGCCCCGCCCGGGCGCAGAAGGCTACCAGCTTCTTCCTGCCACGGGGCGCTCGGGGTCCCCCGGCCCCGCCTCGGCCCCGCCCCCGCCCAGCCGCTGCCAAGGCAACCCCGCGCCGCGATCACGTGACCAGCTCGTGGGGTGCTGCGGGCCACGTGACCTGACGGGCAGGAAGAGCTGGGCCCCTTCCCTGGGAGCTCCCCGGGCAGTCTGGACCACCCCGGGGCGGCGCGCCGGGAAGACCAGTCGCCGTGCGTATCTCCTGCCCCGAGCCAGAGCGCGGAGGGAGGCGGCGAGGCGAGGATGCATTAGGCCCGACCGCCGAACCAGGAGCTGGGTTTTCTCTGACCCTGGGTCGGGTCGGATCAGCAAGGACCGGTACGGTCATCCTTGCTGGGCCCGCGGTGGATGGGTTGAGTGCAGAAGGGGAGTGCTGGGGCTCTCAGGGTGAGCCTCGCAGGGTGTCCGAGTTGGTCCTCGGCCCGAGAAGGAAGGGGTGGGGGAAGGGGTGGGAGCAGGGGTGGGGGGAGGCTCCGCCTGGCCACTCCCCTTCCCAGGCTCCGCGACACCCCAGGGACCTAACCCTGCGCCGGAGCCGGGGACTTGCCGAGAACGCTGCTGCAGCGAGCCTCTCACCCTTGCTGGTGAACCCTGCGGTTTATGACACCAGAACACAAGGAGGAAGTTTCTTTTCAGGAAGCGCACATGAGTAATTCACCGAGAGGCGAGATGGGTTCCTATCAAGCCGTCAGTGCCAGACGGCCCCTCGGAGTCTTCGCTATGTGCCTGATAGGCTGCTGCCTGCCCTACATAGGATTTTTCCATCTGTCATAACAGCACTGGACCGTGACACATTTACCCAAACGAAAAAAAAATTCCACTCGTGTCACACAGTCCAAGTTTTTTGGCGATGGGGAGGGTATAGATGTTGCAGATGCCAGGCTAAATCTGTTTACACTTCAGGCTGCTTTTCAGAGCGCACCGCCGAGCTGGACTGGTGCCTTTGAATCCAGGAGGGCACTTAAAACCAGACTGAACCAGTTTCTCCTTCCTAGGGGAAGGCTAGGCCCGAAAGATGGGGACAGACAATCCCAGAGCGATCAGCCTCCCTCCCCGGGGATGGCTATAGGAAAGCTAGTCTCAGGCACCAGTGTCCTCAAAGACCAATCATGCTGTAGCTTTCAAGCCTCAAATTCTTGGTAAGTAAACTTGAAAACAGGAAGACAAGACTTTGTAAATAACAGCAGTTGCATCGCAGATAAAAATCTCAGCAAGGGAGTTTAGTGCAGTCTCTCAGGGAGCCTGGCTTTGCTGTCCTGTAGCAGGCTTCTAGCGCCCGTCAGCAAGGTCCCCACCCAAGCACAATTAGCCAGCATGCCCAGGCAGAAGCAAGTGCCAGCTGTAATTAGCAGCGTCTTTCAGAGCCACTTTCCTAACCAGACACAGAAAATGGCAGGGTATTTTCCCCCTTAAAAGGCTTGGAACACACACACACACACACACACCTGAGCCTGGTGTGGTGGCACAGCCTGTAATCCTAACAACTTGGGACCTGAAGGACTGCAAGTTTGAACTCAGCCTAGGTAATTTAGCAAGACCGTCTCACATAAAAAATTAACAAACAAAAAGGGGCTGGGGATGTAGCTCAGAAGTAGTGGCCCTGGTTTTGATCCCTAGTACTGGCAAAAAAAAAAAAAAAAAAAAAAAAAGGTTGTGGGAGGTGAGACCACCATGTTGAAAGGTTTAGCAATCACAAAGCTGGTGGGTGGGGGACCCTGTCAGGCAGCTGAGCAGTAATTACACAGGCACCAGCCCCTTCCACCTTCTGGCCGGGGTGCACAGCGCCCACCTGCCAGGACATCGGGCTGCAGGTTCAGGTTGTCTCCTGGGTTGGCCTGGGCAAGTCGCTTCCTCTCCCAAGCTTTTAGCTACTGCCTTTGGCAAGACCAGGTCTTTGAGGCACACACCCAGGGTCAAGCACCTGCCAGTCCTGTTCATCATATTCCCTTGTTTAGTGAACTGTGGTCCTTTTTCCTTTTGACTTCCAGACTCAGCACTGAGGATGACCAAGGTGTCAGTCCCCTGGTGCCTCACTTCTGTCTCCTCTGCCATTCACTCCTATGGCCTAGCCCTTGTCAGTAGCCACAGCAGCTCTGCAGAATATTAAAGCCAACTATCTCACTGAATTAGTCAGCTTTTCATAACTGTAACAGAATACCTGAGGCTACTTTGTAAAGACAAGGTTTATTTTGGCTTATGGTTCTGGAGGAAGCAGTCTAAAGGGCATGGCCCCAGCTCTGGAGACCCCTAGGCTGTACTGGGTCATGGTGGGCACAGGTGACATCTCTGTGGGCTCTCCCTCTCCTTACAAAGCCACCAGGATTCAGTCGTGAGAGAGCCACCCTAATGCCCTTACCTAGCTGCTCCCCAAAGGCCCAACCTCTTAACGCTACCACCACAAGACTCTGGGGATGAAGGTCCTTCTGCACAAATTCTGGGAGACAAGACCTTCCCACTCACTTCACAACCCACCCCCCCTCTTGACCTTGGGCCTAAGACCCATCTTCCTTCCAGCCACCCTCCTGCCTCCCATCTTTAACCCGTCACTACCTGTCCTCACATCATGGCCAAATTTCTCAACAGAGCTGTCATCACTTCACCTCCTCAGCCCCCTGCAGCCCACTGACATCGTGTCACTAAACCCAGCAGCTTTCCTGGCCGTCAATCCTGTCTGCTCTTGGGGACTTCTCCTGGAAAAGTCTTGGTGACTCTGCCTGGCTCTGTTTCTTGCTGCTGTGGTCTGTCCCCTACATGCTCCTCATCTTCTGGCTGGGTCCCCTCTTTGATACACTCCTCCCTGGCTGGTCTCTTTCCAAGTGCCATCTCAAGCCTGGATCTCTCATCCTGACCTGGGCGACACGTCTGTAGAGTGTCCCAAGGGCCCTCAACTTCACCATGCTGTAGCTGAACTTACCACCTTACCCCCAGATACCTGTTCCTCCTCTGGGGACACTTGTCTCAGGGAGTGTACCTTCATCCACCCAGGTGGTGACATGATCAACCCATCATCATCCTGGACTCCTTCCCTCCCCATCCAGGCCTGGGAGTTCTCCTGCCAGGTTTCTGGACTCTCCCCTCGTGGCTCTATTCAGGCCATTGTCACCTCTGGCTTCACTACTGCCTGCTCCTCCCACTTGTCCCCTTCCATCCTGTTCTCCACACCCAAAATGAGACCTATGCACAGCATCCTGCACAGCCCTGTCAGAGCAGAGAAGCTCCTGAAGGTGGGGTTCCTGTGTCCCACTCAGGACACTTCCTGTGCCCAACCGATGGCAGCCCTGGAGTCCCTGGGATCGAGTCCTTGGTGGGTGTTCCACAAGTGTCTACAACATTCCACGGAAGGAGTGAAGCAGCAAAGCTGCCAGCAGCCCCTTTGGGCTTGCTCCAGGTTAATCTCTAAGAGTGCTCCTTATGGAAATACATGTTAATATATGGTAATTGTAGCTCACTTTCATCAAGTGTGCCAAAGGGTAAACATATGTTAACTTCTGAAGGGGAGAAGGGGAAAACACACCTGTTTCCATGACTGAAGGAAACGGTTTCCATGCAGCTCTCCTTCCGTGCAGTGGTAGAGAATGGATCAAGTGATATTCCTAACTCCATGTTAGTGGAACGTGACTTCTCTAACTCAATTTAACAATCTCTTTCCAAAAGATTGATGATAATGGTGCATGCCTATAATCCCAGCACTCTGGGAGGCTGAGGCAGGAGGATTTCAAGTTCAAGCCCAGCCTGAGCGATTTAGCAGCTTAGTGAGACACCGTCTCAAAAAAGGGCTGGGGCACAAGGCTCTGAGTTCGATCCCTAGCACCAGGAAAAAAAGAAAAGAGAGAACAACAAAGGGCTGGGGACATAGCTGAGTCCAATCCCTAAAGACCCAAGATGTTGAAAACAGGAAGTAAATTTGAAACAGTAACAGTACCTCATGTGCTCTAGTCCACATCTTTCAAGGTAGTGATGGTGGGGGCCGTCTCCTGAGACACCTGTTTAAAATGGGTATTCTGAGCCCCAACTGTACTGAATCTAATTTCCAGGGACATCATCGCCTGGGAATCTGGATTTTTAAAGGGGCTCCTCCACAGCTGCATGCATGTGACAAGTCACTGCAGCAGCTTCCTGCAAACTACCTACCTCCAGGCAGCTACCTGTACGTTCTTCCCACCATATTAGCAGTTTGTCAGGTTTGAAGAGCATCCTTGTCTGCTTTCAGTCCCTGGGGTCTGTTCGATTGTGTAACAGACATTCAATGAACATCTACTATGTCCTAAGCACTGTATGGCACTAGGAATGCAGCAAAGAACAGGAAGCAAGGTCCTGGTTCTCAGGGAGCTACAGGTGTACCAGGAGGCTGACAGTAAATGAATGACAGGTGCCGGGAGGAGAAGGAAGAAGAACAGCAGCAGTGGGTGGGTGCAGAGGCTGCACCAAGGAACTGACGCCTCAGCTGAGGCCAACTAAGAGGTGGCAGCAGGGCTTCTGCAGTAGGCACAAGGGTGCAGAGACGATGCCATCGGGCGGGGATGAGGGTGGCCTGGGATGTGGGAGGACAGGCAGTGCCAGACAGGAAAGCCACTGGGGACTTCACACTGGCAGTGACAAGATCTGGTTTCCATTTGCAGAGCGCTCCCCTGGCTGCTGCATGGAGAATGGGTGAGAGTAGAGGAGGTGCTACCCACTGGGCTCCAGAAGCTGGTGGTGTGGACTGGGGTAGAAGGCAGACACCTGGAGAGCAAGAAGGTCGAGGCCCTGATTCATGGATGACTGCGGGAGGGGTAAGAAAAACAGGAAACAAGGTGATGGGCAGTTACCGAGGTGGGAAGATGGAGGGGGAAATGCCGGGCCGCAAGTTCCCCTTTCTCTTATGCTGCACTCAAGGCGCCCCTCAGACACCAGGACCCAGGCATGTGGGGCTCCAGGGAGACAAAGCCTCAAACACAGAAGGCGCCCGCGAGGACAGCACTGAAGCAGACAAGACCTCCTGGGCCTGCGGTGGGCAGAGCACAGTGTGCTGATCACCAACACTTAAGGGCTTGAGCAGAGACAAGGGAGAGCAGGAAGGGCCAAGGGGTATGCAGGAATGCCAAGTGGGAAAGGCTGTCTGCGATGCCACCAAGGGGGTGACTTGGTGAGGACGATCCCGGTGGTTGATGGCGTGGGGAGAGGTGGAAGGAACCTGGGCCCTCGGATGGCGTAGGGAAGGAGGAAGCTACAGGACAGGGAGACTGGGCCCTTGTTACTGTCCTAACAGGAGAGCCCAGGGTTTGTCTACTGGCCTATGGGGAGAGGCGGAGGAGCCAGACCATCAAGGGACCAGTGGGACTGTCCTGCATCATACCAGAGTGGAGACAGAGACACCCAGATGCCACAGGCGGGTGCACAGCCTGGGGACTGTGTGGAGCAGGCCCAAGGCCTCTGCTTCCTCCACGCTCTGAGATGCTGAGGGCCACAGAGGGGAGCAGTGGAGGTCTGAGGGGAGAGGCACATGATTCCTTGTGCAAAGAGCAAGTCTGAGAACACACAGCCAGAGCTGGGTTGGATTATGACAGCTGTGGGCCCCCATTCAACATGAGACCCAGCAGCACAGCTGCCGGCTTCTCCAGGTGAGAAGCAGCTGACACTATGGCGAGGGGCTGGGCTCAGTTCCCTGCTTTGGGAAGTGTTTCTCTGTGCTTCTGGGCTGCTCAGGCACCACACCCCTCCCCCAACAGCCGAAAGGCATTATCCACAGTAGCTGTGTCCCGTGAAGCCACCGCAGACGCTATGTCAGCTGGTCCTGAACCCCTGCTGCTTGGGGAACAGGCTGGGCTCCTGTGAGCCTCTGACCACAGTTCTAACAGCTGATCTGCACATCACCTTGTCTCGTGTGTTTCCGTTTAAAGGTGCCTTCTTCACTACCTGTTGCTGATTCATTAACATCAGGCTCACAGCTAAGAGCACCGCAATATAGACTTCTCCACAAGGCACACCACAGCCTTCCCGCACTTAGAACACTAGACAGCACTTGGGCACTAGGCCTGGGGGACACTTTCACAGACAGTCACCAAGACAGAGCAAAAAGTGCAGAAAATCTGTCACTAACACACCCCGAGAACACCACTGAGTAGTAGGATGACCTGATAAAGCACATCTTGCATTATCTGACCTCAGGTGGGGACACGCGCGCAATCAGGCGACTCAAACCTTCGACACTGTGTGTCTGCAAAAGACCGTGAGAGGGCTGGGGATTGAGCTCAGTGATTAGAGTGCTTGCCTTGTAAGCACAAGGGCCTGAGTTCGATCCCCGGCACCACCAAAAAAAAAAAAAAAAAAAAAAAAAAAAGACCGTGAGAGCAAGCTGAGTATGGACTGTGGGGTTATAAATTAACTTTACAAATTCACAAATACGGCATTGTGAATAAAGACAATCAGAGACACCTTATGGTACACTGTGCTGCACTATTCTCACACGCACATTCAGCCATGCTCCAGAAAGCTCACTCATTCCCCCCAATCTGAACTACTGGCGGTACATACACACGACTATCCCATCAGGCAGCTTGTACCACTGGTGGTAAACATGGATCTAATGTTTATCAGTGTTTTTACTCATAAAATCAATAAAAAGCCACCTGAAGGGACAGTCATGCATGTGTCACTGGTGGTTCAAGCCGCCCAGCAGTGAGACGTACGAATTACAGCCCCTTCGTGAATTTGTTAAGAGGGGCCTGCAGCCCAGAGCCCAGGCAGGAAGCCCAGGTCCCCCTTCCTGCGAAGACTCTCCCCAGGACCGCATATCTGTGTGACAGGTTCGAGTTATTCTGGCTGGGTTCAAATCCAAGCTCTACCACTTACTTGCTCGTGGATGAACCTTGAAGCGCAAAAAATAGTCTACCACAAACAGTTGGGCCTGACACGGGGCGTTACATATACTAGCGATAAATGGTGGAGGCCTACCTTGTTGGTAAATCAGAGTCCTTATACTGAGGTTTTCTCCCTTCCAGGCACTAACCAGGGTGACTCTGCTTAGCTTCTGTGATCATAAGACGGAACGTTCGGGATGGTATAGCCGTAGACGCGTGAAGTCTTATGAGGCAGGAAAGTATGTTATATGCACTCCTGAGTTCCGTTCCAGACCAGTCTCCACCCACAAGCCATCCACAAGGGCTTTACTTCAGGATTCTCCCCTAATTGTAGCTTTTCTTTCTGGGTTGGCGGTGCACTCTCAATCTTACCTACTGCTTTCTCAATAACGACATCTAACCATCCTCTTTTCCCAAACAAGTAATACCCTGGAGACTGAGAATCACTGAGTGTCTGCAGGTACCAATGATCCCCCGACAATGGCCAGAAGCCGCTGCTGCACATTTTCTGCACTGCTAACCTCAACAGCTATTCGGTGCCCCCTCAACTGCTGAGTGTGTCTCTCACTCAGCACAGACACGTGACCTGGCAGAGGCAAGAAGGGACTCGCCCCAGTCCTGATGTACCAGGGACAAAGTCAGGACTCAAACCCAGGCCTCCGGGCTCGTGGGTTGGCACTCAGTGGCCTCCAGGGGGAGAGCAGACCGATAAAGTCCAGGCTGACACCCGCTGGGGATGGGGTAGTGGAGACGAGGAAACCAAGAGTCCAGACACAGAACTAGAAACAAGTTACAGTCTCTAACAACCAGCTAGTCCCCAACACAAGAGAGACACAGATTTCAATATGTACAGCCAGGCTGTGTGTTAATTTATTAGGGCTGACACTTCATTTTGGCTTCTTGGGAAAGAAAAGCTCCCGTGACTGAAGCTACCAAAGGGACGGAGGTTATCACAGATATCACACGACTCAGAGTGGGGCCAGGGAAATCTATGCGACAGAAGTAAAAGAAAACACCCTTGGGTTTCCCATCACTCAAAATAACTACTTCTCAATGCCATCTAGTCCATCAAAGGCACACAATATACTTGGCGGTTGGAGATAATCCAAAAACAGAGCAAAAGCTCTACTCTGACTGACTCTGTCAACCCTGTTTGCCTGAAGGTGCTGAGGACAAAGCTGCCCTCGGCCAGTCGCCAAGCTCCCTGGTTTCCAGCGCAGCGCCCTGCGCTCTGGAGGTGCCAGTTCTGTTCTGGGTGCTCAGGGTGCGTGGGCTTGGACACACAGTGGGAGTGCCAGCATTCCCTCCGCCCTAGCTCCCATGTGGCCCAGGCAGAGAGCAGTCCCTAAGAGTCCCCCCAAACTGGCAAGTGCAGTCGCTTGCAGTCCTCTTTCTCTTTGGCCCCCTCTGGCCTCTGGATGAAAATGCAGCCTTTGACCAATACCCTGCCCCCTCGGGTTTGGCTAGGACCCCTCTGGGCCTCTACCTGGATTCTCTCCCTGCTTTAGCCATCCGGATTCCCCAATGGCTCTTCCACACAGGGAGCTCTCTCTGCATGGCCTGGCCCCACATGGCAGGGTCTGTGCTCTCCACGGAGGAGCAGGTGAGATGCCTGCACCCGGGTCAGCCCCAGTGCCAAGCTGCATCCCTGGCCAAGTGTGGGAGCAGGTCCACGTCACAGGACCTGTTGGATCTTGAGGGCTTGTCTCTATTGTGTCATTTCATGGTCTCTCTACAGCTCTGGTAATTAATGCTTCACATGTCTGAACAAAAACTGGTTTTCTGTTCTTCACTATAGAAATGCTCCCTTCCAAAAGCCTGCCCCAAGCTCACCACTGTTCAAATGACGGTCGCCAGCTGCTGGCGAGGCACTTTCCCCTTCTAGCAGGAACATGGGAGGACACTGTGAGGCAGTGTTCAGAATGGTCCCCCGAGAGGCAGGGCAGCGGGCACCGGGGGCTCCCATGTGCCCCCTAAGCATCAAATCTGTGGGGACCGAGGCAGGCAGCCTCCTTCCCTGCTGGCCACACTGAGGGTCTTCTAAGGTTCTGGTCACCAGGCTTGCGACAGCTGCTGTGCAACCTCATCGCCCCATGACGAAGCTGGGCTCGTCTTCCTCTTCCTCCTCCGTGCTGGATGCCTCCTCGGAGCTATTGGCCCGCTGCTGCTCCTGGGACTCACCGGGTCCTGCAACCACACAACGTTCGGATTACACACATACAAACCTGCCTGGAGTCAGGGTACTCTAAAAAAGGGGAGGGCTGGGGGACACCAGTGAGTCTTCCAGACAGCATAGCCAGGGACCAGAAGCAGTCCTGGTCCTCCGTGGCTCTCACCACGGCCCAGCAGCACAAGAGATCCTGATACCCCACAGACTAGGCCTGCTGTTTTGTACGGCTCCCACTATCTATGCAGCCCACCAGCTCCACAGGGTGACCTCCCCACCTGGCCCTTCAACATTTAATACTGGGCTGCTGGCAGTCCTGCTGGAATCTCAAACTCTCACTGCAGTTGCAAAGAGGCCCAATAATTGTGCAACAGGGGCCGGGAACAGGCTCAGTGACAGAGCTTGTGCCTAGCATGTGCAAGGCCCCGGGCCTGACCATCAACACCAAAACAGAACAAAACAAAACCAACCAAACAAAAAAATCGCTGTGCAGCAGAAGGCTCTCCTGGCTCTTCCCAAACACAGGCTGGAGCCCTCCCCCAGCAGCCCACAGTGCAGGTGAGCTGGCCAACAGCACAGCAGACAGCCCCTCCCCCTTTCCTCTGCCCCTCCCATGGGAGCTAGAAAGCAGAGCCAGAGACCACCAGTGGCAGGACGTCCTCCAGCTCAGCCAACTGGCAGGACAACGACTGCATCAGGTCCCCTGGCTGGCCAAGGGCTCCAGCCTGCAAAGGAGCAGGGCTCACCCTGCTGCCCCTGTGCCCACAGAGCTTTGCTAATGTTCCCACCACAGGGGCTGACACGGCTTCGAGGTAAGAGGCCTCGGGGTGCCCAAGGGACAGCATGGCCTAATATTCACCTTCCCAGCCTCCCTAGGAAATAACACTGAAAAGAGCTAAAAAGTCTCTGAAAATGCACATTTCCCCTCATGGGACAGACTGGATTCCTCTGTGTGGGCAGAGCCTAGATCTAGAAGGATTATATTTAAGGGGGAGAAGCTTAAGAGCTGACTTGGTGGTGCACACCTGTAATCCCAGTCTCTCAGGAGGCTGAGGCAGGAGGATCATGAGTTCAAGGTCTGCCTGGATTATACGCCAAGACCCATCTCATTTAAAAGAGAGAGAAAGAGAGAGAGAGGCCTAGACATGTGGTACAACTTTCAAGTCCTTGAACAAAATTAATCTACCTAATTTATTCTTTCAACGTAATAAATAAGTAAACAGTAATAAGTAATAAAGTGCTTACTTCTTGCTAGATACTATGCTTAATGCTGGGAATATAAGATTTCAAAGATGCTTAAAACAAGATAGCACAACACATGCATCAGAATGGCTAAAATCCAAAAAACTGGGAATACCAACTCCACTGGTGAGGATGTAGAGAACTCAACTTTTAACCCTCCCCAGTGGGAACGCAAAATTGTACAACTACTTTGAAAAACTTGAGCGGTTTCTTAAAAAGCTAAACAAGATTAATCTTATCATACAATCCGGCAATTGCACTTCTAAGGATTTACTCAACTGATGGGAAACTTAAGTGCACACAACTCAACACCCAACTGTTTGGAGCCCTTTACTCCCAGTTGTCCAGGCTGGGTTCAAACTTGTGATCCTCCTGCCTCAGCCCCCAGAAAGTTGGGATCACAGGTCTGTACCACCATATCCAGCTAAAATACTGACAAATCGTTAAAAGTATTCTATTAAGCGAAAGAAGCCAATTTAAAAGTCTGTATACCATGTAACTCCAGTTCTGAGACAGTGTGGAAAAGAGACAACTAGAGGTGGTAGACAGATCGGTGGTTGCCAGGCTAGGGGAAAGGAGCAGGGTGAACAGGTGAAGCCCCAGGGACTTTTAGGGGTGAAACCATCCTGTGGTATAGTATTACAGTGGCAGATGCATTTGACAGAATCCACAGAACGTGACAACACAAAGAATTAAACCTTAGTTATGCAAACCAGAAAAGCCATTTAGGAGCCACAGATCCCAGGATGGAGAGCCAAACATCACACGTGTTTCACTGCACTCCAACTGTCACACAACCTGTGTGTGTGTGTGGGTGCTGGTCTGGGGGTTCTGGAACAGCCCACAGCCCCAGACTGTGGCTGCTAAGCCCATTTCCCGCAGCTAGCAGTGACTCTCAAGCCACCATCCTGTGTATTGGACTTGACAGTGAAGCAAATGGGGGGTGGATGGACTGTGGGAGCAAAGCTACTCACGTCAGAGTAACTGAGGACAGAACGACAGAATGGATCAGGGGCGGCGACCTCGGTATTAGCGCATGCTTACCCTAGTATGGCTATGCACATAGTGTGCTGTGTAACGGTGCTTTAACAAAGCTGGAGGTCTCCAAGACCGTATCACCTCGTGCTGTCACAGCGTCTTGGTGTGTGCAAGCACACCCACAACATCGCTCCACAGTGCACTGCCCAGAAAACAGCCACATGTTAAGTGACGGCTGACTGTTCTTATAGTCAATTGAAAGAGCCTAAAAACACCACCACCCCAGAAGTAAAGTGTACCCCTGCCGCTATCTTGTTTTAATGCCTCTCCTCTAACAAAAGGAACTGGGACTTCTTGGACAAATGGCTGATTCTATGCCTCAGGCAGGACATGTACAAGATGAGTCCAGAATATCATGTAGGTCAGCAAGAAGTGCCAAAAGAGAAAAAAAAAAAGCCTACAAGGACAGGACTTTGTCAAAGGGCAACAGGAGCCAGGGATAAGAGCTCCCAGTTGGTGGCCAGAACTGAAACAATTTGAACAAGATAAATAAAGTAGTAGGATTATAACCTGAAGTATAAAGTAAACATCTTCAAGTCCATCCTGTTATAAAGAAATGATAAATAAATAAATGGAGTGTGGTGGTGCACACCCGTAATCCCAGCACTCAAAGGCTGAGGCAAGAGGATCACCATAAGTTGGAGGCCAGCCTGGGCTACACAGTGAGACCCTGTTTCAATCAGTCAGTCAATGGAGAAGAAACTAATCTGCACAGATCCTGCCTGTAGACACTCTGGCATCACGGAGGGGACACAGACCCCCAGTCCCTCAGAATGGCTACACATGGTGACTGCCTTTCAGAGAGCAGGTTACGGGGTGGTGGGGATACAGTAAATTTATAGTGGAAAAACCTGACAACTACTCCTCACAGGTGACAAAGGTCAACACCAACTGTGTAAGACATCTTGACAGTCTACAGCCTTGACATGATGCGACGAGACTGTCGCTTTGCCTCTGTGCTCTTCCTCCCCAAACGAAACAGCCCCAACAGTCATGAAGAAACGCCAACTGAGGGACACCCTACAGATGCTGCCCAATAGGTCTAGGAAACTGTCACAGCCAACAGTGACCTGGACACACAATGATGAAATGTAATATGGTATCCTACCCTGCATTCTGGAAAAGGCACAGGGCGTTAGATAAAACTAAGGAAATCAGAATAAGAGCTGGATTTTAGCTCCTGAATTGTCCACACTGGCTCGGTAACTGTGACAAATGCACCACAGTAACTTGTTAAACCAAAAACACCGGGACTATGAGAACTCCCTGCACTATCTGTAATTTTTCTGTAATTGCAAAGCTATCCTGAAACGAAAAGTCTAAAAACAAAAAAGGGCAAGAACTGAAATTACAGCTGAGGAAGTACACATGTTATGTGGTTTAGCAGATTTTATAACCAAAACACTACAGGCTTGGGGCGAGGCAGAGGCCAAGGCTACCCCTGTAGGAGAGAGGCTGGGGGGCCCTTGCAAGGGGAGGGGGGCGGGCAGAAATTCTCCAGGCCCACGGGAAAGCAGGGAGCAGGCAAAGGAGGAAAACCCGGGGAGCCTGAGCACAGCAGGGAGGCTGAAGGGCAGAGGTGAAGGGCAGCAGGGCGGAGGGCCCGTGGAAGGAACTGGCCAAACCTAAGTGGTGGAGAGACAGCGAAGGGCCAGAGTGAGGGCCCGGGAGGCTGGGGCCACTGAGCAGGTTTCACGTGGAGTCACCTCACAGTAAGTACAGGCACAGTAAGTACAGGCACCTGGGATCAATCCTGGCCCGCCACCCACTCCTCTGCAGCTCTGAGGGTGCCATTGCCACTCATGTCTACGGCCTGTCATTTATCAAATTCAGGTTATGCCACTGACACAGGGCTTATTCATAGATTACAGGGATACTGGATAAAATACTACTGACTCTAACTGAAGCCTGTATAATTTTCTCGTAGTGCTGGGGACTAAATGGGGGGTTGTGCATACCAGGCAAGTGCTCTACCACCGAGCTATACCCCAGCCCTGATACATTTTTTAAAAAACAAGATGAAAGGGGCTGGGGATTTAGCTCAGCGGTTAAAGTGCTTGCCTTGCAACCACAAGGACCCGAGTTCGATCCCCAGCACCCAAAAAAAAAAAAAAAAACAAGATGAAAGAATATATTTTTAAAAAAACAACAAAAAAACCCCCCACAAAAACCCCATACCATGGAATTGTAGGGTCATGGGACCTTATGATGTTAAGGGATATAATTATTACAACTATAATTATACTAGTAATATAAAGCTTACATATGAAAAACTGAAGTTAAAGAAATGTTAGAATGTTACCCTTTTTTGAGACAAGGTCTCACTATGTAGTTCAGGCTGGTCTTTAACTCACTATGTAGCCCAGGCTGGCCTTGAACTCAGGGCAATCCTCCTGCCTCGGCCTCCCAAGGGCTGGGATTACAGGTGGGTGCCACTGCACCTGGCAACACTTATATTTAATAAATGTTACAGATAACAATTTTGACTTTATTCTTTTCTGCATATTCCAAAAATTTCTGTACATGGCCCTGAGTTCCATCCCCAGTACCATAAAAAAAAAAAAAAAAGACAAAGGATATGGACAGATTTCCAACATAGTATTGTAGGGAAAGTGGGGAAGACAGGCAAGGAAATCAAATAATAGAATGAAGGCCTCCATAAGCTTTCTGGCAAATCCTGACTGCAAAGGGTTAAACCCTTGCTAGACGAAGCAATTAATTAAGGGAATCCAGAGCTGAGACCAGATAGGCAGCAGGCTCTGCCAGGGCCTGCAAAAGTTAGCTGCCCTCCCCTTGTGCAGTAGAGCACAAAGGAGACAAAGGGGCAGGGGCTACATAATAGAAAACTCAGTAAATACTCTCTATGCCCATCTAGACACTCACACATGCATTTCCCTATTCTCTCACTATGTTACTGCACTAAGTGTACACGTACCCCCTTTACTTAACTGCGAACTCCACCTTGTATGTAGAATCCTTTTAACAAACCCATAAATATTAGGTAGGGCCCCAGAGGACAAAGAAAACCAAACAAAGCTTACTTAAGAATTTGGATATAGCTGATGATGGTCAAATTAAGGGTATTAGGGCCTAAAATGCCATTGGGTTGTCAAAAGCTCCAGGGGAAACTTTCTGCCACTCTTGTGAAAAAGGCTGAAAACAAAGGCTGTCCAGCTCTGGACCTCCTTTGCTCTCTCTCTCTCTGTCCGTCTCCGTGTCTGTCTGTCTGTCTGTCCCTCTCTCTCTCTCTTCCAGGGTAGCTTCTGTCCTGCCTTCCCTACAAATAGTGTTTCCCTTTTCTCTTTTAAAATCTTTATATCACTAATTTTCTGGCGGGAGGAGTGCTGGAGATCGAACTCAGGGCCTTGCACTTACTTGCTAGGCAAGCAGTCTACTGAGCTAAATCCCCAGCGCCTAGTTTTTTTTATTGATATGCCATTTATGATCTGCTGAGCTGCTTGGACAGCAAAGCAGAACTGTGGCACGATATACACTCCGCTGGATGCAATGGTATGTGTAAAATTTAGCTTTGAATCAAACAGTTCAACTCAAAACACGTATTGAGTGCTTCTGAATCAGAATTCCTCAGGCGGCTCCTCAGAATTCCTGGCTATATCTGAAGGCGTCTTTGATCGCAGTGGCAGGAGTGCTGTTAAACAGCCCATCAAACAGAGTGCAGCCCCTCCCAACAAATACTCCAACCCCGAAAGTCAACAATGCCATGAGGAACACTGCCGGGGACACTGTCTAGCAACACGTCACCTCAGGGCCGCCCTGGGTTTGGTGGCGGGCAGGTCTGCCAGGACGAACAGTGCTGGTGTTAGAAAGTGTCACCCTGGGTATTTGACGTTTCAGAATAATACGAACTGGCTCATGCCATCATCCAGGGGTGTCCTTTGGACACGCGTCCCACACTGAGTACTAGAGCAGCATGGAGAACAAGCAGGGACATTTCCTCTCCAGCAACACCACAGAACTGCTGGCTCGGTGCCCCTTACTGCTTTTTAGAAGAGCAAAAAGAGCTTGAGTGGAGCTCCCTCTACTCTATGAAGAACCCAGCAATGTGCCAAAGCTACCCTGTGGCGTAACTATTATCACATTAATTCCTATTCATTTCAATGGAACAACCAGAAATCATATTACTCTTTCACAAGAAAAATAAGGAAAGAAATGAAAAAGATGAAGTACATCATACGAACCATTTTTATGACAGTTATTTCTACAACACTGTCTCTCCTGGTTATTTGGTACAAAGCACTAACAACCATTAATGATCTTTTGCTATGTATCACTGCTACCTCCACGACTGAGCAGGGCCCACAAACTAAGAGATCTATATATTTGTTTGACTGCAGGCCACAGTCCACAGAAAAACTGAGAGAAAATTTCAGAAAACAGTATTTATTCAGTGTGTTGCACTGCAATATTTTCCAGCCCATTTTTTTTTTTTAAGGTTTTTTGAGACAGGGTCTCATTCTGTAATTCAGGCTGGCCTTGAACTCACAGAGCTCCTCCTGCCGCAGCCTCCTCCTGCCTCATGCACCACGTCCAGCTTTTTTTGGGGGGGGGGTGGTGCTGGGGATCGAGTTCAGGGCCTTTCACTTGCTAGGCAAGTGCTCTACCACTTGAGCCAAATCCCCAACCCCACCACGCCTGGCTTACCCATGTTTTTTCTTTTTTCCTTTTTTTTGGTGCTGGGATCGAACTCAGGGCCTCGTGCTTGATAGGCAAGCACTTTAACCACTGAGCTAAATCCCCAGTCCCGTGTTTTTAAAAGACAGCTACACACTGAATTCATGCCTTAGTGATGAAAGTTTCACAATTCTCATTTTGAAAACACCACATGCGGGCTGGGGGTTTAGCTCAGTGGTTAGAGTGCTTGCCTTGCAAGCACAAGGCCCTGAGTTCGATCCCCAGCACCAAAAAAACCCCCAAAAAAACCCAAAAAAACACCACATGCAACTCCACAATGGGACACACACACAGACGTCTTTCTGACAGAACTGTGAAGCACAGGGCAGAAGAGACGCAGTGCTGTTTTAAACAAGCTGGAGGCCATAAAAGAAGCCTGCAAAATAGTACTAGTGTGATCTCAAACATTCTTTATAGTCTTATTAATTATTAAACAAGGGCAACTCAGGCTGGGGATTTAGCTCAGTGGTTAGAGTGCTTGCCTAGCAAGCACAAGGCCCCCAGTTTGATCCCCAGTACCAAAAAAAAGAAGGGTAACTAGAAGTTGGATGGAATTTCATACGCCTGAATTTGGGGAGGTAAGGTAGGAGGATCACAAATTCAGCTAAATGATTTAGTGAGATCCTGACTCAAAAAAGGACTAGCCATGTAGCTCAGTGTGACAGCTCTGGGTTTAATCCCCAGTACCAGTGTAGGGACAGGGGCCCCTGAGGTAGGGAAAAGATAGGATAAAGGCCTCACTGAGCTTTTTCTTTTTTTTTCTTTTCCTTTTTTTTTTTTTTTTGAGACAGGGTCTGGCTATTCAGAAGGCTGGCCTTGAACTCACTATGTAGCCCAGGCTGGCCTCGAACTTGCAGCTATCCTCCTGCCTCAGCCTCCCGAGTGCTGGGATTACAGGAGTATGCCACCATGCCTTGCTTTTTTGAGGGGGGCATTGTTGGGGATCAAACTCAGGACCTTGCATCACTGAGCTTTGTTAAAAATTAATGTAGAGATTTAGTAGAGGGGCTTGGCCTCGTAGATTAGGCTCAAGCAATTAGAAAGACAAAGGCAGCTAGACTTGAGCAATCAGAAAGACAAAGGCAAAGAAACTAAACTCAAGAAGGTCCCAGGTAGCAATTAATATAAGCCCCTTTATTTAATCCTTAAACCTAAACCCCTCACCCACAATCCTAACACAACAGGAAAGGTCCTACCTCGGGGAGAAATCCAAGGGGAGGGCCAAAAACAGCCAAGGAGCCAATCAGATTCCAGGAGCCTATATGGGACAAGGATCTCAATAAAAGGGAGCCTAGACAAGAATCCAGAGTATCTCCCCTTCAAATACTCCCTACTTGTCCCGAGTAGCTGTCTCTGCCTCTGTCTCTCTCGTACCCCTTTCCTCTCCTTCAAATTATGTGCTTTTATTGAAGCCCCTGCTTCTTTATTCTTTTACCAACGCTGGGTCTAGGATCACTGGAACTGCATGTTCCAAGAGAGCAGTGGCATAGCACGGCGTGGTGCACACCCCTCCCCAGACATTAAACCGGGAAAAAAATGTAATTCCAAAGAGCCAACACAAATTCATTAAGTACAAAATCACAGCAAATTGACCTCAGTTTCTTGTCCTGAAAAGGTTCGCAGGAGTTATGATGAGGTGAAACTCCGACAATGGCATATCTTAATGAAAAAAGGGGAGCCCCAGGAAACTAAAGTGTGAAGAGATCATGGAGCAGGAGAAGATGGGAAGAGACATCAGGACAACAGGTCTGTGACCTCCTGGGCTCCCGCTGAGCAGCGCGTGCCTGGATCTGGCAACCCTAATCCTAATCACCAACCTGAGAATGCTGAGAAGGAACTCAAAGAACTACACCCAGACTGGCCACTAGGTGGGACAAGAGACACAAGTGGAGAGAATAGCAACGCTCTGAAAACTGATCTGAAGGTGGAAGCACAACTCACAGAAGGTGGGTTAGAACCCGTGTTCTAACACAATCAGACCGACTGCCCACTAGACAAAGAGCAACCAGACCCAGAACACCATGTTATTAAGGGTCAAAGAGTCTGTGTTACAAGAGAAAAATATCCAGCTCATAAAGAAGAAAATCAACTTGGATGGGAAAAGTCAATCAGCAAAGGCCAGTGTTGAGACAGTCCAGATGGAGGAATGAGCAAACATCTTAAAGCATCTATTTTAACCAACCTCCAGGAGAGTGAACACTGTTAAATGAAAAGAAAGACAGAAAGCAGAAACTGTAGCAGACATGGAAGGCCATAATCACAGCACTTAGGGAGGCTGAGGCAGGAGGATTGCAAATTTGAGCTCGGCCTGTGTAGGCAATTTAGAGATCTGTCTCAAAAATAAAAAGAGCCAGGGACGTAGCTCAGTGCCAAGGGTCTGGGTTCAACCCCTAGTACTGCAAGGAGAAAAACCAAAGTATAGAGAACTGAAACGAAGTATGGAGAACTGAATACAAATTTTAAAAGTTTTCTAAAGAACCCAAAAATTGAAATAAACTGAAAGAAAAAAAGACCAAATCTGAAGAAAGACAAGTCTAGAGATTCAGGTAACTTAAAAAACCCCAAACAAGATAAATTCAACGAAATTCATGCAAACAGCATACTGAAACTTCTGAAACCTAAACCCAGCCCCCATCGTTAAGGGCACTAAGACAGTCTGTGGATGTCTGAAACCTGGGACAGTATCAAGCCTTGTGCACGGAGAGTGTGCTTGCTCCTATACGCACACTTATTATAAAGTTCAGTTTAGAAACTAAGCACATGAAGAGATTAATAACAAATAATAATAAAGTAGAACAATTGTTAAAAAAAAAAATACCGTAATCGAAGTTAATTTAAAGCTGCCAAGTTAGTACCCAGTGCCATGGAACTATGGGGACAAAGGTCAAATCAAATCAAAGTCGGGCTTGGTGGCACATACCTATAATCTCACAACTAGGGAGGCCAAGGCAGGAATATCGCTTCGCATTCAAGGCCAGCAAGGACTACACAGGAAGTGCAAGGCCAGCCTGAATTATGTAGCAAGGCCCTGTCTCAAAAAAGAAAAAGTCAAAAAAAGATTGGAAGAGGAGATAAGAAATCCATAGCCGCTGACCTGTTCTGAGTGTGTGACTAAAGAAAGATCTTCGGACGTAACAGAAGAGCAACAGGAACAGTAAATAACTGGTTAATATTTGAGACTGTTCTTCTGTGGAGATCTTTAAAAATATTTGATGCTTGAAAGTAAGCAGAAAAAGAAAATATCCAGAACACCTGATGGAGTTCTCAATGTTTGCAGGCGCTGATTTGTAAGACAAGTGAAAGAACCTGCGTGGTGGAAGTTTCCACATTCCACTGCGAGCGGCGGACACAGACTGCAAGCAGGCTGTACACGCAGTAAGTATACAGAAATCCCAGGGCAGTCACAGGAATGCTATGATAAAGGGCAGAATTAAAGGCACAATTGACAAATCATAACAGAATAAAAAATGTTGAAATCATCTAAAAGAAGACAAAAAAGAAGAAACAAAAAACACAGAACAGTAACCAAAATGGTAGCCCTAAATCCAACCATACCAATAAAGAGAGTTTGTCAGAATGGATTAAAAAATAATAATCCAGGCTGTGCTCAGTGGTAAAGGGCTTGCCTAGCAAGTGTAAGCCCCTGGGTGCCATCTCCAGCACTGCAAAAACAAAATAAAAACCCTGAATACTTACAGGTCATACACTTCAAATATAATGACACAGTAGTAAAAGTCAAGCGGATGGAAACACTTCCAGAACTGCACAGGAAGGACCTCTACAACCTACTCCTCTAGAAAAGCAACGAGAACCCTGGCAAAGACTACAAAAATTAACTTTTCCAGACTATGGAAAGGCTCCCTGGATTGTCTGAGAAAAACACCTGGATACCAGTAATAAGAGTGAACTCTCAGTGTTTAGAGTGCTTGCCTTGCAAGCACAAGGCCCTGAGTTCGATCCCAGGCACCAAAAAGAGTGAGCTCTGTGGTTGTTTAATTAATTTGCCCTATTCCCCTTCCCTTCTCCCCAGCTCTAAGGCAGGCCTTGAAACCAGGGCCTCTCAAACACAGCAGGTGCGGAAACCGGCAGCCACTGGAGGTGGCAAAGCAGGCTGAGAGCTGCATCCCTACCTGACCTGTCTGGCTCCCTGGAAGGTTCTCGCAGCTGACCTGACTCAGAGCTCAAGGGATGAATGGTATTTTTCCCTCAGGTACTTGTCAACCACAATCAGTGCCAACAGTTTAACATGGCAGGTGCCAGAGGCTGTAGGAGCAGTTGAAGTAGACAAGGAACTGATCAAGAAGCTGAGGAGGAAAAGGCGGGACACATGTGTAGGCTACACGCATGCCCAAGAAAGTCTCGCAAAGGCCCCAGTCTCTCAGCTCTGCTGCCCCGGAGGCTGTGTGCAACCAGGAAGTGAAGGCTGAGCAAACTGCACACGGCCTGCCAGGGCTGATGCCATGCTCCAGTCTAGGTTCAGGGCCACTCGGCAAAGTCCAGGTGACTTACAGGTTTATGGTATTTAAGGAAATCTCTACTTTTCAGCCCACCACTAATTAAACCGATCAAGCAGAGACTTCAGTGGCAGCAAAGAATACTGGCTTTACCCAGCTCAGGAAAGTCAGTAAACACACAAGCAACAATGACAACAGCAGCGCAAACGGCAAATGCCAAGAGCCCAGGAGCCCGTCCTACTTCCTGGTACATGGGTCCAAACTGTAACAGGCTCTCTGCAGAACTCGACCCTCACATTTATATCAAAGTCCACGCACAGGTCAGAGAAAACGACCAAGTGTTTTGAGGGAAAAGGTCCTAACAGCCACATTTTAGCAGCTGCAAACAATTTACTCTAGGAAAAGGTGAGAAGCAATCTAAAACCATCTATATTGTGTCAGCCAGTAGACCCACAACTCATGAGGGAACTGGCTCTGGGAGGGGCCAATCATATTTCAATAACCAATGAAAGTCCGACTTTACTTTAAGCTCAAAACCACAACCATGCCCCTAGGAGTCAGCCAATCCAATGGCCACCAGCTCAGTCCTGGGGCAGACAGCTGTCACCTTTTGGTTTCTCAGCATCCTTGGCCCTTTTGAGCTTATTCTTGGCCTGTGAGCTTCCGAGATGGCACCCCAGCCTCATGATGAGTTGGGAGGTGGCAGGATTGGGAGCACCACAGGATGCTGAGCCAGTCTCCAACCACCATTCCTCCTTAGGAAAGGAATCTCAATTCGGACCAGGATAGCAATGTACCAGCTCCCAGTGCGGGACCATAATAGGTTTACTTAGTTATGACAATTCTATTTTCTCTTCTCCTAACCTGATGGCAGGTAGGGATGGCAAAGTGACCTAGCATATAAAATTATACCTGCTGCACACTTCTGGGGAAACTTTTTACTCTCCACTTTAAAAAAAAAAAAAAGGACCAGATAGGAGCCAGCCAGGGTGGCACACATCTGTAATCCCAGCACCCTGGGAGGTTGAGGCAGGAGGACTGCAAGTTCCAGTCCAGACTGGGCAAGTCAGCTACTTAATGAGACTCTGTCTCAAAATAAAAGCTAAAAATGCCATCTCTTTTCGCTTCTTCCTGCTTTAAACAGAGGGTACAGTGGCAGGAGCTGTGGCAGCCACCACACACTCTGAAGGTAAAAGCCAAGAATGCTACAGGGATACTGGGCTTGATGCCACTGAGATGCTGAAGCCACCGGGCTACCATCTACCACCTACCACCAAGCTCCTTGTCACACAGAAGCAGCAAACTCCTCTGGCTTTTTTTTTTTTTTTTTTGGTGGGTGCTGGGATCTTTTTTGGGGGGCAGTGCCAGGGATCAATACTCCTCCTTGTTTAAGCATTGTGAGCTGACTGGTTTTTCTGGCAGTCTTAACTGACTTGGCAAGTGAAGCAATCAAAACCAGAGACACAGCAAAACTTCTGCTGGGAATGCTGGGACAGCTCCGTAATCTTGCCCTCTGGATAAGAATGAGGCAGGATGCAGCCTGGGGAGCAGTGGCAGGCGTCTCCCAACCAAAGTGTGAGAGGCCACGGAGGCGGGGGATGGACAGGGAGACTTCGTCACTCCTTCCCGGGCCAGAAGGACCCTGTCCCGGACTCACCGCAAACAGCAGCTTTCTTTTCTGCTGAAGCTGGTTTGGCTTTCCGACACTCATGACTAAATGAGTGCTAGCAGGAAGGCAGTCTTTTTTTTTTAATTTTTTTTATTTTTAAGGAAGGCGGTCTTCTCCTCAGCAGGGGCCAGCACACCCCACACTACTGCCGCAGTCTCCAGACAGTTCAGCGTTGTGACAGACACCAGGAGAAAGGCTACTCTGAGAAGAGCAGCCACCACTCACCCTCTTTTTGTTTCTTCTGTTCAAGTTTCATCTTCTTTGCCAGTAATTTCTTCTCTTTTAACTTCTGGCTATAAATGTAAAACATATATATTGGCTCCTTAAGTACCTTGTTGCATGTTTTAGAAAATAAGCACCTACTATTGCATCTTTAAATACTTTACTGTAGGAAAACAGATGTGAGAGACACAGAAATCCATGTGGTCACTAACGCCCTTACTCCTGGGCTTTGGGGAATCTGAAACAAGCTGTGGGAGAAGGAACTTGCTCTCTCCCCCAGGGACGGGAAGAAAACTCACTCCCCGAGTCGCTCACCCGAAGGTGTTCACAGCCATGACCTCTGCAGGTTGCACAGGGGACTTCTGACCGCAGAGACTCTGTTCATGGCTCAACTCTCACTCTCAGGCTGGGGCCATAGCTCAGAGGTAGAAGGCCTGCCTGGTGGAGGTTCAGTCCCCAGCACTCCCGGAACAAAACAAACGAAAAGCCCCACAACAACCACCCCACATTTGCACTTCCTGCCTGTCAGTCCTGCCACAGTTAAGGGGTGCCATGGTGCTCTTACCGCTTCTTCCGTCGCTTTGCAGTCTGCTCCTCAGCAGCAAGTTTATTCTTTTCCAGTCTCTTCTGAAATTCTGCATCCAGTTTTTGCTGCAAAAAATTAAAAACAGGGCTGGGGATTTAGCTCAGTGGTTAAAGTGCCTGCCTTGCAAGCACAAGGACCTGAGTTCGATCCCCAGCAACAACAACAACAAAAAAAACAAACCAAAACATATCATTTAGAGATGTACTCTGGATCAGTAGGCTGCTGGCAATTTCGCCTGGGCAGGGTACGAGAGTTCTAGAAGCTTCAGAACTTGGGGGACTTCAGGCACCAGCCAGGTCCCCTGGGCCACTTTATTTTAAAAAGCGCCCCCTTAGGCAGGGCAGGTAATCAATACATGGCTCGCAGATGACAAAGTAACTCAGACCACAGACATACACACAACAAAACTGAGAAAATCTAGAGGGAACCCACAGAGGCCCCTTGAGGGCAGAGGCAGTACTGACTGACTGCTTAGCCAGAACCTTCGACCCATGAGAGTGCATCACATGGCCCAGCTGGAGCGCCTGAGCAGGGAACTTTCAAGTCCTAACCCGGCCACAGTTACCCCACGCCTGGTTCTACAGCAGCCTAACTCGTGGCGCCTGCTACTAACCACACTTACACACTTCCTGCACCTATGCGCGTATTATTTCTTCCTAGCAGTTGTTTCCAAGCTGCTCATCTGTAAAACTGTACAGTTTTATCACTCCAGAAAGTTCCCTCTACCCAGTCAGCCCCAGATCCTGCTGAGACAACCACTGTTCTAATCTTTCCTCACAAACAGTTGTTCTAGGATTTCATATAAATTGCATCATACAGTATGACCTCTTTCTTTTGTGCAAGGCTTCCTATTACTTGTGCATACACCTGTCTCTTGAAAATGTTTTAATTACTTGGTATCTCTTTAGCTGCTCAGTAAATATCTGAATGAATAAAAACAATCTAGGCACATTACATTGTATTTTCTTGATTCCCATTCATAGCCAATTAAAATATATAAAAGAGCTACCCAGAACCACTACAATTGAAAAATTTAAAATACCTTTACACATGTGCTGAGACATGCAAAATTGCCACAAATCATAAAGATACCAAAAAAAATCTAAATTAAAAAAAAATAACCCACAAAATTTCTTGATGAGCTGGCTAAACACAACATTCATTTTCATCCAAGTTACAGATTCAACTCAGTTTTAGCCAAAAATCAAACAAGATCTTTGGGGGGAACTAAAATAACTCAAAATTCAGTTATAAAAGAAGTAAAATGCCCCAGGAGTTCCTCTTCAGTGGTGTCTCCTCTCTGTTCTTACCAGCTGCACGTAACAAAATCTATTACCTTGTTTTAAGTAAGAGAGTGACAAGGCTGGGAATTTAGCTCAAGCGGTAGAGCGCTTGCCTTGCAAGCACAAGGCCCTGAGTTCGATCCCCAGCGCCAAAAAACAAAAACAAAACAAAAACAGTCAAAAATGATACTCCAACGCTGCCTTACTACAAACTCCAAGGCCTCCTAGCAGCTCTCCCAGTACTATATTTCTGGGTTATACTGACAGTACCAGACATCCTGCCACAGTTTTCTCTTGGATCATATGGCTACCTACTATGATTTCAAAGAAATCAAAGAAAAAAGATTTTAAAGAAAAAAGTTTAATTCATGCTGATTTCATTCTCTTTCTTTTTCTTGTTTTTTTCATGCCGGGGATGGAACTCAGGGCCTTGTGCTTGCTAGGCAAGCGCTCTACCAATTGACCTAAATCCCCAACTTCATGCTGATTTCAAAGAAATGAATTCTGAATGATTTCAAAGAAAAAAGTTTTATTTATGATTCTTAGTGCCTCAAAAAATGTCCCAGTGGGGTTGTGGATTTACCTCAGTAGTTGAGCGCTTGCCTAGCAAGCACAAGGCCCTGAGTTGTATCCCCAGCACCCCCAGCCCCCAAAAAAGGCCCAGTGCAGAGCAAAGCATTCTAGGCACATAGCACTGCATTTTGAAAAGTGTGCCCTCTAGTGGTAGGAATACCCTCAAGCATATTTTCATTAAATCACTACACCACATAGCCACCTAAAAGGAGATCTAATCGTACCACTTTCCTCCCCAGGTAACACTTGCCTGGCAGTGGCTGCGTAAAGAACTGCTGCCCAGCTACCTGGTCCTATGTGCTACTGTGACCTTATGTACATTTGATTTTTCAGTACTGGGGATTGAACTCGGGGCCTTCACTCTCAGCTTTGTCCCAGTCCTTTTTATTTTTTGAGACAGGTGTTGCTAAATCATTAAGTTGCACAGGCCGGGCTGAAACTTGAGATCCTCCCAGCAGGATTATGGCCACTTGGCATCACGCCCAGCTATGATCCTAGTTCTGAATGTACATCAGGGTCTCTCAATTTCTGTGGGGCTCAGTTTTTTATATTTTTCTCATTTTTTAGCTTAAATTTACTAACTTCATAAAAACATATAAATGAGGTACTAGGGATACAGCTCAGTGGTAGGGTATTTGCCTAGCACGCACAAGCCCTCAGTTCAATCCCTGGCACTGCAAAACATAGAAGAAAAACAACAAAACTTCAAACTATATTTATCAGGTACCATGTGATGCTTTGATACATGTAATCCCGTGTAATGCTCAAATCAAGTTAAATGTGTCTGTCTCCTCAAATAATTATGTATCTGTGGCGAAAACATTCAAAATCCATCGTTCTGCTTTTATGAAATATGCAGTACATTATCCTCACTATGGTCACCCTACTGAGCGACAGCACACCAGAACTTCTGACCCTTGTCCAGCTAAACTTAGTACTCACTGACCAACCTCCTCCCATCCCTCCCTCGCACATCCAACGAGTACATTTTAGGTACATCAGGAGAAAACGTTTCAGGCCCCTGCAGCCAAATAGAGAAAGTCTATGGGGGCAGAGTGGCACACGCCTGTAATCCCAACTACTCAGGAGGATGAGGCAGGAGGATGTCAAGTTTGAGGCCAGACTAGGCAACTTTATGAGAACCTGTCTCAAAACAAAGAAGTTTAAAAAGGACTGGGGATGTAGCTCAGAGGGACAGCACTTCCCAGCATGTGTCAGGCCTTGGGTTCAATTCCCATCACCAAAACAACAAAAAAACCAAAAAGCTTAGTTTTTTTTTTCCCTCGAGACAAGGTCTTGCTACATTGCCTAGACTGGCCTCAAACTCTTGGGCTTAGGCAATCCTCCTGCCTCAGCCTCCCAGGAAAGGTGGGACTACAGGTAGGTATCACACTGTCCAGATGTTAATGGTTCTTTTTTTTTTTAATAACTAAATAAAACTTCCATCTTTATTAGTATGTTTGCAGTGCAATCAGTTTACAAACATCTTGGGGAGTGGGTATACATGTACATAATACAGCTTGTTTCTTTTTTTAATCCCCTTCCTTCCCATCTCCCTTAACGGTTCTTAAAGCACAACCCCCCCCTTCTTTCTGAGACAGGGTCTTGCTATGTAGTCCAGGCTGGCCTAGAGCACCATGAATCGATCCTCCTGCCTCAGCCTCCCAGGTCCTGAGATTACAGGTGTGTGCCACCACACCCAGCTAATGTATACTTTCTTAAGCAGTCCTTGAGTTTGTAAAATAGTCAATTATTTGACACCTGGCATGAAAAAATGCCACTCCCAAAGCTAGAAAACCCAAATACTCAGACACATTGGAAACATACCACTACTCGCACCAAATGCACAGCTAACTGCATTTAAGACTAGAGCCAAAAGCAGAGAAGGGGGAAGCAACATCTTTCTCTTCCAGTGGTGTGGGAGACCCTGGAAGCCGAGTGGCCCAAAGGGCAGAGGGGACTCGCACTTCCCTTCTGCACACAAGGACGCCCACCCCTCATGCTCTCCTTGTGTGAGCACCCTGCTGCTCTGAGCCTGACCTCCACGACTGTACCTAATCCCCCTCAACCACTTGCTTTAAAAACATTTTTTTATGACAAATTTTTTCCCTAAAGTTGTGAATGCACACTACCCGAATGCAGGGCTCTCCGGGCTTCCCACACACTGACCTTCTCCGCCATGGCATCCATGTAGTCCTGCCGCTGGTATTCCCTTCTGCGCAGGTGTCTGTACACATGGAACTCTCCACTGCCAGCCCCAGCACTTGAACCTACAGCCAGAACAGTTACCAACACAGGCTACCCTTAACCAAAAAGGACAAAAACAACCTAAAAACACCAACTAAAAGTCACAGAAGGGATGATGCCTCACCAGGACTTGGGAGGCTGAGGCAGGCAGATAGCCACAAGTTCAAGGACAGTTTGCGCTACACAGTGAGTTCAGGGCCAAGGTGGACTACACAGCGAGACCCTGTCTCAAAAAAACAAATGAAACAAAAAACACGTCTGCCTTTTTTCCACTGGTACCCAAGAGCAAGCATAGTGCCAGCATATTTTAAGTATCATTAAATTCCTTGTATGAGTACTGACTATGGAGTCACTAAAAATTCCATTTTAACAGTATTAAAAGGAGAACAGACTGTGATTCAAACACGAGGGATCTAGAAGCAAGGCATGGCCCTCTTCTCCATTTCACATTTGACATTTTAGACATCTTCCAAGGTGAAAAACATCTGACACATTAACTGAAAAGAAGTGGGCTACAAAAATAGTGTATGTAAAAAAAAAAAAACCAACAAAAACTATATTTAAAAAATTTTTTTTGTGTGTTGAAACAGGGTCTCACTATGTGGTTTAGGCTGGGCTCAAACTTGCAGCAATCCTCCTGCCTCAGCCTCCCACCTGCTGGGATTCCTGATGTGTGCCACCACACATTCTTAAATGAGTAGCTCTTTTTTTTTTTTGAGACAGGGGCTCACTATGTGGTTCAGGCTGGCCTTGAAATTGCAGTGATCCTCCTGCCTCAGCCTCCACAGTGTTGGAACTACAGGCATGCACTACCAGGCCTGGCTCAAATTAGTGGATTTGACTATAAAGAGTTTGGAAGACTGTATTAGAACGTTTGAAGTAGAATAATGGAATTACAGATAGCTCTAACTTTTCTATACCTCTATTACTGTACTTGTTTCTATTTATAATTATTATATTTATAATCCAAAATAATAAAGAAATTTCCATTGAACCAGGGTCTTTGCATTGAGCTATATCCTCAGTGCTTTTTGTGAGACGGGGTCTCACTAAATTACTAAACTGCTAAATTGAGCAGGCTGGGCTTTAACTTTCAATCCTCCTGCCTCAGCCTCCCAAAGTGCTGGGATTACAGGTGTGCTCCATAACACCCAGCTCAGTTTAATGCATTATCAAGATTAATGTAGAAGAGCATATGCCTGGAATCTCAGCACTCAGAAAGCTGAGGCAGGAGGATCACGAATTTGATACCAGTTTGGACTACATAACAAGTTTGAGGACAGCTTGAACTACACAGTATGATCCTGTCTCAAAAAAAAAAAGCAGAAAAAAGTTTTCTAATGCTAAAACAAGCACCCATACCCCTTCATTGTAAGAACAAAAATATTGGAGTAGTTCTTCCCTATCAAATATCAACCGCAGGATTTTCATATATACCTTTAAGACTTGTAATGTACACAAACACACAGACAAAACACATTACCCATAACATCTCGGACAAATTCTGGGGGAGGTCGAGGTGCCCATTCACTCATCTTTTCTGGAATTGGAACAGCTTTGTCCTGCAATATTTTAACAGGAAAGTATTTGTAGGTATAAAACCTGCTAACAGTTACATATCTTACAATTAAAGACTATCGAAGAGGGCCGCTTTGCGCCTGACACCCAGGGCTCATTTTATGTTCTACCTTGTCTTGGTTTTAGTTCATCCTGTATACTTGGGTGTAAAACAGTCCACAGACTTCCAAGAGTTGCACCTTCCAGAACAGAACTCGGAAATCTAAGCCGCCATTTAGGGCTAGAAAAGTCCAACTAACACTACAAGAGGGCAGCCGACTTTTTCTCCTCAAGGGCATCAAGGACCTTCTTATTCAATAGTTTTTATGATCTAAAGAATTGAGGCCGGGACGAGGGATGAGGGAGGTCAGAAGTGACTTGCCCCGTGTACCTCGGCCATGCCTCTTTAACAATGGGAGCTGTTTGGAAGAAATAAACCCTTTAGCTAAGCTACAGATTCCCTATTTTCAGCCTAACGCTTCTGTTCACAAAAGTTAACCTAGAAAGGGCCTCAGAGCGCCTTCATGCAGGCTGGCCTCTGACACAGCACAGTCACAAGGCTCACTATCTCCGGGGCAGCTTGAGCCTCCCGAAGCTCTGTCCTCAGGAAGGGCACCGAGTTCCCGAGTGCGGCGGCGCGCAGGGCCGTTCGCTGGCTCTCAGAGGCGCGCAAGCAGAAGGAAGGTGGCTTCGGATGGGCGGCGGAGCCCCGTCTTACCGGGTTCTTCATTAGTCGCTCCAGTTTGAGTTTCTGCTCCTCCGCCGCATTTTTGGGGATGACGAGCGCTTGCGGCTCTTTCTTTGGCCTCGGTGGGCGCACAGCGGAAGGCGCCGGACTCGCCATGGCGCGTTCCTGTCTCCCGCAACAAGTGACGGCGGCGGCGCGCGCGTATAACGTCAGAGACGCGTCTGCTGCGCATGCGCACTCAGACCACCAAAGAGCGGGGGCGGAATCGCCAGCCGGAAAGAAATAGGTGCACGTTCCTGAGCCGGGTCTGCAGCGTTCACTTAGATCAAAACTGCTTGATCTCATTTCCTGTGTTTCACCAAGCCTGTACGGCTTGCCGCTCACTTTTCTGGGGGAGAGATGGCCCTTCATGCCTGAGTGGCCTGGCCCTAGCTGAGCTCTCCGGTCCCCGTGGCTGTCATAGTGGTCGGCACCTCTCTCTGCTCTGCTTCCCTCACCTCTGGGCTGGTGCTGGCCGGTTCTTGCGTCTGGTCCTCGCTTCCCCCTGTTGTATACCACAGCGCAAACGTGCCACCAAGCTCTCTGAAGAATGGGGCCAGATCTTCTTTGTCTCCTTGAAATTACCTGGTCCCCTGCACCTATACCTCTGCGGAGTGAATGAGCATTTTTTTTTTCTTTTCAATCCAGGGCCTTCACACCAAGTTACATCCCCAGCCCTTATTTTTTTGTTTTGAGACTGGGTCGCGTTTTAAATTACCCAGGCTGGACTCGAACTTGCTATCCTCCTGTCTCAACCTTGCAGAGTAGTGGAGTTGTAAGAGTGCTCCACCACACCTGGCTGACATTATCATTTAATTTTTTTTTAATGTTTTTATGACTTTTTGTGAGCCAGTCTAAATATGTAGTTCAGCCTGGCCCAAACTCGCAGCGATTCTCCTGCCTCAGCCTCCCGAGTGCTGGGATTACCACACTCGGTCAACGTTATCATTTTAATTGGTAGGCTGAGTAGATTTTTTTCCTGTAAGGTGGCGGGCCTCATCTAATTAGTCGAAGACTAAGTAAAACCAAAAACCCAACCTTCCTCCAAGTAGACAGAGTTCCTGCCTGATGGCTTCTGAACTAGGATGCGGCATTGGCTTTTTGTGCAGCCTTCAGACTGGGGCTGAAACATGACTGTCCTGGGTCGCAGGCCTTCCAACCCGGATAGGAACTGCACCACTGGCTCTTGTGGCTCTCCATCTCCCTGCCTCACAATGTTTAGGACTGGTCAATCTCCATAATTCTTTATAATAAAATTTTTTTTGTACTGGGGATTGAACACGGGGCCTTGTGCTTGCTTAGGCAAGCACTCTAACCACAGAGCTACATCCCCAGCCCTAAAATTCTTTATAATGAAATACATACTATTGGTTGTTTCTCTGGAGAACTCTAGTACTGATATTTATTAAGCTATCTAATCATAGACTTGTCTTCACTTCCTGACAGCATCTAATCCACAGCAAAAGGGTACTTATTTGAATCTTCCCCAAATCACTTTACACAAAGCCCAAATCCTGTAATAAGCCCTTTCAACACCCTCTCACTGAAATAGGAGCAGTCTTCCTTCCTTCAACAAGCCATAAACACAATTTGTTCAATTACAGGTATGTTCTTGGTGGTCTTTGCAGCTGGTCCCCCCACCCTCGGTGACTGAACCCAGAGCCTTCACACTGAGCTACATTCCCAGCCCTGAAAAAAAATATTTTTTAAAACACAGGATCTTGCTAAATTGCCCAGGCTGAGTTTAAACTTGTGATCTTCCTGCCTTAGCTCCCCAGAGTGCTGAGATTTGGTTTTCTTGAGTTGTTGGTTTTCTTGTTTTGTCCTTTGTCCCTTCCCTTCCTTGAGATGGCTGGTTGGCCTTCTTCTCTGCAGTACCCCATTGTCTTGGGCAAGGCCTGGCCCACAGCAAGGTACTCAAACATTTGCTGGATGAACATGGCATCTTGCGGCAGGCGCCTTAGCGCTGCTGCCCCCTGCCTAGTCCAGGACAGCTCTGCGCTGAGTCCCTAGGATGATGGACAGGTGGACAAAGGGATGGCACCTGGACAGTGTTGTTAGTTTTCTAACAGCCAATCCTGGCTGCCTGGTAGCAGGTGGCTTTCTAAGGGTGAGGGCAACTTGGGGAAGCTCTTGACTGGCCCGGGTCTGTCACTGGATTGTGGAGAAGGTTTGGCCTGGACAGGGTCACACATACAAACTCACCATCCATTTGCACACCTACAAACTTGGCACCTCACTTTTCCCCAGACACTGCACAAAGCAAAGACTTTGCCTTCAACTCCTTGGGGAACTCCCACACAAGGTCCTTTTGTGTGTATGTGAGACTGGGAATCACACCCAGGGCCTTATGCATGCTAGGCAAGCACTCTACCGCTGAGCTACATCCCAGTCCTTTTTATTTTTTAGTTTGAAACAGGATCTCACTACGTTGCCAGGCTGGCCTGGAATTTGTGATCCTCCAGCCTCACCCTTGCAAGCAGCTGATTATGAACACATGCCACTGTGCCTGCTCCATATGACCTTCTGAATTTCTCTTAAATGTTACCTCCCCACTGGGTATGATAACACATGCCTGTAATCCCAGCATTCTGGGTGGCTGAGGCAGGAGGGTCATAAATTTGAGCCCAGCCTGTGCAACATAGTGATTTAGCAAGACCCTGTTTCAAAATAAAAAATAAGAAAAGGGCTGAGGATGTAGCTCAGTAGAAAAGCTCTGAGTTCAATCCTCCCCACCGAAAACAAAACAAAAAAAATGCTCTCTCCTTCGTGAAGCCTTTTCAGAATGCCCTCTACCCCATCTTCAGACAGGAAGTTGTTCTTTCTCAGTGCTCCCTCCTCTGGGGCCTGATAGCTGGTGTGGTGGTGACCACAGTGTCCTTACCAGGCCTGAACAGAGGGAGGGCTCAGAATCCCAGTATCTAACCCTGGCCTGGCACAAAGGGGGTGCTTCTAGACTACTTGGGGACCAGAGAAATGGAAAAACAAATGAAGAGGGAATGAATGTCTCCATGAGATGACCAAATGATTGATGAATACATGAATGAATGAACAAGAAAGTTAGGTGAGAGGATGAATGAATGCTTGTTAAATAAATAGACACTTGGCTGGGGATTTAGCTCAGTGGTTAGAGTGCTTGCCTAGCAAGTACAAGGCCCTGAGTTCGATCCCTGGCTCTGCAATAAATAAATAAATAGACACTCAATGCATGAATGAAAATTTGAGATATTGGAGAATCAGAGAAGAACAAAGCCAGGAAGAAAGGGGCGGTGTCCGTCTGCTCAGCAGATTTCTCCCAGGCACCCCCAGCCATCACGTGAAATTAAGCAAATGAATACAGCAAATCAACACACGGAGGCAGCAGGAAGTTAAGGAGATGATAATAACAACCTCCATATCTAAGTCTGGTCTATGCTGACATTTTCATCGTCCTGATTATCAGACAAGGACCTGAGGCCCAGGAAGGGGGAAGGTCACACAGACTCCAAGCCAAGGTCTGGTGCTGGGTGTCTGAGTAATTATGTGAGTCACAGATGGATGGGACAAGACCCTGGAGGGGCTGACTACATAGTGCCCCACTCAGGCCGAGGCCACATTTGAGATTCTGCTGCTTGGGATGAGGGCATCTGTCCCTCATGCTGGAGGCCCCACAGGACTCGAACCTGAGTGCTGTCCCAATTACCACCAGAGGGCAGCAAAGCCCCATCCAGGTCCACCAGGCTTCAAGCCCAGCCACTGGGCCAGTGCCTGAGCCACCTGCTCCAGGACCGGAACTGGGCTCCTGGGGTCTGGGGTCTGGGAGACCTGGTGCCAAAGTTTGGCTGCACCTAGCCCAGGCCTGGGCAGCAACTTACGTTCTCTAAGGCTGTTTCCTCATACATCAGACTTAACCTTGACATGGGCTCATGGACGAGGGATGTGTGGGTAGACAGGGCCCAGCGCAGCAGCTGACGCTTTGGCAGGTGACCAGCTGACCCAGTTTTGTCCCAGGACTGAGGGTTTCCAGGACATGGGACTTTTCAGTGTTTAAACTAAGACAGTCTCAGGTAGACTGCGACAGTTGGTCACCCTAGAGAGATGTGCACTCCTGTCTCAATCCCTTAAGTGTTAGATGATGAGCTTGCTCCCCAGCACCACCAAAAAAAGAAAAAAAAGAAAAAAAAAGTAAGAGACGACACTGAAAATGCTACAACAATAAAACTTTTTTACAAATGTTCCATAATTTAAGTTTCTCATTGAATTACTAAATGAAGGGTCTTTCCATGTGGCTGATGACAAGAGAACAGATCCACCAACAGAGATAAAAACAAAGATGGGGGGTAGCTCAGTGGTGGAGTTCTTGCCTAGCATGCATAAGGTCCTAGATTTAATCTGCAGCACCAGAAGAAAAAAAAAAAGAACAGAAAATTTTAAAAAGTTTAAAGTAAATACAAACCCCCCCACACACAAAAAAGTAAATACACAATATATTCACTTCAGAAAAGAGTTTGTTATTTTCTTTTTTTTTTTTTGACAATATCAGGGATCTACATCCCAGCCCTTTTTATTCGTTGGTGATTGACTTACTTTTGAGACAAGGTATATGGGATCACTGGGAGACCTGGTGCCAAAGTTTGGCTCCACTTACCTTGGGCCTGGGTAGCAACTGCCCAGGTGGGACTCAAACTTGCAATCCTCCTGCCTCAGCTTCCATCAGTATTCGGGATTACAGACATGGCCACCAAGCCCAGCTAGCTTGTCACTTTCTTTTAAATATACACTTAACAATTCAGAAATTTCACTCATGGGTATTACACTAGAGAAGTGAAAGTGTGTATCCACCAAATGACCCGTATGTGTATAGCATCTTGATTTCTCATTGCCCCCAACCGGAAAGAACCACATATCCATCAAATTGTGATTTATCCATGCGGCGAGATACTACTCAGCAGTAAAGAAGCTGTTGATCCTTGGAACAACATAGGTGAATCTCAAAAGCATTAGGCTTAGTGAGTGAACCCAGGTCTGAAAGTCCACAGCCTGAATGACGGTGGTCTGATATTCTGGAAGAACCAAATCAACAGTGACAGAAAACAGACGTTGCCAGGGGCCAAAGAGAAGAGGATCAGTGGCAACAAGGCCGAGGAAATTTTTTGGGGTGATGGAAATGCTCTATCTCTGGATTACAGAGGCAGCTACGTGACCATACATCTGTCAAACTCATCCCAACATATACTTAGAAAAGGTGAATTGAATTGTATGGAAGCTGTGGTTCCATAGACTGCACATAATAAGCAGCAGTTGACTTGCCAAGTTACAGGGCACCAACCCTTCCTTGCCTGGGTGTTTTGGGGCAGCAGTGGCAAACTTTAGCCAATCATGCGCACCCCAAGCAGCTCAGGCCCTGAAAATCTGCCCTGCCCAGCAAGAGGCCATGGCTCCGGGTAACAGGCTTTCTAAGGCCTACGGCTGTCATCGGACCACACTGAGCACTGGTAGCAGATGCTTGGACAGCAGCTGGCATGATCTCTGTCCTCCAGAGCCCTAGTCTGAGTCACTGAAACACCCTCCTACCCCTGACCTTAGGCCCCTGGGCTGGAAGACACTGTGGTTGGCTGGCTGAAGCGCCCAGCAGGAGAGACGCTTATTAATCAGGTTTCTTTTGCTAAAACCAAATGCCTCAGACTAGGTAAGGTTTTTTTTTTTTTGAATGTGATTCTATTTTATTTTATTTTATTTTTATTATTTTTACCAAGAACATGTATTGGTACATTGTATACATAATGATCATAATCAACATGGTTATTTTGTGAGACTGGGTAAGTTTTAAAGAAAAAGGTGTTTATTTCAGCTCATAGTTCTGGAAGTCCTAGGTCAAGGGGGCACATCTGGTGGTGGCCTTCTTGCTGGGAGAGTCCCGAGGTGGTGCAGGGTGTCACATGGTGACAGACAGGGATTGTACACGTGTGTGCATGTCCTCCTGTGTCTGTCCCTCTCCTTTTGGTGGGGAAGAGAGCTGGGTAAGTGGTGCTCTACCACTGAGCTAAATCCTCACCTCCTGTTACTCTTCTTATAAAATCACCAGGATTCAATCATGGGGGCTACTTCCTGATGACCTTATCCAACCCTAATCACCTCCCATAGGCTCCTCTCTCACACCACAGTCAGATGAACTTTCTGCTCTCTTGGTATCTTACCCTGGAGACTAAACTCGGCCTGAGATTTTTTGGAGGGGGACAAACTATGTTGAAACCACAGCTGATGCGGTACCCTGTCAGGACTGGCTCACCACTGTGCTGTCTTTGGCCTTGCTCAGCCCGATGCCACTGGTCACACCTGTACCCACATATCCTCTCTGAAGGTTTTTTCTCCCCTAGTCCTGGGAATTGGACCCAGGGCCTTTGCATTGAACTATATATCCAGCCCTTTTTATTTATTATTTTGAGACTGGGTCTCACTAAGTCACTTGTCAGGCTGGACTTGAACTTTCGATCCTCCTGCCTAGATTCTCAAAGTGCTGAGATTACAGGGGTGCATCACCTGGCCTGGTTCTATGGAGTGCTTTCTATGTGCCAAGCCCTTTGCAAACTGTACACTATCTCACTGAATTTTCACAAGAATCTTATGAGAGACTATTTTTTTTCTCTAGATACTATTTTTAACATTTGTTTTATAAAATAAAACATACATTAAAAAGTACAAAACATATAGTTCAGTGAACAATCATAAAGCAAATACCCATATAATACCAAGAAATAGAACATTTATTGCCCAGCATCCAGAGCTCACTCCTGACTTTCCAAATCACTACTCTATGCCTTCTCCCAAAGGTAAGCACTCAACTAATTGCGTGTGTGCCTGCATGTGTGTGTATGTGCACATGCGTGCAGGAGTGTGCATTAGGGATCAAACCCAGGGCCTCAGACATGCTAAACACATGTTCTACTTCTGAGCTACACCCTGAAGCCCTTATTCTCCTGATTTTAATGGTAATTGCTTTCTTGCTTTTCTTTATATTTTAATATTTTTACCTGAGCATCATCTCTAGGACTCCCATTTAACTTTTCCTGTTTTGGGAAGCCTACCCATGTAGAATTGATCCAAATGTATTTTATGTTCTGTAGCCCCATTTAATCTCTTGCTCATATCCTTTGTCTAAAAGTGCCTCCTTGTTTTCATATAGTTAAACATCACTATTTCCTTTGTTGATGGATTCGTATCTTAGTTTAAAAAAAAAAACATTTCTCATCCCAAGGTTTTAAAGAAACTCTTCTATATTATTTTTAGATGCTTTATTGTCTTGCCTTTTACATGTAGATCTGTAATTCACTTAAAATTGTCTTTTGGGTTTTGTGTAGAAGCCTAGTTTCATTTTTTCCCCATATTGATGACTAATTTTTCCAAAACCATTTATTGAAGAGCCTGCCTTCCTTCACTGTGCTAGTGCTTCACTGCAAATCTTCTCAGCACAACTTTATTCTAGCCGTTGCCACTGGCAACCAGCTGAGCCCAGGTGCTTGCTAATTCTCAGGTGTACCACATAAGTCCTGCCTGATGCCCTGGGGCCCACTCGGTACTTACACATGGGCAGATCTGGAATTGCAAGGGAGTTCATGTCATCTGTGGCAATGCCTAACCAAGCAGGACAGGATTTGGTGGCTAATTGCTTCTCTCTCCTTCTCCCTGTCTCAGCCTTCTTGTCTATTTCTTTTCATCCCTTTGGGATCACTGCCCAAAATAAATGGCTCACTCTTCTGGAGGAACTCAGGCACTGTACTGGGAGTGGCTGAAGAAAGCAGCCCCGGTTGGGTGTGATGATACACATTTTTAATCCCAGAAGTCTGGGAAACTGAGTCAGGAGGATGGCAAACTCAAACCCAACCTGGGCAAAGCGAGACCATCTCAAAATAAAAAATATAAAAGGAGAGTTCGGGATTTAGCTTAGTGGTGGATCACTTGCCTAGCAAGTGCAAAGCCCTGAGTTCGATCCCCAGGACCCTCCCCCAATAAGTAAAAAATAAAAAAAGGCCAGGGGATATAGCTCAGCGTGAAGGCCCTGGGTTCAAACCTCAGTACAGCCAGAGAGAAAGAACGGGTCGGGGGAGACAATGGAAGAGGAGAAAGAGAGAGAGAGACTCCCAAGTCAGGCCGCAACAAGGTCCTTCTGCTGGAGGCAAGTGGGATGTGGACAACGATGGCACAAGGCAGCCACATGATTACTGGTTCTCTCTCCTGGGATGGCTTGAGTTGAGATGCAGTAGAAGGTGAAGCGTTGGTGGTTGTGCCAATTGGTGGCCCTGGAAAGACCTGGGAGCAATGGAAGGCGTAGGACTGTGCTGTCGGTTGCTTCCTGTTAACCTCTTGGAAGGTTGAAAGGAAGAAAATTGCAAGCTCAGGTGAAGCCGCCATCATTCACGGTGGGCTACGAAAGTTCCACACCAGGTAGACGAGATGGCTGGTCTGCAGCCATCCAGCCTCTGTCCTAAACCACCTGGAGATGGTGCGATTGATCTCTGAACAGGCTGCACGGCAGGGCGCCCTCTCAGCTTGGGCTGGCTCCACTGCTGAAAGCCCAAACACACTGACCGTTGACAGAGCATGGTCTCCTGTGCCTGGAGTCCAGGCAGCCTCTGGGTGGCAGGTCGATTGCACTGACCTCTTACCAGAAATGATACTGCACCAGACACGGGGCTGCCCTTCTCCCTCGCCCCCGCCACACCATCACCCAAGGGCTGGTAGAAGGCATCTGGTTTGTAGACCGGGACCCCACAATCATCTCCTCAGACCAAGGGATCATTTTGTAGCAAAGGAGAAGCAACATAATGAGAGGAATATGCATCAGGACGCCTGAACGTGGCCGAGTTAAAGGGCAGAATGGACCATTAACCTCGTAGCTGAGGTGACTGCTGGAGGACAGGCCCAAGAGGCTGCAGGGACACCTGTACTCTGGGATGTGGAGTGCGTGCAACCTACAGCTGCTCTGTGGCCCTGCACTGCCTTAAACTTGGGCATAACAGGATGAGGAATAGATTCCTGAGTGTAGGGAAGCACTATGGACCAGTGCAGGAGCTAATGGATTTGAAGCTGTAATTAATAAGACCTACTCATTTTGGGTTCTTTACTCCAGTGAGACAGAAGTCAAAGAAAGGGATGGAAATACTTGGCCTTGATGATCAGGAGGAGTTAGATTGCTGCGACATGTGGTTCCAGAGGAATAATTTGAGAACCTGAGGGATTTATTGGGAACTTTGGGGGGGGGCTGGGAATTGAACCCAGGGCTTTTGCACCAAACCACATCCCCACGATAATTATTGTGAAATAATTATTTTGAGTCTCACTAAAATTGCCCAGATTGGGCTTGGATTTGTGATCCTCCTGCCTTAGCCTCCCAGAATGCTGAGATTACAGGCATGAGCCACTGTTCCCAGCTAAGGGGAACATTTCTTGATGCTCCCACATCCAGTGATAGCTATAAGTGGAAAAATGGAGGAAGTAGAGCCTCATCGTGGAAAAAAGAAAATGCCAGAGATGTGACTTCTTAGGAATGGAAATTTGGGTCATTGCACCATGTCAAGGACGAGAGACTGTGGGGTGGGGTGGGGAGACGATGTGTGTTGGTATCAGCCCCGGGACCAGTTAAAGCAGTGAGGACTCCAGTTTACCGGGAGAACCCTCCTTTCTGGAGCCTTTGATGGGGACCATGTCCAGAACCATTTGAAGGCTCCAGGATGGATGGGGATGAACAGAAGACAAGACTGGATGTGAGAGTCGGCAAGGCTGGCCTGCTAGGAGGCTCTTGTGCCCGCTTCACCTCTTCTGTCTTCAAACAGCTGCACAGAAGCTCTCCTGGCACATCTGGTCTGAGCATAATTACATGTCTCTTGTTTTCTTCCCTGTGGCCCTCTTGGCACTCGGGTGCTCAAACCTGGAAGTGGAGCCAGGCATGGTGGCGCACGCCTGTACATAGTGAGTTCAAGGCCAGCCTGAATTACTTACCGAGACTCTGTCTCAGAAAACAAAACAGAAACAAAAACAAAAACAAAACCTAGAAGTGGAAGTCTTACCAGTGGACGGGGGAACTTTCTAAAAATTGTTAAAATATTTTTACAGTACTGGAGATTGAACTCAGGATCTTTGCACTGAGCTACATCCTCAGCCCTTTTAAAATTTTGAGACAAGGTCTTGCTAAATCATTAACTTGCCCAGGCTGGCCTGAAACTTGCAGTCTTCCTGCTTCAGCCTCCCAGAGTTCTGAGATTACAGGCATGCACCATCACACCCAATATGGGCAATTTTTTTATCTTGGTGCTGGGGATCGAACTCAGGGCCTTGTCCTTTCTAGGCAAGCACTCTAACCACTGAGCTAAAACCCCAGCCCCGCAGGCAACTTTTAAAATAGTTGGGTTGAAGAAAAAGTGGAAAAATACTCCCTTTTCTATTCCTAAGTAGACATTTCTGAGGCGCATCCTACATGGATTCTCAGACCTTGATCCCAGTGGAGTTAAATCCAAAAACCAATGAGAACCAGTTCTATTTTGGCTTTCAGTTCTTCTTCTTTCCATCTTCTGAAGTACAGTGCTGGGGATTTAACTCAGTGGTTGGAGTGCTTGCCTTTCAAGCACAAGGCTCTGAGTTCAATTCCCAGCGCACACACACACACACACACACACACAACAACAACAACAACAAAAATAAACCTGTGTTCAAACTCCTGTCTCAGTGCTGCTTATTATGGAACCTAGGCTTATACGCCTGGGTAATTTATATATTTTAAATTTATAAATATATGGCGATGTCCTAGTTATTTTGTTGTTGTTGTTGTTGTTGTTGTTATCCACTTCTAGATTCCTTGAATTGCTGTCAGAGAATAAGATCTGATTATTTCAATCCTTAAAAATGTGTTAAGACTACTTTATAGACCAGCATACAATTTTTGTAAATGTTTCATGTGTACTTGAAAACAACTTGCAATCTGCAATTATATATGGTTTTCCATGTGCAGCAATATGCTTACAAATATTTAAGAACCAGCTTCCTGGGGAATGGGAGGATATAAAGCCCTGATTTGTAGCATTTGCCTACCATGCTATAAATACTCCCATCATGTTCAATTTCAAGCTACCAGTTTGATGTCAATTAGCTCACGAAAATCTTGAAAATTTAAAAACTGATTCTCATGAAAGGATTCAGGCCAGCACTAACCCTTCACTGTATTTATATCCAAAAATAGCTCAAATCTTCCATATCATTATTTGTCTAACTATCTTGTCAGTTTCTATTGAAAGGTATGTTGAAATCTCCCACTATTTTTGGAAGTGGCTATTTCTTCTTGCAGATCTGTCAAGTTTTGCTTTATTTATTTTAAAATAATGTTACTAGGTGCATACAAATTTAGAGTCTGTTGTTTTTGCTGGATTTCCTCCATGATATCTTGTCTCCTAGTGTGCCTGGTTTTTGTGTTTCTGGGAATCAGAATCAAATCTGGGTCTTGCCCATGCTAGGCAAACCTCCCACTGCTGAACTACACCACTAGCCCTGCCTAGTTATTTTTTAAATGGGTGTTCAGGATTAATTTAGCTGCCTCTGAAGACGATTCGAATTTGTCTCTTCTGGGAGGTACTTGCTAGGGTTTGCAAGTTCTAGCAGTCTATGACTACTTTCAGTTTTAGGAATTGAGATGATTAGAAGCTTGGCCTCAGTCCCTATGAGGGCTGGTTTATTTCTGTTTCATTCTGACCCCTGGATGTAGCCTCTTGTGGGTCTCTCTCTCTTTTTCCATTCCAAAGCACAAAGACTTTAGTTTAGGCAGATCCTGTATTCAAATAATAGTCCCTTAACCCAGCAAGGCTGTCAAAAGGCTTCTCCGCCTTTTTTTCTTTTTCTGTTCAGACTTTGTTTATTCATGATTTAATCTTGGTAGATTGTATGTTTCTAGAAATTTATCTATTTCTTTTAGATTATCCAGCTTGTTGATGTAAAATGTTTATTTTTTGTTTTTAATTTTAATGGTACATTTTAAATATATATAGTGATAACATTCATCACAGAGAAATTGTATCCGTACAAGATATATCTTGTTGCTTTTTTTCCCATTCCCCTCCCCTCCCTTCAACCCCTCCTCCCTCTTTATTCACAAAAGCTTTGTTTCCATTTTTTTCTTTCTATTCTTTTTTCTCTTGTCCCTCTGTTCCTTCCCCCTCCCCTTCCTTTTAGACATTCATTCCTCTTCCAAATTGGCAGATGACCTCAGGCAAACATGGTTTGAATTGCTGAGATCATCTCTCTGGATTTCTGTTTTTTCCCTGACTTTAGGCCCATAATTCTTCATTACCACCTTCACATTCCATTGCCTTCAAACAGATTTAAAAAAACATTTTGACCAACTTTTCTACTAACTCAGCATGGGGCTTGTTGAGTGACTTAATATGTCATTTTTGGGAATAAAAGCCTTACTAGAGACTATTTTTTTTTATCTTTTTTTTTTTTTCAGTTAAAGAAACTGGGCTCAGCCGGGTGTGGCAACATGTGCCTGTAATCCCAGCACTTGGGAGGCTGAGGCAGGAGGATCACTGTGAGTTCGAGGCCTGCCTGGGCTATATAATGAATTCAAGGATAGTCTGAACTACATAGTGAGACTTGTCTCAAAAAAACCAAAGGGAAAAAATATTGATCAGACTCCAACTGGACCACCATCAAGTCTCCAGTTTCTATAGACAAGGGTTTGTGTGGCGAGAAGTCAGGGCTGCAGAGGAGAGTGTGGCCCCTGCCTGTACACAGAAACTACAATGACAACCCAGTAACAAGAGCATCTCTGGGGCCCAGCTGATTATTAACTATCATTCCCCACTAAAAGGAAGTAGGGCTGGGCTGGGCTGGGTGGGGTGGTACATGCCGCCTATAGTCTCAATTTCCTGAGAGCCTGAGGCAGGAGGATCACAAGTTCAAACTCAGCCTGGGCAATTTAATGAGACTCTGTTTCACAATAAAATTTAAAGGAAAAAGGGGCTGAGGATGTAGCTCAGTAGTTGAGTGCTTGCCTAATATGCAAGAGGACCTGGATTTTGTCTCCAGTAACAAAAAGAAGGAGGAGGAGAGAGGAGGGGGGAAGAAGAGGAGGAGGAAAAGGAAGAAGAGAAAGAGGAAGGAGAAAGAATCTAGCTTTGATAGCAAAGAGTTGGAAGATAAAAACTTATCTAGTGGGAGTGGGAGAGGGTGTAGCTCAGTGGCAAAGCACCTGCCTGCCTCGTGCAAGGCCCTGGGTTCTATCCCCAGCACCATAAAAACATAAAACCAAAACACCAACAATGACCTAAGTAACCAGTGGGCCATCTCTCCCCTGCCATTGGATAAATGGCAGGGCTGTTTTCCTTCTGTTTGTTTCTAAAGGGTCCTACAGTCACTTAAAGTCATAAAACACAGCCCTGATTCAGACTCAGCTCTGCCTCAACCTCAAACTCGCTCAGGGGTGTCCAGGAAAGCCGACAGACCGGCTGGTAAAGAAACAACCAGCTCTTTTTAGATTCAGGTGGTTTGTTATTTACATAGACGGCAGAAGCAAAGTCCCCAAAGATGTTGACTCCCTTGGTCCCTTGCTCAACAAGAGGACATGGAACAGATGACAATGTTCATGGGTGAAGCGCCGCCCCATTGCTGAGGGGCCAGTTCCACGACTCAGTTGAGCAATCTGAGTGCCCGTAGCTGTCCCCTGAGACAGGTGAGGCGGAAGGCCTCCTGAGATCCAGCTGGAGGCGAGGAGACACTGCCTCAGGTCAGCCACCGTGGAAGAGAAGGGGAGACAGTTTCTCTCCATCTTCCTGTGCTCTCTGAAGTCCTCCGCCGAGGTTCAGGGCCACCGTGGATAAGCTTGGCCCACATGGCCCATGTCAAAGCACATGGTCTGCAGGGCAGGGTGGAGAGCCATTCCCCTTTAAAGGCTAAGATGTCTCTTACTTCCCCCTCTGAGGCTGGGAGCAGGAGTCCACGAAGGGATTTGAGGTTCAATTCTGCACCCACCCTTCAGCTTCCATTCTTCCTCGCTTAGGGTCAAAAGAGAGAACAGAGTGAGACAATCCCTAGGTGGATGGATGCTTTGCCTTTTCCCCAGCCTGGCCAAAGTCTAGAGCTCACTGCCTCCTTCAAAGGTACTTTCTCTATCCTGCAGGGATCCCACACTGGGTCTCTTTGGGCATTTCCGGTCTCTTTGAGGCACTTCCGGTGATGTGACCCACAGGAAATCCTCATGTCTGCCTCTCTGAGATAAACTCTACCAGCACAGTTTTGTCTGTCCTGAGGTCACAGGCTGCATTAGCGTCCTCACACAGGAGCTGGGGAGCAGTCTACTCTTTCTCAACTGCAAGAGTATGTCCACCTTCCTGGAGGGGCTGAGAAGCTTCACCTGCCATATTGGAGGAACTGGACCAAGCCACAGCTCCCAGTCTGCTTTCCTCCACTCCCTCATGTAATTGAAACAGGTGAGAAGATTCAGGAACCATACAGTCAGTCATGACCAATTTCTTTGTATGCATTTGATGATCTGGCTATGGAATTTCACATCTGTTGCAATTTTGAGATTTGTTTTTGTACCAAGGATTGAAACCAGGGCTCATTCTTTCCCCCACCTCTTTTGGGGTAGTGGGGACACAAGGTATTGCTGAGTTGCCTAGGTGGGGCTCAAACTTGTGATCTTCCTGCTTCAGCTTCCCTAAGTGCAGGCATTACAGACATGGGCCATCACACCAGGCTTCAATTTTGATTTTTAGTGCAAAATTTTAACATCATGTTACTCTCATTCTAACATAGTTATCCCTTTTGGGTCTGTTTTCCCTTCCCTTGGCTAACCACGAGAAAGAAAACGCCACAGGGCAATTTCTAAAAATGGACACCAAATGAAACAAACACCCATATATGTCAACTTGGTAGCTCAATTAAGCACAGTAATACAATAGCACATCTCTAGGGGATCCTAAGGACAAAAGAACTCCAAAGAAATCTTAAACAATACTCATAATTGTATTGTACCATGTGTACCTCTTTTAAAGGGTGAATAATAATCCCATTGTATGGTATTATAAACCACATTTTGTTTATCCATTCTCCTGTTGATGACACTTGGGTTGCTTCCATATATTAGCTCTTGGGAATAACACTGCTGTACACATGGGTGTACAAATGCCTGTTTAAGTTCTTGTTTATAGTTGGTTTGTTTTGGTTATATTGTTTTTGGTTTTTTGAGACAACGAATTGCTGTGTAGTTTAGGCTGGGTTCAAACTCACTGGGATCTTTCCGCTTTAGCCTCCCGAAAGCTAGGATTCCAGGTGTGCACCACCATGCCCAGAAATGTTTATGTTTCTCAACAATTGCCAAATTGTTTTCCATAGCATTTTACATTTCTTCCAGCGATATACAAGCGGTCCAATTTCTCTACATCCTCGCCAGTACTTGTCATTTTTTTCATTTAAAAAAAAGTATAGCCATCCTCATAAGTGTGAAGTGGTAGCTCACCGTGGTTTTGACTCACATTTGCCAAATCATTAACAATGCTGAGCAACTTTCAAGTGCTTCTTTGGGGATTTGTATGTCTTTGTTGGGGAAATTGTTACTCAAGTATTTCCCTCATTTTTAAATTAGGTTGCTTATTGTTGCATTGTGGGAGTTCTTTATATAGTCATGTTATTAATCCCTTGTCAAGTACAGGATTTGCAAATATTTTCTGCCATTCTATAGCCTGTCCTTTTGCTCTTTGATGAACAAAAGTTCTTCATTTTGATAAGGCCCAATTTATCTGTTTTCTTCTTTTGTTGACTGTGCTTTTAGTGTCATATCTATAAAATCACTGCTAAATTCAATATCATGAAGATTTCCCTCAACATTTCCTTCAAAAGTCTTATGGTTTTAGTTCTTAAATTTAGGTCTTCCATCCATTTTGAGCTAATTTTTATATAGGGAATAAGCTAAGATTCCAATTTCATTTCTAATGTTCTCTTTCTTTGCCAGCCTAGCTGAAGAGTTGTCAGTTTTGTTAATATTTTCAAAGAACCATTTTTTGTTTCACTATTTTCTCTATATTATGCCTCCATTTTGGAAAAATATTTCATTTTCCAATACTGGGGATTGAACCCAGGCCCTTTGCACTGAGCTCCCTCTCCAGCCCCTTTTTATTTTTTGAGACAGGGTCTCACTAAATTGCCGAATTGCTCAGGCTGGGCTCAAACTTGAGATGATCTTGCCTCAGGCTCTCAGAGTGTTGCGATTACAAGCATGTGGTACCACACTCTACTGTGTTCCCTGTGGGGGGCAGTGCTGGGGCTCGAACTCAGGGCCTTGTGCTTGCTAGGCAAGCATCCTACCACTGAGCTAAATCCCTAACACGATGATTTGTTGAGTTTATTGGACCTGCAGGTTTACAGTTTTCACAAAATTTGGAAAAATTTTAGTCATTACTTCTTCCACGATTCAGTTGAAGTTCCTTCTCTTCCTTCAGGGACTCCAGTTGCATGTGTAATTACCTGCCTGATGTTGTCCCATACAGTTCACCAATGCTCTGTTTATTTTTTTAAAAGTAGCTTATCTTTTATTATTTTTTCTTATTGTAACATAAAATGACATTTTAGCACTTAAAAGTATATAGTAAGCTGAGTGTGGTGGCACATACCTGTAATCTCAGCACTCTGGGAGGCTGAGGCAGGATATTTACAAGTTTGAACTCATCCTGGGGAACTTAGTGACCTACTGAGACCTTGTTTTAAAATAAAAAGTTAAAAAAGAGCTGGGGTTGCAGCTCAGTGTGAAAGCCCTGGCTTCAATCTGCAGTAACACACACAAAAGTGTTCAGTACCCCTCCCCGTATCTGCAGTTTCATTTTCTGTGATTGTGATTACCCACAGTCAACTGAAGTCCAAAAATACTAATGGAAAATTCCAGAAGCAAAGAATTCATTCTAAATTGCTGGTGTGATAAAACCTCGTGCTGTCCCGCTGGGTCCCACACACACAGGACGGGAATCATCTCTTTGTTCACTGCATCCGTGCAGTATATGCTACTCACCCTGTAGCAGTTGAAAGAGACAGTGAGAGACTACATGCACATAGCTTTTATTACCTTATTGTTATAAATTTCCTACTTTCTTATTAATCTCTTACTGTACTTACTGTATAAGTTAAGCTTTATTGTGGGGTGGTAGGCACAGAGCAGGTGGGTCAGTGTTAGTCGCCTAATGTCTCAGGCATCTCCTGAGGGTCCTGGAACATCTCCCACAGCGGGGGAGCTACTGCACTTTTCAGTGACATTAGTCACTTTCATGATGTTGCACAACAATCACACTCTCCATTTCAAAAAATTTTTCATCACCCCAAACAGAAACTTTGTGACCGTTAAGCAATAACCACTCATTCCCACCTCTGCCCAATCCTTTATAAACTCTAATCTATCTTCTATCTGTATTGGCCTTCTACAGCTGTTTCATTCAGGTGGAATCATAGGATATTTGTCGTCTTGTGTCTAGTTTGTTCATTCTTTTCTTTGGTTTCTAGAAACAGAGTCTTATTATGTAGTCCATGCTGGCCTCGAACTCACAGTGATTCTCCTGCCTCATCCTCCCGAGTGCTGGGATTACGGGTGTGCGTTGCCACACACCAGGAGGGTTTGTTCATTCTTATTCAGTCTTTTTTTTCTTCTTTCTCTCTCTGTATCTCACTCCCTGCATCTCACCCGAGCGTGTAGGATTACAGGCATGCACCACCCGCCTTGGTTTCTTCTAAAATTTTTTTGGGTTCTTGTTTGGTATTCAGTTAAGTTCCTGAAAACTGCTCTTCCGACCATGTTTTTGAACTTTGTTAAGTAGAGCTCTTTTTTCCTCTCAACTTTGGGTTTTCCACTCCGGCTGTTGGAAGCATGCTAGTACTATGGTGACCTGTGTGGATGCTGGGCACGGTTCCCTCGAACCCTCCCAGTGGCCCTTCCCTGAGTCTGTTTAGTCACCTGTCGGGGTGATTAACACAGTCAGCTGGGGATCCTCTCTCAATCTCTTGCATTCCTGGGGTGTGGCGCCTCCTGTCTGGGACTTGCCTGGGGAAGTCTGGCAGCTTGGGCTTCCTGGACTTTTGGCTCCATCTGCTCAACTAGAAGAGGCTGAAGGGCTTTTCCTGATCCCTGTGTTCTGTACCACAGCCAGGAACTTTCCAAGGAATAAACTCTGGCAGCTGGAGCTCTGACATCATTTGTTTCTTGTCCCCGACTCCTCTCCCCTCACTGTTACTGGAGATGGAAACCAGGGCCTTCCCACTGAGCTACATTCCATTTTAGAGACAGGGTCTTACAAAGTCACTAAGCTGCCCAAGCTGGGCTTGAACTAGCATCCTCCTGCCTCAGCCTCCCAGACCGCTGGGATCACAGATGTGTACCCCCTCACCCAGCTGCTTCTTGATTTTGAGCCCTCACTGTTCTTCATTGCCTGATGGCCAATGTCCTGAGCACCACAGTTTCAGGGCCGAGGGACACTGGGGTTCCTGTCACCACTCTTGCTTGAAGCAGACACCTATAACTTTAACTCAGTCCTTTCATGAATCTACCATTTCATTAAAAAATCTTAAAGAACTAGTGTAGAGTCGGGTGTAGTGGCACACGACTGTAATCCTAACACTTGGGAGGCTGAGGCAAGAGGATCACTGCAAGTACAAGGCAAGCCTGAGCTACACAGTGAGTTCCAGGTCAGCCTGAACTACAAAGCCAGACCTTGTACCTAAAAACCAAAGTGGAAGGAAGAACTAGTGTGATTTTCTAATACTCAACTTGAATAGACATTGTGCATGTATATGCATATTGACTATGAATCTTATTTCTGACCTAAATATTCTGGAATAAGATTTACAGCACACCCGTCTATAGACCTGTTATTCCAAAAGATAAATAAATTCTATTTTTCCTCTCAGGGGACACAGGAAAATCAGAAGGTATAAAACTACAATGAGAAACAAAAAAAGAAAAATAAATAAAACTACTTAAAATGAGATGATATTTCATTCATATCCTCTAGGATGGCTATAGCCAAAAAAAAAAAAAAAGTATTTGCGGGGCTGGGGATTTAGCTCAGTGGTTAAAGTGCTTGCCTTGCAAGCACAGGGGCCCGAGTTCGATCCCCAGCACCAAAAAAAAAAAGTATTTGTAAGGATGTAATATATTGCTTGTGGGAATGCAAAATATTGCAGTCACTTTGGAAAATAGTTCCTCAAAAAGTTACACATAGAGTAGGGCATGATAGTGCACACTTGTAATCCCAGTTCTCTAGGAGGCTGAGGCAGGAAGATTGCAATTTTGAGCCCAATCTGGGCAATTCAACAAGACTCTGTCTCAAAATAAAATAATCCAAAGGGCTGGGCTTGTAGCTCCACATGAAAGGTCTGGGTTCAACCCCCAGTACTATAAAATAAATAAAGTTATATACAAAGGTGGGTGCTGCGGCTTATGCCTGTGATTCCAGCTACTGAGGAGGCTGAGGCAGGAGGATGGCAAATTCATGGCCAATTAGTGAGACCCTGTCTCAAAATAAAATTAAAAAATAGACTGGGCATGTAGCTTAGCCCTCTCTGGGTTCAATTGCTAGTACTGAAAGTAAACAGTTACATATAGAGTTATGAGAATTCAAAGCCTATCAACTCACCAAAACTTACTCAGGAACATTAAGCAGTGTTAATCATAATAGCCCCAAATTGGAAGCAAACTAAATGACTATGACTGGATGAAGAAAAAAACAAAGTATCTTGTATACATACAATGAAATCTTATCAGCCATAAAGAGGAATGTGGTGCTGATGTCTGCTACAGGGATGAGCCCTGAGAACATTATGCTTACTGAGGGAACCAGACACAAAAGGCCAGGCATGGTATAGTCCATTTATATGAAATGTGCAGAATAAATCCAGGCGAATCCATAGAGACAAAGTGGATTAGTGGTTGCCAGGGGATGAGGGGAAGAGAAAAATGGGAAGTCATTGTTAATAAGTACAGAGTTGATTTTTTTGGTGCTGGGGATGGAACCCAGGGCCTCACACGTGCTAGGCAAGTGCCCTACCACGGGGCTGCACCCCAGCGTGGGGATGTTTGTGGGGGTTCTAGACTTAAGTAACGGTGATGGCTACAGAACTAGGGGAATGTACAGTCCCTGAATTGTACATGTCAGAAAGAGTAATTTCATGAGTGCTGTGTCTTTGTGCCACGGGCTATCTCAGGAAGCACAGAAGTGGTATTTCGTTGTGGTTTGGATTTTCATCTCCCTAATGTTTCACCATGTTGAGCTTAAAGATTTCAGGGGCCTACTGGCCATTTGTATATCTTCCTTGGAGACATGTCTATTCAAAATGGTATTCATTTTAAAATCTGAGTTATTTATCTTTCTTGTTGAGTTTTAAAGAGTTCTTTTTATATGCTGGATACTGGACTATGTTTAGATATACGATTTGTAAATAACTTTCTTCCATTTTGTCTTT